>JAJQXH010000044.1:1815000-1907500 GCA_022343465.1 Oscheius sp. G VE-2021 | reverse complement strand
ATCTCTTTGGGAGAGGTAGGACATGTGGTGGCTGGAGTGACCGAAGGGGTGACGACTGGGTTCACGGCGGAGGCCTCATTGTTTTCTTCTGCCTTCTTCTGTTTGCTGCAAAGAGTGGCGGTGGCTAGGAGGAGGAGGAGAGAGGTGGAGAAGGCGAAGAGGAGGAGGGGGAACATGACCGCTCCTGGAGGTGAAGGCGGAAAGAGTGAGGGCCAGCTTGGGGCCAAGCGTAATTGAACGTCCTAGCTTATGCTAAATTAGAGAGAGAGAGAAAGAGAGAGAGAGAGAAAGCGTCTTCAAGCCCTTGTTCTCTCGCTCACCTGCCCTTGTTATCCTCATTAGCCTAGTATCTCTAACACCTGTCGCAGCCGGATTAACTCCGCGGAGGTGCCAATCGCAATGCGCAATCGACACTCACGCAACCTGGGATAACAATGAGGGACAGTATTCCTACCATAATCCCTTCTCCAGATGTAACTTCTGTTGTTTTCCTCTTGGGAACAAGATGATCCAGCTGACGACCTCGCCCTCTCCGCGGGAGCGCGTCTTAAATCAGCCGATAATGGGCGTGTGGAACGGGCACTGCGGCTGTCACAAAGGAGGACGGTAAGCGAATGGGATAGCGGTGCTGACAGATGAGGGGGTGGGGATTGAAAGAGAGAAGGAGGGAGAGGGAGAGAGAGAGAGAGAGAGAGAGAGAGAGAGAGAGAGAAAGTATCCAAAAAACAAAAGGTTGTGAATCTGGGGGACGTCCCCACCCCTTCGTCAATCAAACTCCTAGAAGCGATCGGTATGAGATGAAGCCAGCCGAACCCCAAACAGCTGAACATTAACTCACGATTCACACAGGATGCGCTCCACCAACGACGTGGCCCGGATATACGCTCACGGGTGCCGCTAGTAGTTCCAACTGCTTCATCCAATCTGGTGAAAAGACGCCGCTTAAGTAACCCCGTGCTGCGGCGGCGCCGATCCTTTACGGGTGCGGGCGACAACCGAGGGGGCGAGGCATCCGAGCCCGCGTCTTCCTCCGATATCAAAGGAATTGGACATAAATGGCTTAAACTCGTGAAATCAAAGCATTTTTCACGAAATAACCTGAGAATATGTTTGTAATGATAATTTAACGGTTTTAGGAAGTGAAAACCAGACGAAAAACGGCCAGGAATGGGGATTTTGACACGTTTTGGTGGTTTTGACCCATTTATTGACCTCCAATTGAAAAATAAAGTTGATATTTGGATTCAGCGTGTCAATGCGGTTCTTTTCCATGCCTCACTTGAGACGCAAATAGTTAGACAAGCAGAGGGGATTGTTAGAGACGCAGAGAAGGTAGTTTGGACTTGGACAGGTAGACACGCAGAAATAGTTAGAGACGCAGAGGAAATGATTAGACGAAGGGGGAGGTTCGAGACGCAGACGATTAGACACACAGGTAAGGCGGTCAGAGACGCAGGGGGAGATTAGAAATGTATGGTAGGGTAAGGTAAGCACAGTAGTTGATTAGTGACGCAGAGGGATAGGATAGAGACGCAGCGGAAGGGTTAGAGACTAAGACAGTTAGACAGAAAAGGTGGGTATTGATCTAGATGGTAGGGTTAGGGACTCAGAGAAGCTTGTTAGAGACGCTGACAGAGAGAGAGAGACAGATACAGAGGGAGAGGGAGAGAGAGAGAGAGAGAGAGAGAGAGAGAGAGAGAGAGAGAGAGAGGGGGACAGAGAGGAAATGAAACGCTCTGTTTGCATAACGTGAGGTCGTGAGTAAGTCACGTTCAGCCACGTTACGTGACCCTGGGTATAAATACGGCCCTCTGCCTCATTTCCCTCATTTCCCCTCCCTTTCTCCCACCTGATGCTCCTCTTCAGAAGCCTCCTCTTCCTTCTTCTTCTCGGAAGCACCTCTGCCGCCAGCACCGCTCGCAAATGCTTCCATGGGGAGAAGAGGACCGTCGGCAACGCCACTACCATCTTAGTCGAGCCGAAGTCAAAGTTCTGTGAGAATAAGGAGACCCACTGCATGACACAGGAGTACCACGGGACAATCAAGGGAGAGAAGGTGTTTGGTGTGTTGGCAGGGTGCCATAACTGTGCTTCGGTTGGTCTCTCTCTCTCTCTCTCTCTCTCTCTCTCTCTCTCTTTCTCCCTTCTCTCTTTCTCCCTCTCTCTCTTTCTCTTTCTCTCTCTCTCCCTTTCTCTCTCTCTCTCTCTCTCTCTCTCTCTCTCTCTCCCTCTCTCACACACACACACTTTCTCTCTCTCCTTCTCTCTCTTTGTCCCTCTCTCTTTCTCTTTCTCTCTTTCCTCTGCTTGTCTAACTATTTGCGTCACTAGCCCTACCATGTGTCTCTAACCAACTTTTCTGCGTCTCTAACCCCATATTTTATCTTTTCATCTGCGTCTCTAACCATCTCTACGTGTCTAAACATCTGATCGTGACTCCAAACTACTTTCTCTGCGTCTCTAACTATTTCCTGTTGGTCTATCACTGTCTGCGTCTCTAACAGTCTCCTCTGCGTCTCTATCCTTCCTCTGCGTCTTTAACCATCTGTATTATTATCGAGTCTGTAATCCTACCTACCTTTTCTGAGTCTCTAGCCTGTCCCTCTGCGTTCTCCTCCTCCTCCTCCCCTCTCTCTCTCTCTCTCTCTCTCTCTCTCTCTCTCTCTCTCTCTTTCTCTTTCTCTCTCCCCCTCTCTCTCTCTTTCTCTCGCTTCCTCTCTCTCTCTCTCTCTCTCTCTCTCTCTCTCTCTTTCTCTTTCTCTCTCTTTCTCTCTCCCCCTCTCTCTCTTTCTCTCGCTTCCTCTCTCTCTCTCTCTCTCTCTCTTTCTCTTTCTCACTCTTTCTCTCTCCCCTCTCTTTCTCTCTAACCCCCTCTTTCAGGAAGAATGCTACACAGATGTCATCCTCTCCCCCGACATCGTGAAGAAGACTTGCTGTTGTTCCAACTACTGGCACTGCTTCCGACAGTTCCAAATCGAAAGGCTCTTCAGAAACAAGGCCGTCCCCCACATTCCGGAGAAAGTGACGGAGAAGCCGACGAAGAAAGCAGCGACAACTACGGCGGCACCTACCACAACAACCACCAGTTCTTCTGATATGATTCGGGTGGTCTACCCACTGGGCCTCCTTCTATTCGCCATGTTCTTCTAAGGGAATGGAGAGACGTCTTTAATAAAGACACAATTCGAATGTTGCTTTCTTGTGTTTCGTTCTTAAGTTCTTAAGATTCTTAAGCATAACTTGTACCTATCGACCTTATTTCGCGGGCTCTCTAATTCCTTAAAGGCCGTCAGGGACCTTTTTATACTTTATCTCATATTAAAAAGCTTGAAAACTTATTCAAAAAATATACAACAGTTTGGGGTTAAATGTGTCGTTTTGGAGAAATCTGCATTCAAAATGCCATTTTTTGGCCATTCCATTCCAGGCGGGCACCTGTGGATAACCGGCATTTTAACGAACTACGTGCCCGGTGTTTACGCATGTCCAATCCATCGGTTTATCGATTTTTCGGCAGTCACTTTTAAATTTTCAATGTTCCCGCCTGAAAAGACGCAGAAAACTGTGGTTGTCTGACATGGTGGCGCGGCGAATTCCACACCCGTACCACATCGGCGGCAGCGGAAGGGTAGTCCCAGTGCATAGGGTAATGAACACCATAGGCAAATACAAGCCAAAAATGGGTCCCTAATGTTTCCTTTAAAAGTGCTTTTTGGGTATTGTGGTTTAAAATTGATTGCCAAAAGCAGATAGTAAAAGCGGCCTAAGGTTTCCAAAAGCGGATGTTAAAGCGGCCTAAGGCTGCCAAAAAGCGGATGTTAATGCGGCCAAAGTTGACATAAACGGTGGTTAAAAGCGGCCTAATGTTGCTAAAAGCGGATGATAAAGCGGCCTGAGGTTGCCAAAAGCGGATGTTTAAAGCAGCCGAAGGTTGACACAGAGAGATAGAAAGACAGAGAAAGAGAGAGAGAGAGAGAGAGAGAGAGAGAGAGAGAGAGAGGCAGGCGCAAAGGCTTATGATACATGAGAAGTATAGAGAAAGAGAGGAGTTAGAGACACAGACGGAAGTAGGTGGAGAGAAGTTTAAGCCAGAGAGGCAGAGGCAAAGGTCAGGGACGCAGACAGCCGACATGGCTAGTAAAGGGGAGTCAGATATATCATACGGCTATGGGATGTTAGAGACGCAGAGGGAGGAAGAAAGGCGAGTGATGAGTTAGAGACGCAGAGGATTCAAGGCACCCAGCAGGTTTCGGTATGTTAGAGATGCAGAGAGGGAAAAGAGGCAGACATAGTGAGGTAGTGAGATAGACAAAGAGAGAGAGGCATGGTGGGAGGATCCAACAGGCTCTTGACGTTGCACTTATCGGTCCTGCAGACAGGTATTTCTCACCCTCAGATGTCCATTCCCAGCTTGCTCTCTCTTTCTGAACGAAGGTACAAACGGGAATTTCTAGAAAACTTACTTCTTCGTTGCATATGCCGCTCCTGCTACACATCATTGAATATCCCCTAATTGAAGAAGTTATCAGGCACCATGACGAACATTGCTCCGTTTTGAACGTACGAGCGTCGTTCTCACCAGGATCAAGCAGGATCACCAGGATATATGGTTATTGACGTAGCGGACGTAACTGCTCACGGAGGCTAAATAGCGGATAACGGAGACAGTGAGACGCTAATTAGATTTTAATTAGAATGTTTGGTGTCACCTCATTTTCAAAGGCTGAAATGCCATGCGCAACCGGTTTTAACGAACTACGTGCACGGTGTTTACGCGTCTTTCCAATTCATTGGTTTATCGATTTTTTGGCCATCATTTTCGAATTTTCAACGTTCCCGCCTGAAAAGACGCAGAAAACCCTGGTAGTCTGACATAGTGCGCCGCGAGTTTCCCACCCGTAGGAGATCGGCAGCCGCGACAAGGGTAGTCCCGCCGCATACAGTAATCAGTACCATAGGCGATTGCAAGTCGTCCCTTGGGAATCCTTTAACTTCCCTTTGAGTGCATTAATTTCTGCCCAACGACGGTACCAATTGAAAACCAGTTTGCCGTTTGAAAAGAACCACGGTTCCTTTAAAGGGGAAGGACCTCGCAAAATTGTTTTTTTTTCTTCAAAATCTCATTTACAATTGTTTCATTGAATAGATATCGTTTCCACGATTCTGAAAGAGTGAGTGAGAGAGAGAGAGAGAGAGAGAGAGAGAGAGAGAGAGTGAGAGAGAGATCCCAGCAGTGACGGGTTAGAGACGCAGTAGGTTTACAGAATTAGAGATGAGAGAGGGGATGCATAAAGCGTGTATAGTTAGAAAAGGGAGAGTTAGAGACCCACACGGCTTTGGGGTGTTAGAGACGCAGAGAAAAGAAGAAAGGCGAGTGGTGGGTTAGAGACGCAGAGGATTCAAGAGACCTTGAGAAGGTTTCGGTAAGTTGGAGATGAGGAGATGGAAAAGAGGCAGAACGAAAGAAGCAGAGTTAGAAGATCAAAGATACTTGAGTAAGAGATGAAGAGAGAACGTCAGGGATATAGAAATAGTGATATTAGAGACGTAGGCTGTTAAAGGGGAAGGACCTCGTAAAATTGTTTTTTCAAAATCTCATTTACAATTGTTTCATTGAGCAGACATAGTTTCCACGATTCCGAAACATACCCTTTTATATGATTTGGACTGCAAAAGGGGCGCGTTTGCCGCACGTAAACACGGTCAGAGTGGGCGAAAGAGTGTGGGAAATGGGGAGACGCAGAGTTGGCGGCAATTCAAATGACAATTTCCCTAAATTTCAAGCGCTCCTAAATCGGTTCATTTTTATCGAAAATGGGTAATAGCGGTATTTTTCAGATTCCTGGGAATGAGATCTCGGCTTTTATCGCAAAATCAGAAAAATTATTTTTACGCGGTCCTTTCCCTTTAAAGGAGACGTGGTAGAAAGGGAAAGCGGGTTAGAGAAGCACAAATGTCCAAAGAGTTAGAGACGCAGGGAGTGAGAGAAAGAGAGGGAGAGATAGGAGGGGAGAGAGGGGAGAGAGAAAGAGAAAGATGGATAAACGTGGCGAAAGGCGATTGGTTTTGCAGAAGAACGAAAAGATAGATACAAAGTTGGTTTGAAATTACAAATCCAAATGCATTAGCACAGAAATGAAGTTACTTTATTGCAAGGACTTCTTAAACATTGCATTTCATTTTGAGACACCAGTTGAGGTCACGGGCCGTCTCCTCCGAACACTTCTCGCCTAGCCTAAACAACTTGGCTAACTTGATGAGGTGAATTCTACCATTCATAGTGCTTGGCGCAGTCTTCGTTGCATCCAGGTTCGATTGTGGATCTTGGCTGCTTACTAAAATCGGGAATGTAAGTGTAGAGGTTCATCGCCGCTTCACATTGCTTCATCTGAATAGAAGTTTCAATGGATATGCGGATTGTGGTTGTTCTACCACGTCGGAGGCAGCGACGAGGCCGGCACAGGCAAAGAAGACGAAGAGATTGAACAAGCGCATGTTGGATGAAGAACCACCGAAGCAGGGGTTTATATACAACTGGGGAATCAAAGTTCACTCAAATGATTTTCCCAAATCCCTTGTTTCTTACAGTAACTTGGCCAAATTTGGTTTCTTTCTTATCCTAAAACCAAACCCAGTATTTCTTCGTCTATTCTTTTACCTTAAATTTAAGCACTAAGTCAATAAGGCGCTTCAAAGGTTGCCTAAAGGGGGAAGAAATGTTGAAATTGTCACGCTTCAGCAGATTAATGCAAATTAAGCTAATTGATGCTGTCTGTGTATTCAGAAGGCCATTTGGGGCTTTGATGAATACTGAAAATCGGACAATTTGTTGTTGACAAATGAAATCGGTGGATTTCCGCGATATGCTAAATGTTTAAAAAAAAGTGCCGAGTTTAGCTTTCCTCAAACTCAAACCAAGCTCAAACGACCCTTAGGGCACTTGAGGGAGAAAGAGAAAGAAATAGAGAGAGAGATTCTTGGTAGAGAGGGCAAATGAGTTAGAGAAGCAGAAATGTCCAAAGTGTTAGAGGCGCAAAGAGTGAGAGAAAGAGAGGGAAAGAGAAAGAGGGTGGGAAGAGAGAGAGATGGAGTGAGAGAGAGAGAAGAGAGAGAGAAAGAGGAGAGAGAAGAGAAAACACAGTCACTCAGAGGGAGACAGATAGAGAGAGGGGGAAAGACAGAAAAAGAGAGAGGAATAAAGAGAGAGCGAGAGACACACACAGAGGAGAGACAGAAAGGAAGAGAGACTGAGAAAGATAATCAAAGAGAGACAGAGAGACAAAGAGATACAAAAAGACAAAGAGAGACAAGGAAATAAGAAAGAGAGACAGAGGCAGAGAGAAAGTGAGAGAGAGAGAGAGAGAGTAAATTCAACACAATCAGCTATTCTAAACTTTATAGAGAGAGAGATAGAGAGCGAGAGAGATAGAGAGAGAGACTCAATTTCACGAACACGCGGCTTCAAGAAACCCCACCTTTGTCAGTATCACACGCTCACGATCACACAGGCTGTACGGTAAAACTACCTACGTGTGTGTTGTCATCTGATATTGATTATGTGACAATTATAATCCTGTCTTATTCCTATGTAAGCTTTTTTCAGGAGTCTTCGTAGTTCTTTTAGACACAGATGGAAAGAGTGACAAAGACGCAAAGAAGGGGGTTGGAGACGCAGACGGCTGTTTAATTTTAGAGATGAAGAGGGGGTAGAGAGACAGACGGTTCTCGTATTGGTGAGTGAGAGACGCAGAGGATTGAAGGCGCTGGAGTGTTAGAGGCGCAGAATGGGAGACATAGATAGAGAAGGGGTGCAATAAGAATTTATAAGCAGAGAGAGAGAGAGAGAGAGAGAGAGAGAGAGAGAGAGAGAGAGAAACAGGGAGAGAGAGAGAGAAAACTAGAGAAAACGAGAGAGAGAGATAGAGAGTAAATACAACACAATCAGCTATCCAGATCTTTATTCACTTAGAAATAGATTCCAAATGCCAATGTGAAGATGGGAAAGAATTTGGCGGCCGTCTTCATCGGAGGAGGAGGCGTGGGAGGAGTCACCAGACTCTCGACGTTGCACAGATCGGTGGTGCAGCAGGCAACATGGACAGTGGAGGTCATACCAGATCTCTTGTGAGTGTTTTCATAGTTTCCTGTTCCGTTCTAAACATGGAAAATGACGATCATTCAATTAAACTCACGGCTTTGTCGCACATTTGCTTACCACATCCGAAGGTATATGCAGAATATCCCGAACTCGAACTATAGGCTACAAAGCAGTGACCAGAGGAGCAGGGATTCCCTTTGACGTCGTTAGGTCCGTTGTCTCCCATTCCACTGACGATGTTGCCTTCTCGGCACTTGAGCATTGGAGGAGGAACAGGAGTGGTAGGGGCAGGAGGAGGAGTAGGAGCAACATAAGGACGGTCGAACATGTTCTCGTCATTGCACAAGTCGGTCGTGCAGCAGCGTGCTATTCCCTTCGGATATCCGTCTCCGTTATCAAATATATAGCTTTTCCTGACCCTCTTAAAACATATTAGATAGGAACAGAAGTGCCAAACCTCTTCGGTGCACGACGACGACGATGCACAATCGAAGCCCAAAGAATTCCATTCCTTAGTTTTGACCCCAAAGCAGTATTTGTCATATGATTGGCACGTCTCTTCTTTATAACCCCTCGTTTCGCTACCCGTACGGCACTTGATGGAGAGGGCGGAGGAGCAGAAGAGGAGGAGGAGGAGGGTCTTCAGAAGGAGCATGACGACCTCTTCTCAGCCGGAGAGCAGGGGAAATGATGGTCTGTGCAGAGGGCCGGCCCTTATATAGGGGAAGTGACGTAGCGGTCATGCAAATCAGAGTCAAATGAGGAGGTGGTTTTATGCAAATGAAAGAAAACAATTGAGAAAAGGCAATCGATTGTCTAAATTAGCATATTGTTGCTCACTTCATTTTCAAAAATGTTTCCTTGTTTTCAATTGGCTAACCAAAGAAACCAACAAAAAAAAACTCTCCCTGCACTGTTTCTGTGACCAAGGGTGCTTTTTCCGTGGCATCGCCGATATCGTCTGGGTTTCAGTAGTGAGAAGCCTTTCATTTAAGAAACACGCTGATAGAGAAAACCAGGCGCCTAAACGGAGTACATGCTAGACGTGAAGTCAGAAACATACAGCCTGGGCGTTTAGTTTGTTTAAACTATTTTGACCGTGTCCCTGTGTAAACGTGTATTTCTGGGAGACGGTGTGACTGTGTGTTTGTGAAACAAGCAAGCTTCGTATGTCATGATCACTTGTCACATTCAGGCTTTGATCTATCGGTGTATCCGTGAACCCGTGTCAACATCATGTGATGTTTCAAAAAAATCGCTCAACAATCTTTCGCTCCAGGTGATGGTGTCTGTTCGTGAACTCGTGTGATCGTGTGCTTTCGGTTTTAAGGGGAAGGACCGCGTAAAAATATTTTTTTCTGTTTTTGTAATAAAAGTCTCGATCTCATTCCCAGGATTCCAAAAAATACCTACATTTACCCATTTTGGATCAAAATGAATCGATTTAGGAGCGCTTAAAATGTTGGGGAAATTGTCATTTGAATTGCCGCCAACTCTGCGTCTCCCCATTTCCCACACTCTCTCGCCCTCCTAGCCGTGTTTCCGTGCGCCAAACGCGTAAATCGGCCGTTTAAACGCGCCCCTTTTGCAGTCCAAATCGTATAAATGGGGTATGTTTCGGAATCGTGGCAACCATATCTATTCAATAAAATAATTGTTAAGACGTCGTCTCTCTAAAACTCGAGCAGGTAATATCGATTTTTTGACCGGAATTACGGTAGGTCAAAATTTTGTAGCTCAAAGTTTCAAAATTCTTATTTTGTAAAAGTCATATATACTAAAATGTGGAGAATTTTACAAGTAAACCAACCGTACAATTTAAAAATTGTTTTGTCAAAATATCAAAAACATAAACTTGAAAACCCTCCAAAAAAGCATGTTTTTCAGTGTTTTGAGGCTTTCACTATATAAGACAGAAAAAAGTTAGTTTTATCAACCGATTCTGCATAAAATTCTGCGTCGATTTAGACCTTCAAATCGAAAATCGAAAACGACCATCATCCTTAAAATTTCAATTGAAAGTCTAAAATAGGCCTAAAAACGCCGAAAAACGCAAGTTTTTGCAATTTTTTCCATTTAACACTTCAATGTTTTAGCCAAAACGGAGTCAATTTTTAACCGATTTTGAAAAATTTCAGCAGTTAAGTGAACTGTGAGTTTATTTACCTGTATAGGAAACTGTCAATTGAAAAAAGACCCATAAATATAAATTTTTCAAAATCGGTTAAAATTTGACCCCGTTTTGGCTAAAACATTGAAGTGTCAAATGGAAAAAATTGCGTTTTTCGGCGTTTTTAGGACTTTCAATTGAAATTTTAAGGATGATGGTCGTTTTCGATTTTCGATTTGAAGGTCTAAATCGACGCAGAATTTTATGCAGAATCGGGTGATAAAACTAACTTTTTTGTCTTATACAGTGAAAGCCTCTAAACACTGAAAAACCAGCTTTTTTGGAGGGTTTTCAAGTTTATGTTTTTGATATTTTGACAAAACAATTTTTAAATTGTACGGTTGGTTTACTTGTAAAATTATCCACATTTTAGTATATATGACTTTTACAAAATAAGAATTTTGAAACTTTGAGCTACAAAATTTTGACCTACCGTAACTCCGGTCAAAAAATCGATATTAAGCTAAAACTTTCAGAATACGGTTTTTAGGTAACAGTGAGGTTGTAAACAAATTTTGAGCCGAATCGGAAGTGGTCACTTTTCTAAGACACTACTATACTCGACTTTTACAGAGACGGCGTTTTAAGATACTTTGAAAAATCAATTTTACGAGGTACTTCCCCTTTAATCTGAGCATGTTTAGTAAAATATATCCTAGTGCGTTTGCATGTCCGTGAACTCCTAATCGGAAAGGAAGAGAGAAAGGGATACAGACACAGAGGGAAAGAGAGAGATGGACAGATGGAGAGAGAGATAGAGAGACAGAAAAAGAGAAAGAGAGGGAGAGAGAGAGAGAGAGAGAGAGAGAGAAAGAGAGAGAGTACAACATAACAATCAAAGTCATCAAGGGAATACTGCGTGCATAACATTTATTATGCGTTTCCGAGGATCTAAGACAAGGCGAAGAGGAGGAGAATGGCAGCCGCTTCGACGGGGCCTCCGTAGGCGTCAGTCCCCTTGACGGTAGCCGGGGGTTCAGTCATCTTCGTAGTAGGGGCGCGTGTAGTCGTGGGAGGGTAAGGCACTGGGTCCGGCCTATTGCAGTAATCCGTGTTGCAGCAGCAGTAGTCTCCAGGAACACTACAGTTCTAAAACGTTTTTTGTTTGTTTTCACAACGGGAGAACGAAGTTACCTGGCAGTGTCCTAAGGGATTACATCCTCGAATAATTTCATTGTTCCTTAGCGCCTTTGATGTGCACCGGGTTGTGCCTTCGCCATGAAAGTTCAGCGTCTCTTTGATGCATTCGATATCTTTAAAACTTTTTGCTGTAGAGCCACTGACGCATTTGAGAGGTTTGGCGGGAGTCTTGGCGGTAACGGCAATGAAGAAGAAGAAGAGGAGGAGGAGGGGCTTGAGGAGCATGTAGTGGATGGGCGGACAGACCGGTCGAATGGAGGGAGGAGCAGGGAGGGAGGATTATATAGGCACAGGGGGCATGCAAATGAAGGATATCGATTGACGAGGACAGACACGTTTTTAATTCGAGGTAGTGTAATTAGAATGTGACAAGTCGCTTCATTTTCTGAACTTTGCATTGATTAGCAGTTGGTTAAAGTTTCAAGAGTAAAAACTCATGTACTTGCCAAAATGGTTGTGACACCCGTGTTTTCAGTTTTTTTTTTTGGTTGTTTCGGCCCGTTTTTGGATTCACATGATAGTATAGGGCTTTTAATTCAGTTGCTAGCCTCAGGCCGCTTTTTTTAAACAAATTTCTCCCAGTGTATCGATTATTCTCATCTTGCAATATGTCGAGTAGGCAACAGTAGCTCATAGGAAAAATTTTATCGTTTGGGTCTCGACGCGATTGCGCGCCACAACTTTCCTAAAAAAAATAAATTCAGCCGGTTAAACAAAAAGTGGAATCAACAGCTAGATTATGAAAATTGTAATTAAAATCAATAATTATTGATTTATTGTATTGAGTTCCGAGGCGATGGCGTGCCAGAAGTTTCAAAAAAAAAGGAAATTGAACGGATTGAACTAATTTGATTTAAATGGGTCCTAACGCGATTGCATGCCAGAATTAGGCTTAAAATTTACTTGAGGAAATGAACTTAGGGATTCGGGGCGCAGCCCCGACGGCTGGTTCAAAGAGAAGATTGAGAAGATGGAAGAAGAAAAGAAGCCGTTGGAGCCGGAGGACATGCCGATGGAGGCACGACTTATTGAGTTAGAGAGAGAGAAGCATATAGAGAGACAGAAAGAGAGAACGGAGAGAAAAACACAAAGTCAAACACCAGTGTCATATTTTCTCCTCTCATGGCGGACCACCACAATTTAAGTCGCACAATTTAAGTTTTAAAGGGGAAGGACCGCGTAAAAATAATTTTTCTGATTTTGCGATTAAAGCCTAGATTTCATTCCCAGGAATCCGAAAAATACCTATTTTGCCCATTTTGGATCAAAATGAATCGATTTAGGAACGCTTGAATTTTCGGGAAAATGATCATATAAAAGGGGTTTGTTTCAGAATAATGGAAACGATATATATTCAATGAAATAATTGTAAAGAGACTCTGAAAAATCAATTTTACGAGGTCCTTCCCCTTTAAATTTACCTTGAAATTCTACTGTGGTCGAATACGTAGAAAGACCTAAGGTCACCAGAATCCATAGAAGGCGACGAAATCACCAGCACCCACCCCCACCTATGCCCTAAAACAAACAAAGAATTGTGCATTTACAGATCTTCATTTCACAAAGAATAGCCACCGAAATATCGACAAGGGTACAATCGGCTCATATCACAGCTAAGCATCCTTCTCTTCGTTCTCACTCTCCGAGACTTCGCAAACCACGGGGGCGGCCGGTGATCCATCCTCATCAGACGATTGAGTGTTGTCCGCCGGTTCGTCTGAAGCCACGACGGGCGCATCTCCACGAGCGGGGGAGTTCTTGGGGATGCTGTTGCTGGCGCCGGTGACCATGGCGACGCCCATGGAAGACAAGACGGCGGCTCGAACCAGCGGGTTGTTCGCAAGAGCCGAGTTGACGGGAGCGGCGTCGGAAGGGCCGGCGCCGTTTCCAGAAGGCTGCCCCTCGGTCTCGCTCGTGCTGCCATCATCCAGGCCGCTGTCTTCTTCCGCCGCGGTTGAGTTCCTGAAAGAAGAGGATTTATTCATTTTTTTGACAATTAAGGCCGCTTGACCTGATTTTTGCTATTAAAAGCCGCTTTTGGCAACCAAAGGCCGCCTGATCTGCTCTGATAATTCAAAGCCGCTTTTTGGCAACCATAGGCCGCTTGACCTGATTTTGGCAATTAAAAGCCGCTTTTTGGCAACCATAGACCGCTTGACCTGATTTTTGCTATTAAAAGCCGCTTTTGGCAACCAAAGGCCGCCTGATCTGCTCTGATAATTCAAAGCCGCTTTTTGGCAACCATAGGCCGCTTGACCTGATTTTGGCAATTAAAAGCCGCTTTTTGACAACCAGAGGCCGCTTGATCTGCTTTTGGCAAATGAAACCCGCTTTTTGGCAACCAAAGGCCGCTTAAAAGCCGCTTTTGACAGTTTGTAACTCACGCAGCCGAGGGAGGGCGAGACTGAGCGGCCTCTTCTTCGCCATTCGGCTGAGCGGCCTCTTCCTGCCCATCGTTCCTTGCCTGTCTTGGCTCCGGGGCATCGCGCGACCTCGGAAAGATTCTTCCCAAAAGGCGACGAAGGACTCCCCCTGGAAATAGAATTTTACAAAAATCTGATTTAAATAAATTTACAAAAAAAAACAACGAAAAACTCGCTTTTAGACCCAATTTACAAGGCTTCAGCCGCTTTAATGGCAAATTAATCAACCTCAAATCCCAATTGGCTTTTTTAAAAGAAAAAAAATGTAGGTTTAAATACAAAAACTATTGTAAAATGACAAAAAAAATCAATGAAAACCAGTTTAAAACAAATTTGGAACTTCGATCGTGGTGAGACCACGGCCCGTAATGCAGCATACTTTTGTGGGCGGGGCTTGTTACATCGTTATGGGACCATGTAAATTTTTAAATACAATATTAGCGCACAATGTTATTGATTTATTCAATCATCATTTCAGACACGGCGTGACGACTCAATTAAAGAAGGGGCGGCTAGGGAGGCGAAAGACGATGGGCTCCGCGACGCGGCCTAGTCCGCGTCGCGTGCGAGAAATAGCATGGATTTCGAGGAAACGCAGAGTGCCTTTCTCTGGGTCTCGTCGAAATCAACGGTATTTCTCGCACGCGACGCGGAGGGGTCGCGTCGCGGAGCCCATCGCCTTTCACATCCGCCCCGTCACGCCGTGCAGATAAATGATTCATAAAATTACAAATAAAGCGTCAATTTTGACGGATCAATGAGCATGAGAAAATCAATGAATTCTCGAAATTCCATGAATGTAGACGCAAAAAAGCGGCTTTTTGGTTAAACTTTTTAGATGAAAATGGTTTTTAGATGAAAATGGTCATTTTAATAATGAAAATTAAATCAAAGTTTAAAAAAAACTCATTCTCCTCTTCTACGGAATCTCCCGGCGTGTATTCGGTTGCAGTTCCACCGCCGCGACCCTGGCATGTTGAGCAATGCTTCTTCTTGAACATGTCCTGAAAAACGAGAATAAATTGAGGGGAAATTGAGATAAATACGGAAATGGGGAGAAAAAAATGAGGAAAAACTAAATAAATTGGCTCAAATTAGTGTTAATTGGTGGAAATTGGTGATTTTCACACTTAACACAGTTATTTAGGGAATTTGGCATAATTAAAGTGGATTTTCAAAATAAAACTAATTTAAAATAAATAAAAATAAGCCGAAACGGCACAGGAAAATGGAAATGAGAGAAAGGATGACACAGGGAACGGGAGAGAGAGGCCGCCATTTTCCTGCCCTAAATGGATTGTAGTTTGCTCATAAACAACTAACTAAAACAAATGGCCTGCAACAGTCAATTTTTCTTTTATTTTTGGTTAAATTGACGCTAGTTTTATAAGATAAATAGAAAATAGAACTTAAAATAGCGGAAAGCGGCCTGAGGCCACCCGAAAAAGCGGAAAGCGGCCTAAGGTTATCATAAAAGCGGAAAGCGGCCTGAGGTCACCAGAATACAAATCAGTAATACAATTTAACTTACCATTTAAATTAGAAGAATTTGGGCCCCTTGGACCGGGCCAAGACAATTAATGAGCAAACTACAATCAGGTTCGCGGATGGAAACTGTGGTCAGCTTTCTCGTCATTCTTTGCTTCATTTCCCCTTTTCTGTGGTGTTCCGCTTCTTTTTATTTATTTAAATTACTTTGTATACTTATAATACTTTACAAATCTGAAAATACCTGCTTTTTGGCATCTATCTCCCGAATTTAATTTAATTACCATGAATTTTAAGCCGATTTCCCCTTTTTTATACCATTTTCCCTTTTTTATCGTTCATATATTAATTTAAATATGTTTCAGTTATGACCACCCTAGTCGAGGAGGAGCCCTTTGCGGCCGTTGTGATCCACGACAACCTCTTCTCCTCTACCTGTGCCAAGTGTTTCACCACGGTTAAATATTTTGCCAACTTTTTTGCCAAATTGAGAATAATCTTTCAGACAACCCCTCTTGGCTCTTCTAAGATTGTCGAATCATTCCCTCGCTGTCTGGGCTGCCACATTGTGCACTACTGCGGAAAGAAGTGCCAGACGAAGGACTGGAAGGACCACAAGGTATTCCAATTGTGCTTCTTAAAGGGGAAGGACCTCCTAAAAATATTTTTCTGATTTTGCGATAAAAGCCTAGATCTCATTCCCAGGATTGCGAAAAATACCTCTTTCACCTATTTTGGATAAAAATGAACCGATTTGGGAGCGCTTGGAATTTGGGAAATTGCAGTTTGAATTGCCGCCAACTCTGCGTCTCCCCATTTCCCACACTCTCTCGCCCACTCTGGCCGTGTTTCCGTGCGGCAAACGCGTAAAACGGCCGTGTAAACGCGCCCCTTTTGCAGTCCAAATCATATAAAAGGGGTGTGTTTCGGAATCGTGGAAACTATGTCTATTCGATGAAATAATTGTAAAGAGACTTTGAAAAATTAATTTTACGAGGTCCTTCCCCTTTAAATTGGGTTCTGACGGGCCGATTAGAATATTGTCCCTGAACATTCATTTTCAGGCCGAATGTGAGCTCCTGCGGCAATCGCTGACCCCTCCTCACGCGAACATCCGTCTTGTGAGCCGCATGATTCTAAGGGCCAATAGGGAGCCCGACTTCAAGGCCTTCAACGGACGCACCTGGAACTCCCTCATGGACAGTAAGCTCGCTCCAATTCTACAGTACCCCGTTAAGATGTTGCGAAGAAGATGGAGGATCCGAAATTCCTCACCGATGAAGCTCCCAAGGTGTTCGAACAGACGAAGGCGTTCATGGGAGAACTCACGCCTTCCTAAGAAGTCCTCTCCGCTCATGGAAAGGTCGGTTTTTTAGGTCAAGCGGCCTTTGGTTGCCAAAATGCGGCTTTTAATTGCTAAAATCAGGTCAAGCGGCATGTGGTTGCTAAAAGCGGCTTTTAACTGCGAAAAGCGGGTCGAGCGGCCTAAGGTTGCCAAAAAAAGCAGTTTTTAAGTGCCAACAGCAGATGAAACGGCCATTGGTTGTCAAAAAGCCGGTTTTGTTTGCCAAAAAAACAGGTCAAGCGGCCTGTGGTTGTCAAAAAGCGGTTTTTAATTGCCAAAAAGCAGGCGAAGCCGCCTTTGATTGCCAAAAAGCGGCTTTTATTACCAATAAGCAAGCCAAGCGGCCTATTGTTGCCAAAAAGCGGCTTTCAATTGCCAAAAAAGCAGGTCAAGCGGCCTTTGGTTACTAAAATGCGGCTTTAAATAGCCAACAAGTAGTTCAAGCGGCCTGTGGTTGCCAAAAGCGGTCTAAGCGGCCTATGGTTGTCAAAAAGCATATTTTAGTTGCCAAAAAGCAGATGAAGAATCTTTTTTGACAAAAAGCAGGCCAAGCGGCCTATAGTTGTCAAAAAGTGGATTTTATTTGCCAAAGAGCAGGTCAAGCGGCCTTTGGTTGCTAAAAAGCGGTTTTAAAAGTTTAAAAAAAAAACAGGGCAGGCGGCCTTTGGTTGCCAAAAAGCGGTCGGCCCGATGATTTTCTGGTTCAAAAGTTATATTTTCAGATGAGAACCAACGGTTTGCCCATTTTCGACTCCAGTCTGGTGCCGACGAAGCGCGGCTATGCCCTCTACATCGGGTAGATTCGGCTTTTATATTCAAATGAGCTCTTTTCAGTCTCTCCGTTTTGGATCACAGCTGTCGCCCGGACTGCTATAGTATCTCGAAGGGATCGACAATGCTTCTGAGGACGACGAAGAAAAATGTGGAATACAGCGACAAGGTTTGACCATTCTGGTGATAAAAACTATTTTTCTTCAATTGACGATCAGCTATCTCGATCTTCGGCTGCCCCAGTCCACCAGCTCTCGCCGATCGGAATTGTACGGCGGTTACATGTTTATCTGTAAATGTGAGGAGTGCCAGGATGAGGAACTCGTGAGTTTTGGACACAACAAGCGGCCTTTAGTTGCCAGAAAGCGGTCCAAGCGGCCTTTTGTTGCCAAAAAGCTGTCCAAGCGGCCATTGGTTGCCAGAAAGTGGTCTAACCGGCCTTTGGTTGCTAGAAAGTGGTCTAACCGGCCTTTGGTTGCCAGAAAGCGGTCGAAGCGGTCTTTGGTTGCCAAAAAGCGGTCTAAGCGGCCTTTAGTTGCCAAGAAGCAGTCGAAGCGGCCTTAGGTTGCCAGAAAGTGGTCTAACCGGCCTTTGGTTGCCAGAAAGTGATCTAACCGGCCTTTTGTTGCCAAAAAGCGGTCCAAGCGGCCTTTGGTTACCAAAAGCGGCCCATGAAAACCCTCTTTTCAGGACGCGAAACGCCAATCCGGTCTGTGCCAATTCTGCTCGAAGGGCTCGTTTCTTCTGGAATCTCCCGTCTGCAGCGACTGTGAAAAAACGGCCTCCCTCGAAAACGTGGAACAGGTTGAATTTTCACGTTTAAATTCTAATTTTCCTCGTCTAGGTCAAGAATCTCAACAAGGAGATCGCGACGTACATCTTGGAGAAGAGATTCCCGCAATCGGCGAGGGGCGAGGAGGGATGTCGCATCTCCATCGATAAGTTGAACTCTAGTTTGAGGGTGGGAGTTCAATATCTCTCTCTCTCTCTCTCTCTCTCTCTCTCTCTCTCTCTCTCTCTCTCTCTCTCTCAAAAACCTCAAGGACTGCTTAAAAAATATAGCAGTCCTTAAATATTATAGCGGTCCATAAAAAAGTTGAAAATTTAAAAAAAAAATTTAATTTTTTTATTATATTTAATTTTTGGTTTATTGGTTTTTTAAAAATTATCTACATTTCACTTTCAATTTTTTTAAAAAATACAATTTAATTTAATCTAAAAAATAAATTAAAAATTGCGATGTTTTTCTTTTTCTCAGCCTATATTTTCTCTCTATCTCGAAAATGTAAAAAAACTCAAAATATTACAGATTTTTAATATAAGAAAAATGAAACTTGATATTTTTTTAACTTGAATTATTTTTTTAAATGTTTTTTTGAAAGTGAAAGTGCCAAATTTTCTTAAAAGAAAATAACCAAAAACTTAAGAAAATTAAATATAATAAAAATATATTTTTTTAATTTCCAACTTTTTTTATGGACCGCTATAATTAAATTTTATGGACCGCTATATTTTTTAAGCACCGCTAATCCAGGATAGAGCCCTAAAATGAGGGTTTTCTCTCTTTCTCTCTCTCTCTCTCTCTCCTTATTTTAGATCCTCCCCATGCACAATTCGAGCATCTACGGTCTAGC
Source organism: Oscheius sp. G VE-2021 (assembly GCA_022343465.1). Taxonomy (NCBI): domain Eukaryota; kingdom Metazoa; phylum Nematoda; class Chromadorea; order Rhabditida; family Rhabditidae; genus Oscheius; species Oscheius sp. G VE-2021. The sequence continues at coordinate 1,888,431 of JAJQXH010000044.1, read as the reverse complement.
CGAGGCCGTCATCGGCGACGCCTTCTCCTTCGACGCGAAGCTAGCCGCCAAATACATCGATTTCTGCTTCCCCTTCGTTCGGTAAGTTTAATAAAACCATAATTTTTCGATCAATTTCATTGATTTATTCAATGAAAAATGAAGAAAAAAGTTTTTCAGGGATCTCCCTCGCGGCATGTACCGCTCGTACTGCTTCTGTTTCCGTATCAAGGCCTACAAGACCGCCAAGCGCCCGATCGATCAGCGAATCAAGGCCATTAAGGAGGTTGGTAGCTGATGGATTACGGTATAATCGTTCTGTTTCAGGCGATTGAGGAGGTAGAAGTGACCCATGGGAAGCATCCGCATACGGCGACTGTGAAGATCAGACTGAATGCACTGCAATTGGCCAAGGACTTCGGGGAAAAACTCAATTTGAAATCTCCCTGTTGAATTGTAGATACTTATTATCTACTCATTAAATTGGCCTAAATTATTACCTTGTTGCACTGTGAATAAAACTTATTGGACTTTTGTTATTGGAGAGGAAGAGAGAGACGTGACCGCTTTCTGCTTTTTCTGGCGAGCTCAGGCCGCTTTTTCTGGCGAGCTCAGGCCGCTTTCTGCTTTTTCTGGCGACCGCTTTCCGCTTTTTCTGGTAACCTCAGGCCGCTTTCCGCTTTTTCTGGTGACCTCAGGCCGCTTTCCGCTTTTTCTGGTGACCTCAGGCCGCTTTCCGCTTTTTCTGGTGACCTCAGGCCGCTTTCCGCTTTTTCTTGTGACCTCAGGCCGCTTTCCGCTTTTTCTGGTGACCTCAGGCCGCTTTCCGCTTTTTCTGGTGACCTCAGGCCGCTTTCTGCGCTTTATGGTGACCTTAGGCGTAGAAACGGGCCGAAGAAGTTAAAAAAAACAAAAAGCGTAAAATCCGGCACTGATACTAAAAGAACTAGCTAAATCGGTCAATTATTCAGGTGGAGGCTGCTTCTAGACGGATCCCTCCAATGTTTGGCAAGCAAGATTCGAAACCGAAACAGAAAAACATAATTAGCCGTTTACCGTGATGGAAACATTTTCCAGGAAATACAAAAAACCACCAAAAACTGCTGTTTTTGGCCAAAAACTTGACAATCTTTCTTAAAATCAAATTTGCAATCTTTTCGTATATATGACTTTGTGTTTTGGACAAGTTTGAAAAATTACCGTCTGGAGCCCCAAAAGAAACAAAGGATTGTGCATTTACAGATCTTCATATCACAAGAATAGCCATCGAAATATAGACAAGAGGACAATTGGCTCATATCACAACTTTACATCTCCCAGCGATTCATCATACACAATGTCCGATACGTCGTGAACCACGGGGGCGGCCGGTGCTCCTGCGTTCCCAGCAGGCGGTTGTGCGTTGTCCTCGGGAGCCGGTTCGTCGGGATCCTCGACGGGCGCATCTCCACGAGCGGGGGAGTTCCCGGGAGACATGACGATGTCTCCGACGACGCCCGTGGCCGACATGACGGCGGCGTGAGCCAGCGGGTTGTTCACAACGATGGCGGGAGCGGCGTTGTTCGAAGAAGGCTGCCTCGAAACTTGGCTCCTCTGACTGGGCCGGCTGTTCCGACTGGGATGTCTGCTGCTCGAGCTGCTTCCGGCCTCGCTCATGCTGTGGTCCTCCATGCCGCTGTCTTTCGTGTCGGAGTCCCTGAAAGAAGAGGATTGATGCAATTCCTTCGCGTGTGAGAGTGAAGATGTGAATCACTCACGTCGTCGACGAATTGCGGTCCTTGCGAGCGGCGATAGGAGCAGGATTGGGATTCTGGTTCACGCCTGAAAATTAACATTTAAAAAAAAACATTAAGATCCCTCTTCCGAAGCTCACCATGGCCATCTGTGTTCCCTCTTTTGAGACCGCGGGACCTCGAACGAAGTTGCCGTGACGAGGGGGAGGAAGGGGGAGGGGGAGGGGTCCGGTCTTGTCCATCCCTCGAGAAAAGGTTGACAAGAGCACTTCTGGTGCGACTAGCGGCTCTACGGATCGGGCCCGGCTGCTCCCCTGAAATTAGAATTTTGAACATTAAAATAGAAAGTAAATTAATTAGAGCCAATTTTTTTTAAATTTGTTAATCAATAAATTAAAAAATTGTTAATAACAATAAGAAAAAATATAGACAATGTTAATTGTTTTAAAACCCGTGGAGTGCCGCACGGTTTTATGGACGGAGCTTGTTCGATCGTTGTGGGACCAATTTCAAAAGTTTCCAGAAATATTTTTAAATACATTAAATTATGCACCCTTTAGATTAATAGTATTAATTCTAATAATAATAAATGTAAAATAGCCTTGAATTGATTAAAAATCCATTTTAATTGTCGTCTTATTTAATTTTAATTTTAATTGAGGACAAACTCGAAGTGCCGCACGCTTTTGTGGGCGGAGCTTGTTGTATCGTTGTGGAACCAATTTCAAAAGTTTCCAGAAATAATTTTTTAAAATACATTGATCGATACAATTAAACAATTTAAAAAAAATAAGTGCAAGTTTAATGAATTTGTCAACAGAAAATAAGTAAATACTAGAGTGTCAATGAATTTAACCTGATTTACACTCAAAAAGCGGCTTTCCAGTTACAATTAAAGTGAAATGAGGGAAAAAGCGACTTTTTAGTTAAAATTAGGTTAAATGAGGCAAATAAATGAATAAATATTCCAGAAAACTCACTCTCAGGGTCATCCTGGGGCTGTCGTCTGCGACCGCGTGCCCGGTCGGCGGGTGCATTTCCATTGTCGCCGGAAGGACCCTGGCCTTTTGAGCTCTGCTTCTTGCTCATGTCCTGAAAATATAATAAAATGATGACAATTAAAGAAAAAAAGTGAGACAAATACGAAAATAGGGAGTGAAAATGAGATAAATTAAGGAAATCCGCTTTAAAATGTGTTAAATTGGTGATTTTTACTCTTGAAAATCAATTATTTAAAAAATTTACAGTATATTTTCGAAATAAAAGTAATTTAAAATAAATAAAAATAAGCAGAAACGGCACAGAAAAGTGGAAATGAGAGAAAGGATGACAAAGGGGACGGGGAGGGCAGCCGTGTTCCCGCGCGAAATGGACTGTAGTTTGCTCATTGGAAACAAACTACAACCATCAAAATAGCTAAAATTGCTATTTTTTTATTTTTGGTTAAATTGACGATTATTTTGAAGAACAAATAGAACATAGAACTTTAAATACACATTTAAATTTAATATTTACAATTTGGCTACTGTCATCTGTGCTAAAAGCGCCATATGCTACCATATGTACTAAAAAGCGGCCTGAGGTTGCCATGTGCATTAATAAGCGGCCTGGTGCTGCCACCCGCGTGAAAAAGCGGCCTGAGGTTGCCATCTGCGCTGAAAAAAGCCGCTTGAGGTTGCCATCTAAATAAATAAGCGGTCTTATACTACGTCAAAATGCGTCCTGAGGTTGCCGTCTGCGCTAAAAAGCGGCTTTATGCTGTCATATGCCCTTTAGAGGGTCTTGAGGTGGCCATTTGCGCTAAAAGAAAAGCGGCCTGAGGTTGTCATTTGCGCCAAAAAGCGGCCTGAGGTTTCCATCTGCGCTAAAAAGCGGCCTGAGCCTACCATCTGCACTGAAAAGCGGCCTTGTGCTGCCACCTGCGTCAAAAAGCGGCTTTTTGCAGCCACCAGCGATATAAAGCGGCCTTATGCTGTCATCTGCACACTGCTTTTTCGCAGGTATAGGCCGCTTTCTGCCAACGCTTTGACCGCTTTATGGCACTGCACCTAATACTCCTCCAATTGACTTTTTAATTAAACTGCCTTAGAATCCGCAGAAAGCGGCCTGAGGTCACCGGAATCCATAGATCCCCAAAAGAAACAATGAATTGTGCATTTAGAGATCTTCATCTCACAAGAATAGTCATCGAAATATAGACGAGAGGACAATTGGCTCATATCACAGCAATGAATCTCGTGGCCAGCAGTGGCCGATCAGAATCGGTGGTCCTGCGTTCCCAGCAGGCGGTTGTGCGTTGTCCTCATGAGCCGGTTCGTCTGTAGCCACGGCAGGACGACCGAGGGAGTTCGCGGGAGACATGACGAGGGCGATAGCGCCGGTGACTTGAGCCAGCGGGTTGGCGGGAGCGGCGTTGTTCGAAGAAGGCTGCCTCGAAGCTCCGCTCTTCTGACTGGGCCCTCTGCCGCTCGAGCTGCTTCCGGTCTCGCTCTTGCTGTTCTCCACCATGCCGTTGTCTTCAGTGTCGGTTGAGTCTGAAAACCGCTAATTAAGATTCCTCTTCCGAAAAACGAACCATAGTCAACTGCTTGATCGCTTTGGAATTCAGCACGGGGCACCGGGTGAGCTCGCTGTGGCGAAGGAGGGCGAGGGGCCCGTTCTTGTCCATCGTTCGCTGGCTGCCTTGACGCTGAGTAAATGGGCGTGATCCTAACCGGTATCTCGCGACGCCTAGTGACTCCAAGAACCCCTGAAAATAGAAATTTCTAAAAGCTTTAAAAAAAGCCGCTTTTTAAACCTCAATTACAAGCCTAAAATCGCTTCAGGACCTAATTTAGCAAGACTTCAAATCCAAATTAGTATTATAGCCAGAAAAAAATGTATTTTAGAATGATTATTTTTATATTAACAAAATAACATTAAAATCTTTGAAAGAAAAGCAATATAAATGAGAAATAACTAGATTTTAAAAGACGAGATTGATTTTCGGAATTTTCTTGGTGAGACCCACTGTAAGACGCGTTTGCCGCATGGTTGCAAGGGCGGGGCTTGTCTAATAATTGAAGAACAAATTAAATTTAATGTAAATTCGATCAATAAACTGATGATATTTATCGATTAATATTTTAAAAATCATTGGAATTTAGTCGATGAAAGTTGAATTTGAATGGGAGTAATCCAAAGAGATCCGATTATTCAAAGGGTTTAGACCCAAAAAAGCGACTTTTTAGTTAAAATTAAGAGAAATTGGGCGAAATTTAAAAAAAAAATTCAAAGAAAACCTACTCTCAGTGACAGCGATGGTGGCGTGAGCCAGCGGGTTGGCGGGAGCAGGGTCAGGATTCTGGTCAACGTCTGAAAATCGTCGATTAAGATTCCTCTTCCGAAAACGAACCATCATAGTCAACTGCTTGCTCGCTTGGGAATTCAGCATGGGGCACCGGGTGAGCTCGCTGTGGCAAGGCAGGAGGAGGGGCCCGTTCTTGTCCATCGTTCGCTGCCTGCCTTGACGCTGAGTAAATGGGCGTGATCCTAAGCGGCATCTCGCGACGCCGAGTGACTCCAAGAACCCCTGAAGATAGAATTTTTAAACCCTTAAAAATAAAAAGCGAAAAGCCGCTTTTTTTAACCCTAATTACAAGCCTAAAGTCGCTTTAGGACCTAATTTACCAAGACTTGAAATCCAAGCATTATTATCAGAAATACTTATTTTAGAATATTTTTTTTTATTTTAACAAATTTAAATTTAAAATAAAGCCAAATAAGAAATAACTAGATTTAAAAAAAATCGGGGCATTCGTGGTGAGACCCACTGTAAGACGCGTTTGCCGCATGGTTGCAAGGGCGGGGCTTGTCTAATAATGGAAGAACAAATTAAATTAAATGTAAATTCGATCAATAAACTGATGATATTTATCGATTAAAGTTTTTAAAAAAATTATTGGAATTTAGTCGACAAAAGGTGAATTTGAACCAATGGACTCACAGTAATCCAAAGATATCCGATGATTCAACGGATTTAGACAAAAAGGCGGCTTTTTAGTTAAAATTTAGAGAAATTGGGCAAAATTAATAAAATTCAAAGAAAACCTACTCTCAGTGACAGCGATGGTGGCGTGAGCCAGCGGGTTGGTGGGCGCAGGGTCAGGATTCTGGTCAACGTCTGAAAATCGTCGATTAAGATTCCTCTCCCAGAAAACAACCATAGTCAACTGCTTGATCGCTTTGGAATTCAGCACGGGGCACCGGGTGAGCTCGCTGTGGCAAGGCAGGGGGAGGCCGAGGGGCCCGTTCTTGTCCATCGTTCGCTGGCTGCCTTGACGCTGAGCCATCGCGCCGAAACACGAGCGCGATCCCTCCAAGAACCCCTGAAAATAGAAATTTTAAAACCTAAAAAAAATAAGCGAAAAGCCGCCTTTTATAACCCTAATTACAAGCCTAAATTCGAAAAACTGTATTTTAGAACGATTATTTTAATTTTAACAAATTTACATTGAAAATCTTTAGATAAATGCAAAATAAATAATTATTTAAATATAATGTATTTAAATATATTTAAACTCTAATTACACGCCTAAAGTCGCTTTAGGACCTAGTTTACCAAGACTTCAAATTTTATTGCGCAAAATAAAAATTAAATGACGCAAAATAAATAAAACTCACTCTCAGGGCCATCCTGGGGCTGTCCTTGGCGACCGTCCCCCTGGTCGGCGGGTGCATTTCCACCGTCGCCGGCAGGACCCTGGCCTTCTGAGCACTGCTTCTTGCTCATGTCCTGAAAATAGAAGAATAAATGATGATAATTAGAGGAGAAAGTGAGATAAATACGAAAATTGGGAGAGAAAAAAAATGAGATAAATGAAGGAAATCGGCTTGAAAATGTGTTAAATTATAGAAAGTGGCGATTTTTACTGTTGGAATTCAATTATTTAGGGATATTGGGCATAAACAAAGTGTATTTACGAAATAAAAGTAATTTAAAATAAATAAAAATAAGCAGAAACGGCACAGGAAAGTGGAAATGAGAGAAATGATGACAAAGGGGACGGGGAGAGGGCGCTGCTTTCCCGCGCGAAATGGACTGTAGTTTGTAGTAGTGGAAGCATACTACAACTACTGAAACCGCAAAAATTGCATTTTCTTTGATTTTTTTAAAATTTAATTGACTGTATTTTGAAAAGACACACAGAAAATAAAGCTAAAAATACACATTTAAATGGAATATTTACAATTTATCTACTTTTATCTGCTCTAAAAGCGGCCTTATGCTGAAATCTGCGCTAAAAAGCGGCCTGAGGCTGACATCTGCGCTAAAAAGCGGCTTTAGGCTATCATGTGCGCCAAAAACCGGCGCATAAAACTCCTCTAATTGAAACCGTGTGACTCGCATCCGTAAACTATCGGCAGGCAAGGGGAAATTGGTTTTTTTTGGGGTACTATTCCACCTACACTACCCCATGCCTCGAAATTATGTCTATATAGGTTTTCGAAAGCATATAGAGTAGGGACATAGTTAGAGAGAGAGAGATAGAGAGAGAAAATTGAATATAAAACACTGAATACACGCCAATGAGCTTTATTTCCATTGTTCACACATCTTCTGATACACTCGGACCTTCTTCCTAGTTGAAGAGGGACGCATAGTCGTGGTCGAAGCTTCTGCTGTCGGCTGGGAGGCGTACCACCAGATGAATGGTCGCCTGGTTGCCCACATCGTAATCAGCCAAAGTCAGAGGGTCCTCGAGCTGTTTGTCTGTAAAGCACAGAGTTTATACTTCTCTCTCTCTCGGACTTACTACGCTGGATGAAGATGAGGCGCTGCTGCTCAACGGGGGTACCAGTCTTCTCGCAGATCATCTCCTTGACGACGGAAATCTTATCCGAGGCGAAGACCTCGAGCGTGATGATCGTCTCACCGAACAAGGGCTTGATGTGGATGATCAATCCGCCGTGCTGGTTCCTGCAACGGGCACGGTCCTCCTGAAGAGAGGCGATCGTGGCATTCAAGTGGGCGATTTCAGCATCCTTCCTGGCGACAGTCCCATTGAGGGCGGAGATGTCGCTCTGGCAGTTCTCCAATTTGTTGTTGAGGATCTGCTTCTCTCCCTCGATCTTCTCAATCTTCTCTGTGGCTTTGACGAGAAGGGCTAAAAATGAGTTTTAAGTTTGATGGAAGGTCGAACTAACCAGTTATCTGTTCGGTCACGGAGGTGGAGGTGGAGAAGACTTCGAGGGAGGTCTTCGGCAGATTGGTCGAAGAGGGAGACTGATCAGAAGACACTGAAAAGAGGTAGGGGTGGGGAGAGAAGGCTGTACTTGGTGATGAAGAGGAAGGAGACGACCGGCCGAGGGAGGAGAAGTCGGAGGAATGAAATGCCATTGGAGGGAGAAGGGACGTGGTAGTTTCCACGTACGGGACCTCCCCTCATTAGCCTATCATTTGCATCCCAATTCTAATGACTTGTGGTTTGCCAGAACTTTCCATTCCTTCCAGGGGAGAAGAAATTAGAATTGCCATTGGAAGGCCATCATTTGTTCCCCCTTCCTCAACCAAGACGGTCGTCTAGCCATCCTCAAAGTGAGTTTTCAGTTTTCTTTAGATTAAAACTGTCTCCTAAGCTAAGAAAGCTTAAGAAAACTTAAAAAAGCTCTGTTTCCAGTGCCCAGCTACAGTTATTCCACGTCCCATGGCCCTCCGCCCCCGCCCTCCTACCGCCAGCCGGTTCAGCCGCAGCCCCAGCTGAGGTTCGACATCCACCCGATTGTCAGGGATGAACCGCCCCCGGGCACGTTGGAGATGATTCCGCCGGTGCCGGAATTCCACCCGTCGGCTGACAAGAAGCTTCGGATGACAGCTCAGATGGGGGTGTCGATGAGCGTCGACCCGACGAGTACTTCAGTCCGTCCTTCGGTGTACCAGACGAAGCAGGAAGGGAGTGAGAAGACGGGGGGCACTGAACAACAGCGTGAGTTTAGAGAGAGAGGGAAAGAGAGAGAGAGAGAGAGAGAGAGAGAGAGAGAGAGAGAGAGAGAGAGGAGAGAAAGAAGAGAAGAGAAGAGAAGAGAAGAGAAGAGAAGAGAAGAGAAGAGAAGAGAAGAGAAGAGAAGAGAAGAGAAGAGAAGAGAAGAGAAGAGAAGAGAAGAGAAGAGAGAGAGAGAGAGAGAGAGAGAGAGAGGAGAGGAGAGGAGAGAGGTGGTATAGAAGGCGAGAGCTAGACGGTTAGAGATACAGAGGAAGACCTAGTGAAACTGGAGAGGGGTCAGAGACACAAAGAAGTAGACAGGAAGGGCGAGAGTTAGAGAAGGAGAGTAACCTAGTCATAGTCAGGTAGGAGAGGTATAGAAGTAGAACGGGAAAGCTAGAATTAGAAAAGGAGAGTAAGATTTTGACTTTTCTGCGTCTCTAACCTATGTCTAACCATCGTAGCGAAAGTAAGGGGGAGTCATTTGGTTAGAGAAGCAGAGGAACCGAGAGATTGAGTGACTGGTAGAGTGCAGAGAGAGAGAGAGCGAGAGAGAAAGAAAGGGAAAGAGAGAGAGAGGGAGAGAGAGAGAGAGAAAAAGAGAAAAAGAGAGAGGGAGAGAGAGAAAGAGAGAGACAGGAGAGAGAGAAAGAGAGAGAGAGGGATGGAGATAGAGGGGGAGAGAGAGAGAGAGAGAGTGAGAGAGAGAGAGAAGAGACCTCATTTGAATTCTTCAGCTACCACTACCCAGCAAGCTGAGGGAGAAGACTACGAGGAGAACATGTTGTGGTACAAGCCAAGGAGCGTGGATGAGCTCCACTTCACCTACAGTAACAACTGCGAGTCCATGGGTAGACCTACCGTAATCTTATGACCTACCGTAACCTCCAGCCTGTCGCCTCTTCCGGGTGGTCCTCCTCCTGCTCCCCTTGGGAATGATCATCGTCGGTTCGCTCAGCATCGACCACTGCGCCCATGTGCCCACCCTGCCTGCTTGGAGCATCAGCTCCGGAATCCTTTGGTTCATCCACTGTAGCTTCTACTTTCTGTTCAGGGTACGGTAGATTACTGTAGATTGGCTAAGAGAGGGGGTTTAGAATAGTTCTGAGAAGAATTCGAATGGTTATCGCTTCATCAAGGGGATGTTTATCTATGTGGCGGCTGCTTGGTTGGTTTGATCTCTCTCTCTCTCTCTCTCTCTCTCTCTCTCTCTCTCTCTCCCTACTCTCTCTCTCTCTCTCTCTCTCTCTCCCTCTCTCTCTCTCTAATCCTCTGTAGTTTCGTGATGGGAACCGCCCTGACCTACGGGTCCGTCACAACCGTCGACGTTCTGAAGACATCAGATCACAACTACTGCAACCCCTATTTGTTCATCTCATCGTTCATCGTCATTTCCATCGGGTAAATTTTTTATTATTTTTTTTACATTTTAAAAAATTATTAAAACTAATATGTTTAGGTACTTCTCCCTCGGGTGAATTTGTTTAAAAAAAATAACTTTGTAAAGTTGTAAACTTGCAATTTTAGGTACTTCGTCGTGGCTCTTCTGATCTACTTCTACACCTTTACTTTCTACTTCTCCTACTACAACGCGGAGTAGATGGCTGCTCTGATGATCTTGGTGTTTTCTAGCTAATCAAGTGGGAAAGAACTGTGTTTTTTCACATTTCTCTCTCTCTCTCTCTCTCATATTTTGAAACAACTAAATGTTTCTTTTTAAAAATACTAGGGAACGCTGTCATTTTCTGTGTTCACTTCTTGATCTACTGGCATGTTTTCGGCGGAATTATCACGCCGCCGATCTCGTACGGGTGTGAAACTCGCAGCGCTACCATGCCAGACAACCAGAGTTTTCTGCGTCTTTTCAGGCGGGAACATTTAAAATTCGACATATTTTCATAAACAACTTAACTTTGAAAAATGCACAAACGTTAATAACGTTTATTTCTTTAGAAAAACATAATGAAGACCAGGGCGATGAGCGGGATCTTTTAATGGTAAAAAAAGCGGCTTTTAATGACCAAAAAAGCGGCTTTTACTGGTAAAAAAACGGCTTTTAATTGCCAAAAAAAGCTGTTTTTAATTACTAAAAAAGCGGCTTTTAATGGTAAAAAACCGCCTTTTAATGGCCAAAAAAAGCGGTTTTTAATTACCAAAAAAGAAGCTTTTAATGGCAAAAAAGCGGTTTTTAATGGCAAAAACGGCTTTTAATTGTCAAAAAAAGCTGTTTTAATTACCAAAAAAGCGGTTTTTAAAGGGACAGTCAGGCGCCTTTTCATTTCATTATGGTAGGATACGGTGGCCCATTTTGCATATTAAAAAATGCTAAATTGTCTCGCGCACTCCTCATTTCCCTCTATGTCTCATTCAAATTTGAATGCCACTAAAAGCAGGACACATTGGCCGTCCGGGCCATCCGCACTTTCTGCGGATGGAAACCCGAAATCGGCTACTTTGAGGTTGAATATCTCAAAAACTAGGGATTTCCGACATAAGGTCCCAAAAAGTTTTTGGTACAGCTGAATTTTCTCTTTCATACGAGACAAAGTTGCAAAAGCCGCCTGACTGTCCCTTTAATTACCAAAAAAGCGGCTTTTAGAAGAGGCTTGGAAAGTTTAGAATCAACGTTGAAACCACAGAAGCCCAAGCGTCGACCACATTTATTTCTTTAGAAAAACATAATGAAGACCAGGGCGATGAGCGGGATCGAGCGAACGGCCGTCTTCTTAGCAGCGGGAGGAACTGGGGTAGTTGTGGTAGTTGTGGTCGTAGTCGAAGTCGTTGTTGTCGTAGTAGTTGTGGTGGCAGCGATGAAATCCACGTCGTTGCAGGCATCCTTGTTCTTGCAGCAACGTCCGATAAATTCTTTTACGCTATCGCCTTTGTCATCAATCCAAGTATCCAAGCCTCGCTGAAACACGATAGACTAGACTCTAGAATAACCAAACCTCTGGGGTGCAGAATGAACCATCATCGCATCCATGAATGGTTACTGCTTTGCTTTTTGTGTGATACCCCAGCAACACAGATGCCAGAGCAATCATTGATTTCGAGCACTCCCTCATCGCCATTTTTGCTTCCTTCGTAGCACTTGAGGGAGAGGGGGAGGAGCAGACGAGCAGGAGGAGGAGGGTCTTCAGAAGGAGCATGACGACCTCTTCTCAGCCGGAGAGCAGAAGAAATGAGGCTGGGAACGGAGGACAGGCCCTTATATAGGGGAATTCACGTGACGGACGTAACTGCTCACGGAGGCTAAATAGCGGATAACGGAGACAGTGAGACGCTAATTAGATTTTAATTAGAATGTTTGATGTCACCTCATTTTCAAAGGCTAAAATGCCATGCGCAACCGGTTTTAACGAAATGCGTGCACGGTGTTTACGCGTGTCCAATCCAGGCTTAAATTTTAAATGTTCCCGCCTGAAAAGACGCAGAAAACTCTGGTAAGGAGAAACATGTGTTGTCAGCGTGTATATTAGGAAGATTAATGTAGCTTTTTTTTGCATTTTTGTGTTGTTTTGACCCGGCGGGATTTTTTGTCGACACTACAAATGGGTATATAAAGTGTGTGGAAATGGAGAAAGGAGAAAAGTTTCGATGTGTTTGGAAACAAATTTAGGGAAGAGGAGCTTCGAAAGAAGAGTAAAAGAAGAAAACTCGCGCATGGAGGTGGAGAGGGGGCCCCCGATGAAACACCGTGCACGTAGTTCGATAAAATACCGGTTATCCAGATGTTTGGAATTGCCAAAAATGGCATTTCGGATGCAAATTTCTCCAAAAGAAACACTGAATTGTGCATTTACAGACCTTCATATGACAGAATAACCATAGGAATAGACAAGAGGACAATCGGCCCATATCACAGTTTCCTTCTATTCCTCCTTGGCACGAGGCGGGTTTTCAGAAGACTGGGGGCCACTGCTGCAAGCCTCGCTCAAGCTGGGATACTCCAGGCCGCTGTCTTCCTCCGTCGGAGACGAGTCCCTGAAAGAAGTGGATTTATCTATTTTCATGGTATTTGTGTGTGTGTGTGTGCGTGTGTGTGTGTGTGCGTGTGTGTATGTATGTATGTGTATGTTGTGTGTGTGTGTGTGTGCGTGTGTGTGTGCGTGACTCACGTCGTCGATGAATCACGGCCCGTGCGGGGATTGTGGGTGGGAGAAGGGTCAGGACTCTCTGAAAATCGTAGATCAAGATTTCTCAAAAAACGACAAACCAATCACAAATGCGGCCTGTTTTACTAATTGACCACGGCGCACCGGGTGAGATTGCTGTTGCGAGGCATGGGGAGGCTGAGCGGCCCGTTCTTGTCCTCCATTCGTTGGCTGCCTTGACGCTGAGCCATCGGGCGACCTCGAGAACAGGCTCCTAGCAGCTTCACGAACAGAAGATACCCAATCAGATACGGTGGTTTCAAGCACAAAGGTTCTAGCACGATTGACCACCGATTGCCAGACTGAAAATATCGATTTAAATTGGAAGAACTTCGTGAAATTGATTAATCAAGATCTCTTTACAATTATTTCATCAAATAGATATCGTTTCCACGATTCTGAAACATAACCCTTTTATATAATTTCGACTGCAAAAGGGGCGCGTTTACACGGCCGATATACGCATTTGCCGCACGGAAACACGGCTAGACTCGGCGAGAGAGTGTGGGAAATGGAGAGACGCAGAGTTGGCGGCAATTCAAATTGTAATTTCCCCAAATTTCAAGCGCTCCTAAATCGGTTCATTTTTAGGCAAAATGGGTAAAAGAGGTATTTTTCGGAATCCTTGGAATAAGATCGAGACTTTTATCACAAAATCGGGAAAATTATTTTTACGCGGTCCTTCTCGTTTAAAAGTCGGTTTTAGACCCAATCTAATTTTTTTAAAATTACAAAACCCTTATTATAAACAATAAAATTTAAAATGGCATGGAATTACACAAATTAATCATATTGATCGATCCAATTAGACAATTTCGAAAATAAATTCAATTTTTATGAAAAGGATTGCCGAAAATCAATAAATTGCGGATGTTCCATGAATTTAACGTGGATTAGACTCAAAAAGGCTACTTTTTAGTTAAAATTTAGATAAATGGGGCAAAATTAATAATAAATAAAGAAAACTCACTCTCAGGGCCACCCTGGGGCTGTCCTCCGCGACCGTCCACCTGGTCGGCGGGTGCATTTCCATTGTCGCCGGAAGAACCCTGGCCTTCTGAGCTCTGGTTCTTGCTCATGTCCTGAAAATAGAAGAAAATAATGATAATTAGAGGAGAAAGTGAGATAAACGAAGGAAATTGGCTTCAATTAGCGTTAAGTTACAGAAATTGGTGATTTTTACACTTGAAAATCAGTTATTCACGGAAATTGGGCATAAATAAATTGTATTTTCGAAATAAAAGTAATTTAAAATAAAAAGCAGAAACGGTACACGGGTCGCCGCCGAATGGAGTCCGTGGGCGCTTCCAAAATGAGAGGCTGCTAAACATCGTGCATCAATTGAAACTTTCCGACTCTAGCAATTGCCTATTTTAGATACTATTTTGTGAATTCAACTGCTACAGATGGCTAATCGATTGAAGTTTCGGATACAATTTTTTGGATACTCAATATTCACTGAGTAATTAGAAAAATGCATAAAACTCCATATTTCGGACGGTAGTTTTTTGCGAGGGCTGGAAAAATTGTGCCCGAAAATGCATCTTTTAAGCTATTTTTCTATGCGCTGAAAAGTGAAATTGATGCTAAATTGACCGAGAACTAGAGTCGGAAAATTTTTGTTCTATTTGGGGTTGGGTCTCCCAGCAAAAACGTTGGGTCCCGCACGGACACAGTATGAAACCACAGATTTTCATAAATTTCAAATTTGCGCTTTGGCGTTTTGCACACTTTTCTCTGCGTGCTTGTTGCAAAAAAGTGTGCACACACGTGCATGCAGCTAACACGCAACCATTTCTAAATTTTCCGTGCGGTACCCGTTAAACACAGTGTACATTGAAAGTACCCAGTTCGGCGACCCGTGAACGTGAAGTGCCGCACGCTTTTGTGGGCGGAGCCCGTTAGATCGTTATGGGACCGATTTCAAAAGTTTCCAGAAATAATTTTTTTTTAATACATTGATCGATACAATTAAACAATTTCGAAAAATAAATGCAAGTTTAATGAATTTGTCAGCAGCAAATCAGCAAATCAGTTTTCAGTTACAATTAAATGTTAAATAAGGCAAAAAGCGACTTTTTTAAAGTTAAAATTAGGTTAAATGAAGCAAAATGAGTGAATATTCAGTAAAACTCACTCTCAGGGTCATCCTGGGGCTGTCTTCCGCGACCGCGTACCTGGTCGGTGGGTGGATTTCCACCGTCGCCGGCAGGACCCTGGCCTTTTGAGCTCTGCTTCTTGCTCATGTCCTGGAATATAAGAATAAAATGATGATAAATAGAGGAGAAAGTGAAATAAATACGAAAATTGGAAGAAAAAAATCACATAAAATAAGGAAATCCGCTTGAAAATGTGTTAATTTACAGAAATTGGTGATTTAACTCTTGAAAATCAATTATTTAAAAAAATTTACAGTAATAAAAAACACAAGCGGAAACGGCACAGGAACGTGAAAATAGGAGAAAGGATGACAATGGGAAACGCTGTTTTCCCGCGCGAATCGTTGTAGTTTGCTCATTGGAAACAAACTACAACAACGTCAGCTTTTAAATTTAATTTTCTTCTATTTTTTAAAAATTGACTGTTATTTTGAAAGACAAATATAAAATAGAACTTAAAATACGCATTTAAATGTTATATTTACAATTTTGTACTGTCATCTGCGATAAAAGCGGCTTGAGTTTCAAAGCGGCCTTAGGTTGTTAAATGAGGTTTCAAAGCGGCCTTAGGTTGTTTAATGAAGTTTCAAAGCGGCCTTAGGTTGTTTAATGAGGTCTCAAGGCGGCCTTAGATTGTTAAATGACGTTGCAAAGTGGCCTTAGTTCCGTAAATGAGGTCACAAAGCGGCCTTAGGTTGTTAAATAAGGTTTCAAAGCGGCCTTAGGTTTCTCACAACAAAACTAAGCACACGAAAATAACACATGGACATCATCTAAGACGACTAAAACATTCATTCTTTCAAGAATGATATCAAAAAGTGCTTTGGGGCACATCAGCTGCAGTCTTCTTCCTATTCGACTTCCATCGCATCGCCGTCCATTCTCGAAGCCTGGTTGAAGTCCTCGACCGTCTCTCCCTCGGTCATCTTGAAAGGCACCTTCTGAAGTTCATAGATCAGATTATGCTTTCTAAGGCCTTAGCTACCTTAGGGGCCCAGGTGAAGTCCCCATACTTCCGGAAGAGAAAGTTGGGCTGAATAGGCTTCGGTAGAAGTAGGGGGTACTGTATCTTACGTTTGGAGGAGGGGTCGAGTGTCCCTCGGCCGCCATCTCCACGTCCTTCTGGTCTTCAGAGAGGGCCTTCTTCTGAAGTTTCAGGTCTCCAGAAGGCTGCTTGATCTACCTTGGTGGGGGGAGAGATCTCCTCCTCATCCAGAGCTGCCTTTCCGTTGGAGAAGGAGAGCCTCCTGGGAGTGCACTTGTTCTTGTCCAAACGGGAGAACAGGGGCTTCCTCTGAGGAGCCCAGGAGGGGTCCCAGTTGTGGAAGTTGTGGTAGACGGTGGTCTGAAGAGGGGGTGAGGTAGAAGAGGGAGGGAGGGTACATTGGGAGGGGTGGAGAGACGAGAGGGGTCCAGGTTAGAAGAAGGGAGGAGAGGCTTCTGGATGCAGTCGCCGTCAGGAGATCCGAGAGCCTGGGAGAGGGGAAATGAATGGAAGGGGAAGAGGGGCAACCGACCATTCTTGAGGGTAGACGGGGAGGGAATGAGGGAGAGGGAGGAGGGAGGGAGAGGGACCTCACGCAGCGGAGAGGGGCATGCTAATAAGAGACATTAGGTGACATCTTTCTCCCCTCCCTTCTCTACCTCTACCTCTCTCTCTCTCTGTCTCCCTGTCTCTCTCTCTCACTATCTCTCTGAGTATCATTGGGATGGAATTGGTTTCGCTCCCGTACTGAATATGGGCTATATTGTGATTTAAAGAGCTAGCTAAATGATATGGGTTAGATACCGATGAAAGGTCAGTGACGAAGAGGGAAAGGTCAGAGAGAGAGGTCAGAGATGCAGAGGGAGTTGTCAGAGACGCAGAGGCAGAGGTCAGAGACGCAGAGGGAGACTTCAGAGATGCAGAGGGAGTTGTCATAGATGCAGAGGAAGAGGTCAGAGACGCAGAGGAAAAGGTCAGAGACGCAGAGGGAGAGGGCAGAGATGCAGAGGGAAAATTCAGCGAAGCAGAGAGAAAGGGCAGAGACGCAGAGGCAGAGGTCAGAAACGCAGAGAAGAGAAGAGGTCGGATTTGCAATCGTCCTGCCCGTCTATTTTTTCTACTTTTCTCAAGCTATTCGGTGATTTCACGATTTCAGTATGGAAACAGTGAATCCTCAAAATCATATAGAGTAGGAACATAATTAGAAAGAGAGAGAAAATTGAATATAAAACATTGAATACACGCCAATGGGCTTTATTTCCTTTGTTTACACATCTTCTGATACACTCGAAGCTTCCCTCCTTTCATTAGCCTAGCTCCGATCCCTCTGGGCTTTTATTGAGAAAGAAAGAAAGAAAGAAATAGAGAAAGAAAGAGAGAGAGAGAGAGAGAGAGAGAGAGAGAGAGAGAGAGAGAGATGGACACACACATACTAACCAAACTTTTAAACTAAACTTCAAAGATTTCCTTCCAAGGGGAATCCAAAAACTTCCAATTCTCATATGTGTCAACTTGCACGGAAATCTTTAGTAAAAGACGAAAGATTTACACGCGAGATTGCAAGTGGACCAGAGATTCTTTTTGATGCACGGCGTGGGAGGTCAATCAGACGAGAGTCTGATGCGATACGGGTGCGAGATTCCCCAGCTGTTGACCCTTTCCCCAGGTCAACATCCGGGGAATCTCGCACCCGTATCGCATCAGCAACGCCGCTGGGTGGGGTTATATAAACCACCTCAAAACACCCCTCTGCGTGCAGCGGTGAAAATCGTTGTGACGGGCTAGTTTCCCTACCAAGTTAAGTAAAATCGGGGGTCAGGTCAGAAATGGTCTGCTGAGGGTTCCCCGGCTACCCACGTGGTGACGTCCCCTTTTGTAATTTTTTTAGTATTTTTTAAAATTCATTTTGAAACTGTGTTTAATCCATTTCTTTCATTTCACCCTCTGAAATCCCTTGAAGGAGTAGTCCGGCATCTTTTCATTTCTCATGTTATTCTAATTTTTAGTCTTCATTTTCCATTGCTTGTCGGCGTTTGTCGACACTTTTGTCCAAGAACGGCCTGTTTGGAAGGACTTTTCTCGAAATCTAGCTATTTTGGTATAAAATAAAGTAAAGCAACGCCACGGTGAACCTTTGAGCCAAAAAAGTGGAAAGGTGAAAAAGGTGCCGGATTGACCCTTTAATTAAGCTCAGTGAACCCCAACAGTGGAGTTTTCAAACAAAAGATACACATAGGATTGACCAAAGGACCAAAGGAACCTCTGTAATCCATCTGCTGGGAGATTCTACTTGGTACGGGTGCCAGACTCAAGGTCAAAGAAAGTGGACGACGGCCAAGGCAGCACAAATTAGACTGCCAACCCTAATGAAACCAAAAGGTTGACCACTAATTAGAATTTCCATTGGGAGGCTATCATTTGGTTTCTCTTCCTCAACCAAGACGGTCGTAGCCATCCTCAAAGTAGGTTTCCTTTCCAAGTTGATCAAAACTGTCTTCTGTCTTCTGAAGTTGTAAGTTTCCAGTGTTATTTAGATAAAACTAGCTCTTAAGCTAAAAAAGCTTGAGAAAACTTAAGAAAGCTCTGTTTCCAGTGCCCAGCTACAGTTATTCCACGTCCCATGGCCCTCCGCCCCCGCCCTCCTACCGCCAGCCGGTTCAGCCGCAGCCCCAGCTGAGATTCGACATCCACCCGATTGTCAGGGATGAACCGCCCCCGGGCACTTTGGAGATGATTCCGCCGGTGCCGGAATTCCACCCGTCGGCTGACAAGAAGCTTCGGATGACACCTCAGATGGGGGTGTCGATGAGCGTCGACCCGGCGGGTACTTCAGTCCGTCCTTCGGGGTACCAGACGAAACAGGATGGGACTGAGAAGACTGGGGTAACTGAACAACATCGTGAGTTTAGAGAGAGAGAGAGAGAGAGAGAGAGAGAGAGAGAAAAGAGAGAGAGAGAGAGAGTGAGAGAGAGAGTGAGAGAGAGATCCGCTTTTGGACGCAGATGGCAGCCTCAGGCCGCTTTCTGGCCATCCCTTCAGAAAGACTCAATTGGCCAAGCCTTGCTGGAACACCACTCCAAGAAAAAGGGTCAAATGCGGCCTGAGGGTGCCACTTCGTTCAAATGCGGCCTGAGGGTACCATCTGAGCAAAAAGCGGACTGAGGCTGCCATTTTGTTCAAATGCGGCCTGAGGGTACCATCTGAGCAAAAAGCGGGCTGAGGCTGCCATCTGCGTCGAAAAGCGGCCTGGGGCTGACATCTGCATTAAAACGCAAATCAATATAAGAAAAAAGCGCAAACTCTGCAAAAAGCTAAGATTGCGCTTTTCCACTCCGCTTTATTTTCTATGACCATTTGCCAAAATCAGTATTTGTCACATATTTACAATGCCTTCTTCGAATGAACCTACCCGTCTTCTGCAGAAACTCCCAAGTCACCTTCTACTCCGAATAATGCAATGCGTAAGTTTCTTTTTTTTTACCCTAAAAATGTTTTTATTTATTAAAAAAATAATCTTATATAAAAACACATTTTAGATGGATCCCAAGACCATGTGTCGTTTTCGCCAAACATCAAAATGTATCGATAAATTCTCCGAAGAGAACCGCTGTCGTCTAAATCATTACCGTGCGGATTCTCTTTGGAATTTGCAGATTAGCAGGAGTAGTAAAGAAAATTGGGAAATGAGAGGAGCCAAAATCGAGTGTTTCATTTACAAAACTGATAAAGTTATAGACTGTGGAAGGTTCATAAGCGACGATGCAATATCAACCAGTTGTTCTCGTCAAAAGATGAAAAAAATTCTTGACCCTTACGCCCAGCTCTCTGGAATTTCTATTGGAGTTCTTCACGTTGTAAGTGTTTTCAGCCCTTTGGGAATTTTACATGGCTCAAATATAGTTTTTGACAAGGTAAATTTGATTTTCAGAAAGACTTCTACAGTTATCGAACAATAATCTACACGGAGGTTGGCCAAGACATCTTGGGCATTTTGCGGCGTCTCCGTCTTCATGTGAAATGGCTATTGGCGGAGTGCATCTGCACTCCTGAGCTGTATTCAACACTGCGTTTTTCCAAAATCTATTGCGCCAATGACAGATTGAGCCTCTCGGAAATGATGATCTTCACAAATATGAAGGTTGGTTTCGGAGTGAGTGAGTGAGATGTGTTCATATGATCATTCACTTGTGCGAACGTGTGCATGTATGTATGTCTGTGTGTCTGTGTGCCTGTGTGCGTGTGTATGTTTGGGTGTGCGAATGAATAACTTGAAGTCATACTATGTTTAGTCTTTAAAATTTCAATCTCCCCTTTTCAGGTTATTCAGGAGGTTTATTGGTTCAAGGAAGTATTTCCAACTTCTTCCGCCTGCGTTTCCCTTCTCTCTCAAATTGAAGTTCTCTCCATCACCATTGAAAAATACAAGGATGAAGAGTGCTACACACATCTCTTAAAAGACGTGATTCAAGTAAGTTTCGCTTTTTTTAATCAAACATTTTCGTTAATTTTATTTGAACATTCTTTTAAGGCCACCGGAGAAATGAAAAAAGGAACGAGAACTCTAAAAGCGTTAAGGTTGCGTTATAGAGATCACGACGTGAAGACTTTCTTCCTTCCGTTCGAAACGTTACATCTCTTTGGATTTTCCCCAAACGAGGACAATGTAGATGTAAGATTGAAAAAAAAGCTTTATAATTTTAGTTTCAGTTGAATACCCGTTTAGATTTTCACAAATTGGTGTTTGATCAAGTAGTGGTCATCTTCCTAGATGCCCGCTTTGAGTGTTATGTAAGTTGAAGCTTTTTTTAAATATATAAAAATTCAGGAGTACCTCGAGGTTTTGTTCATCGACGACTATTCTCGTTCTGCCTTGTTCGATGCAATCTGGAGCTTTTTTTACCCCATTCGACCAGCTACGAATATTTTCAGAGGTTTTCTCAATGCTGAAACTGAACAGGAAGCAATCAAGTACCTCCGACAATCCACAGCTTTAAAAGTTCAGTATGACACACATGAAAACATTAGACCTACTTTTAAAAAAGCGAAAAGTTTTATGATTGATGCGATTTTGAAATAATAAAGTTGTCGAATATTATGTGAAAAATGCATATAACGAAAAATATAAAATTAAATTTGAAAAAAAAATATAGAATAAAAATGCAAACAAAAAGAAATCGTGTCACACTTCCTCCTCTGTGCCATCTCCCCGAACTATGTTGTCTCGTTTGTTTACATCGATTGGGCGCGGATGCCTCATTCAAGGCCCACCGCTCCGACATCGCGGCTGGTTGCAAAAAACATCGTGAAACCAGTGTCATGTGATATACCGTTCGATTCCAAATGACATTTCAAATAGTCATGCAAATTGTGTCTACGTTGATTTCTCCATCACGAAGCCAGATATACGTCACTCTTTTCACTCGATGGTTCAGATTTTTCCTTACAAAGCAATTAAAATTTTATATTGAAAAAAGTATCCGCGGATTTTGGATATATTGTAGGGAATTTAATTCTGAACAAAATACAACCTTTAGAACAAAAATCTGAGGGGACCCTGATATCGATATTAAACGAAAACCCGAAAAGTAGGTGACGATTTGACTGCCATTTTTTTTCGAACATTTTTGTTCGAAAAATATTTTTTCCTCCGAATTGCCGAGAAACACCTTAGATATTGTTTTTATGCAATATCATATTTATGTTACTGATCTAGAAGATTCTATGCGAAAATATATTTGTCACATTGGGCGTTTTGGTAAAAAGCCTGGTCAAAACACCACCTTGCGGCGGCTTTTTTGCTTTCAAAAGATACCAGGGTCCCCTGGGATTTTTGTTTTGAATGTTACTGAGACCTTAGGCCGCTTTTAAAAACTGTTTTTGGCGACATTAGGCCGCTTTGACTTCTGCTTTTGGCAATCTTAGACCGCTTTTAACATCCGCTTTTGGCAATTTTAGGCCGGAAACTAGCGATTTCCAGCAGTTATTATAAAATTTGACTTTCATAAACACATTTCAAAGACAGCTTACATTTGTCAGCATCGCTGGATTTGTTCCAGTTATTGAAAGTGTAGACCGCCCACACCGTGGTGCCATCCACTTGGAGGAGGAAAGAGATGGAGCAGAAGGCCAAGAAGGGCAGAAGGTAGTAATGGGGGCGCTTGGCGACGCCGACGAGCAGAAGAACGATGATGGCTCCGATAGGCACCTGGAATTCAGTCAGAAAGTGGGAAAATGACGAATGAAGCATGCGACAGCCCCGTTCCACTCCTCAACAGCCACCGGGAGAATGAGGGCGAGATTGAAGGCGAGGTAAGTGGCCTACAGGTGCACGATTCCGACGATCTTGACGCCTCGCTGAAAGTATAAAATTATTTTTATTCATTAAAAAAACTAAATAGGGGAAAAAGCGGCTTTCAAATTCCAAACGCAGACCAATCGGCCTTTGGTTGCCAAAAAGCGGCTTTTAATTTTAAAAAAAGCAGGTGAAGCGGCCTTAGGTTACCAATACACCGCTTTTGATTGCCAAAAGTGGCTTTGAACTGCCAAAATGCAGGTCAGGCGGCTTAAGGTTTTCATAAGCATACGCAAGTACCTGGTGTCCTAGTATGGCTATTTTCACTTTATTTGAATTTAAAATGACGAAAAAAAACTTAAAATCGATTTTTTTGGGGTATAATAACAACCTCCAACTTGCAATAGATCGATCCTTCCGTAGGGCCGCGCAGATGGCGGCGGTAGCTGCGGTAGACGAAGGCCAGGGACCAGCCCTCCAGGCAGGCGCAGAAGGCCAAGATGGCCAGGAACACCACTCCAGCAACTGAAAAAGACGGATTTTTCGCGCGACAAAATTGAGGTTTTAACATAAGAATGTTGATTTTAGACCGTAAAACAAGAAAAAAGTACATCTGAATTCACGCCAGGGCATGAAGATGGCTCCCACGGGGATGAGAGCCGTCTGGAGAATGAAGGAGATGGAGCAGAAGGCCAAGAAGGGCAGAAGAAGGGAGGGACGGCGCTTGGAGAGGTCGATGAGCAGGATTCGGCGATGGCGCCAATGGGCATCTGATAAAAATTTAAGAAGAAGAATCTTAAAGTGAAAAAAAACTCACAAAAACGAGAAAACGAGAAAAGCGGCGAGTTTAAAGCAGTCGGCAGAGGGGCGGAAGGGCTCGATGGCAAGGGGGAGGATATGGCAGAGGTTGTAGGCGAGGTAGGCGAGGATGAAGTGCACGATTCCGACGACCTTGGCGTCTCGCTGAAAAGGAAGGATGAGATTTTAAATTTCAAAGCCGCTTTTTAGCACAGATGGCAGCCATTAGCCAATAAACCGCTTCTTCTTCCATATTCCCAGTACAAAAACAAAAGAGTGATCCTCATTCATTACTCGCAACGTGTGAAAAACAACAAAGTAACAAGAACCAGTGATTGTGAACCATGCAATGGGCTAACTATACAACAACGTGGAAATGACAACAGATGATCTTCTAAAGACGAGGGTAGAGGCTCTCAGCGGTGACCCGGGTGTCCCTGGGCTCCAAGTTGCGGGGCTCCACGTGAGGCTTCACTCTTTCCAGACGGCGATAGCTAAGGTAGACGATGCCCAGAGACCAGTACTCCAGACAGGCGCAGAAGGACAAGAAGGCCAGGAACTTCACTACAGCAACTGAAAAAAGACGATTTTGGCCTCAAAATTGTGATTTTGACTCCAGAAAGTGGTTTTCACTCCAGAAATTCGATTTTAGACCATAAAACAAGGAAAACGTACATTTGAATTTAAGCAAGGGCATGAAGATGCCTCCCATGAGGATGAGAACCGCCTGGAGGATGAAGGAGATTGCGCAAAAGGCCAAGAAGGGCAGAAGGAGGGAGGGACGGCGCTTGGAGAGGCCTACGAGGAGGCAAACTGTGATGACGCCGATGGGCATCTGAAATCGGTTTTTGATTAGAATTTAAGGAGAAGATTCTGGAAATGAAGAAAAAACACACGAAAACGAGGAGAGCGGCGAGTTTGAACCAGTCGGCAGAGGGGCGGAAGACATCGACGACCAGGGGGAGGATATAGCAGAGGTTGTAGGCGAGGATGAAGTGCACGATTCCGACGATCTTTGCGTCACGCTGAGAATGAAAAGTGAGAAAACCGCTTAATGACGCAGATGGCAGCCTCAGGCCGCTTTTTAGCGCAGATGGTAGCCTCAGACAACGCTTTTATTACCAGATGGTAACCTGAGGCCGCATTATAACGCAAATGGTAGCCTCAGGTCGCTTTTTATTAGCGCAGATGGTAGCAAAGCCGCTTTTTGTGCAGGTGGCAGCCTCAGACCGCTTTTTCACGCAAATGGCAGCCTCAGCCCGCTTTTTGAAGCAGATATCAGCCTCAGGCGGCTTTTTGCGCAGAAGGTAGCCTAAGACCGCTTTTTAGCAGATATGGCAGCCTCATCCCGCTTTTTGACGTAGATGGCAGCCTCACGATCAGGCCGCTTTTATTAGCAGATGGTAACCCCAGGCCGCATTATAACGCAAATGATAGCCTCAGGCCGCTTTTCGACGCAGATGACAACCGCAGGCCGCTTTTTGACGCAGACAGTAGCACCAGGCCGCTTTTTGACGTAGATGGCAGCCTCAGGCCGCTTTTTGGCAGATGGTAACCTCAGGCCGCTTTTGACGCTCATGGAAGCAAAAGGCCGCTTTTTGGCGCTTTCCAGCCTAAAACAGACCTCCAACTTGCAGACTTTTCTTCACGGTGGACCTCAGCTCACGCTCCAGACGCAGGCCGTAGAGGTAGTCAAAGCCACGGCAGACGATGACCAGCGACCAGGCCTCCAAACAGGCACAGATGACCAAGATGGCCTCCCCAGCCAGGGCATCATAGTTCATGTTTCCGTCGACATCACGCCAGTCCATAAAAAAAGCCAATGGAAGGACGGTCGACCAGATGACGAGGGTGGCGATAATACAGACAACGAAGAACGGCACAAGGTAGAAGGCACGGCGCTTGGCGATGCCAACGAGCAGAAGTACGGTGGTGACTCCGATAGGCGCCTGAAATTCAATTTTGTACAATTGAATTGAATTTTTTGGCCAACAATTGAAGAACAACTGACAAAAACGAGCCTAGCGAGGACTTCTAGCCACTCGGTCATGTGGTTCCATTTCTCGACAACGACGGGGAGGATGAGGGAGAGGTTGAAGGCGAGGTAGGTTATAATCAGGTGGATTATTCCTACGATCTTGGCGTTTCGCTGAAAATAGATATATTCAGGCTGGTCATAAAAAACTGAAATTGGATTTTTTTGGCATCTGAAATTGGATTTTTCATTGGAATTTAAGGAGAAGATTCTGAAAATGAAGAGAAAACTAGCGAAAACGAGGAGAGCGGCGAGTTTGAACCAGTCGGCAGAGGGACGGAAGGCATCGAAGGCAAGGGGGTGGAATGGCAGAGGTTGTAGGCGAGGTAGGCGAGGATGAAGTGCACGATTCCGACGACCTTGGCGTCTCGCTGAAAAGGAAGGATGAGATTTTAAATTTCAAAGCCGCTTTTTTACGCAGATGGCAGCCTCAAGCCGCTTTTCAGCGCAGATGGTAGAAAAAAACCGCTTTTTGACGCAGATTGCAGCCTCAGGCCGCTGTTTAGCCCAGATGGTAGCCTCAGGCCGCTTTTAGAGCAGAAGACAACCTCAGGCAGCTTTTTAGCGCAGATGGTAGCCTCACGCCGCTTTTTAGCAGATATGGCAGCCTCAGGCCGCTTTTTGACGCAGATGGCAGCCTCAGGCCGCTTGCACATAGATGGCAGTCACAGGCCGATTTTCAGCAAAAATGGTAAGCTCAGGCCACTTTTTAGCGCAGATGGCATTTACAGGCCGCCTTTTAGCGTAGATAGTAGCCTCAGGCCGCTTCTTGACGCGGCCTGAGAGCTAAAACAGACCTCCGACTTGCAGTCACTTTTCTTCACGGTGGAGCTCAGCTCACGCTCCAGCTGCAGCTCGTACAGGTAGTCAAAAGCACGGCAGACGATGATCTGCGACCAGATCGCCAAACAGGCACAGATGACCAAGATGGGCAGCCCCGCCAGTGCATCATAGTTGATTTTTCCTTGAATCCGCAGGTCAGAAGTAGGTAGACTGCAGTGGTCAACATGAAGAAATTGGTGGAGATCGTGCAAACGACGAAGAACGGCAGAAGGAAGGAGGCACGGCGTTTGGCGATGCCGATGAGCAGAAGCACGGTGGTGACTCCGATGGGCGCCTGAAATTCAATTTTGTACAATTCAACTGACCTCTCTCATGTGTCATCTGGCAGCTGACAATGTAAATATGTCATAGCCACTCCCCCAAAAGAAACAAAGAATTGTGCATTTACAGATCTTTATTTTCCTGACCAATCCACAGCAATAACACATATAAATCGCACCTTCACCATCTCATACCAAAAGGAGAGCACACAATACAAACACACTCACTTCCGTGCTCAATGACGTCTCTGTTCGAGGCCGGTTTACCCGATTTCCTAGGAGACAGCGGAGTCACGCCCTCGGTTTCAGTTCCTTTCTCAGCGGCCGCCAGCAATGGATCCATGATGGGCAGTTCGTTCTCCAGTCTTCTGCGTTTGTGCACCCCACCGTTGATCACTGAAAATGTTCGATTTATTATTGATTTTTCTAACTTCTTCAATAATTATTTTCAATAATCCAGCAAAATTCGACGAAAATGTTCAATTTTAACTAATCGGCCTACAGAAAATCGATAGAATCGAAAAATTAATCTGAAAAAGCGACTTTTTGATTTAAATGCGGTTAATAAGAAAGCGTGGAATTTTGATCAACAAACAATACAGCAAACAAAAAAATTTCAATTTAACAATTTAACGACAGAAAATCGATAAATTCTGGAGAAATAACGTATTTTGACAACAAAAAAGCGACATTTTGATAAATTAGTTGTAAAAATAGGATTTAAATTGCGCAAAATGATTTTAAAAAAACTCAAATAAACTCACTATTCTGTCCGTTGCTGCTGGGATCGTCGTTTGGGGAGCGGTGCGACGGGGGACTGTTGCAGAATTCTAAA
The DNA here is from genome assembly GCA_022343465.1 of Oscheius sp. G VE-2021. NCBI lineage: Eukaryota > Metazoa > Nematoda > Chromadorea > Rhabditida > Rhabditidae > Oscheius > Oscheius sp. G VE-2021. The sequence continues at coordinate 1,861,396 of JAJQXH010000044.1, read as the reverse complement.
AATAGAATTTTCTTTTTAAGTTAATAAAGGGTATTTTGAACTGTACAAAATGTAAGCCAGAAAACTCACCAGCAGGGCATTTGAAGATGATGCTTCCATAACCGCCCACCCTAGAGAATCCACATGCGACGATCATGTCGTTTAGGCTTTTCCACAGAGGCGGTCGAACAGCACCAGTCCATTTCGCCCATCTCTCCAGGAACTTCTCTTTTTCCTCTCTCGGTACCTGAAAATCACCGTTTTGTTTATTTTGATGCTTTTTAAAATTAAAAGTAAAAGAACACAAACCTCGAATGTTGTACCAAATTCCAGCCATTGGCAGAAAGTTGCATTAGAACTGAGCGTCGCTTCGAGAAATTCTTTGAGACTCGTTCCTGAAACGATTTACCTATTTTCGTAATGATACCCTAACTGCCTACACAAGGCAGTTAAAAGCAGATGTTAAAAAAGGCCATAGGTTTTCAAAGGCGGTTGTAAAAAGCGGCTTTAGGTTATCAAAAGCGGCCTTAGCTTGCCAAATGCGGCCTGAGGTTGCTAAAAGCGGCTGTTATAAGCGGCCTATAGCTGCCAAAAGCAGATATTAAAATCGCCCTTAGGTTGCCAAAAGCGTTTGTTATCATCATTTTATTCTTATATTCCAGGACATGAGCAAGAAGCAGAGCTCAAAAGGCCAGGGTCCTGCCGGCGACGGTGGAAATGCACCCACCGACCAGGCGGACGGTCGCGAAGGGCAGCCCCAGGATGGCCCTGAGAGTGGGTTTTCTTTAATTATTATCAATTTTGCCCCATTGATTTAAATTTTAACTAAAATGTAGCCTTTTTGAGTCTAATACGTCTTTAGAAACTAGGTCCTAAAGCGACTTTAGGCTTGTAATTCGGGTTTACAAAGCGGCTTTTCGCTTTTTATTTTTTTAAGATTATAAAAATTATTTTTTCAGGGGTTCTTGGAGTCATTTTTATTTAATAGATAAATATCATCAGTTTATTGATCAAATTTACATCTAATTTAAATTCTTTAATTATGAGGCAAGCCCCGCCCACAGAAGCGCGCGGCAAATGGGTATCACAGTGGGTCTCACCACGAAGACTCCGATGACTTTGAAATCTATTTATTTTGCCATTATTTAAAAGATTTTCAGTGTAAATTTGCTAAAATAAAAAAATCATTCATAAAAATACAGTTTTTCGGGTAATAATACTAATTTGAATTTTGCAGTCTTGGTAAAATAGGCCCTGAAGCGATTTTAGGCTTGTAATTAGGGTTTAAAAAGCGGCTTTTCGCTTTTTATTTTTAAAGATTTTAAAAATCCTATTTTCAGGGGTTCTTGGAGGAATCGCGCTCGTGTGGTCGCCCGATGGCTCAGCGTCAAGGCAGCCAGCGAACGATGGACAAGAACGGGCCCCTCGCCCTCCCTCGCCACAGCCAGCTCACCCGGTGCCCCGTGCTGAATTCCAAAGCCAGCAAGCAGTTGACTACGATAGTTCGTTTTCGGAATAGAAATCTTAATGGAAGATTTTCAGACGTTAACCAGAACCCTGACCCTGCTCCCGCCAACCCGCTAGCTCACGACACCGCTCGCATGGACTCAAGCACGTCGACCACGTGAGTGATTCACATATACACAAATTCACTCACACACACGCGAAGGAATTGAATCAATTCTCTTCTTTCAGTAACTCAACCATCGCCACGAACAATCTCAATCTCGGCGGAAGTAGCACAGTGACGAGGCGGCTCAGAAAAGGTTTTTTTTATTTGCCTTGGAATTCTGAATTTTTTAAATTAAAAAAAGTCGCTTTACGATTTGAACAATTCTGGAAAATTCCAAATTTAACATTTTATTCAAAATCTTCCGATTTTTAAAATAAAACAACCGCTTTTGGCAGCCTAAGGCCGCTTTAAACATCTGCTTTTGACAACCTCAAGCCGATTTTCGCAACCTAAGGTTTAAATGTGTTTTTGGCAGCCTTAGCCCGCTTTTAACAAACGCTTTTGGCAACCTAAGGGCGATTTTAATATCTGCTTTTGGCAGCTATAGGCCGCTTATAACAGCCGCTTTTAGCAACCTCAGGCCGCATTTGGCAAGCTAAGGCCGCTTTTGATAACCTAAAGCCGCTTTTTACAACCGCCTTTGAAAACCTATGGCCTTTTTTAACATCTGCTTTTAACTGCCTTGTGTAGGCAGTTAGGGTATCATTACGAAAATAGGTAAATCGTTTCAGGAACGAGTCTCAAAGAATTTCTCGAAGCGACGCTCAGTTCTAATGCAACTTTCTGCCAATGGCTGGAATTTGGTACAACATTCGAGGTTTGTGTTCTTTTACTTTTAATTTTAAAAAGCATCAAAATAAACAAAACGGTGATTTTCAGGTACCGAGAGAGGAAAAAGAGAAGTTCCTGGAGAGATGGGCGAAATGGACTGGTGCTGTTCGACCGCCTCTGTGGAAAAGCCTAAACGACATGATCGTCGCATGTGGATTCTCTAGGGTGGGCGGTTATGGAAGCATCATCTTCAAATGCCCTGCTGGTGAGTTTTCTGGCTTACATTTTGTACAGTTCAAAATACCCTTTATTAACTTAAAAAGAAAATTCTATTTTTAGAATTCTGCAACAGTCCCCCGTCGCACCGCTCCCCAAACGACGATCCCAGCAGCAACGGACAGAATAGTGAGTTTATTTGAGTTTTTTTAAAATCATTTTGCGCAATTTAAATCCTATTTTTACAACTAATTTATCAAAATGTCGCTTTTTTGTTGTCAAAATACGTTATTTCTCCAGAATTTATCGATTTTCTGTCGTTAAATTGTTAAATTGAAATTTTTTTGTTTGCTGTATTGTTTGTTGATCAAAATTCCACGCTTTCTTATTAAAACGCGAATTTAACCGCATTTAAATCAAAAAGTCGCTTTTTCAGATTAATTTTTCGATTCTATCGATTTTCTGTAGGCCGATTAGTTAAAATTGAACATTTTCGTCGAATTTTGCTGGATTATTGAAAATAATTATTGAAGAAGTTAGAAAAATCAATAATAAATCGAACATTTTCAGTGATCAACGGTGGGGTGCACAAACGCAGAAGACTGGAGAACGAACTGCCCATCATGGATCCATTGCTGGCGGCCGCTGAGAAAGGAACTGAAACCGAGGGCGTGACTCCGCTGTCTCCTAGGAAATCGGGTAAACCGGCCTCGAACAGAGACGTCATTGAGCACGGAAGTGAGTGTGTTTGTATTGTGTGCTCTCCTTTTGGTATGAGATGGTGAAGGTGCGATTTATATGTGTTATTGCTGTGGATTGGTCAGGAAAATAAAGATCTGTAAATGCACAATTCTTTGTTTCTTTTGGGGGAGTGGCTATGACATATTTACATTGTCAGCTGCCAGATGACACATGAGAGAGGTCAGTCTTGAGGCATCTATAACCAGAGGTTCCTGGAAGAAGCAGATATATCTGAAACCGCCATCTTTGACTTCTAGTTGAAACTTCTTCGGCCTTTCTCTTTGGATTACCCAATGAAACGACCAGGCTTCGGTCCCGGCCGGTGCATTTCATTTTGCTCTGTGGAAATAACGTTGAGGAGCCTCCGCTAGTATTCAATCGAAATTCGCAAGGAACATCGAAATCGTACGACGTTTTATTAAAGAAGTTTAAAATTGCGGCTAACTTTGAAGAAATTATTGTCAAAAGTAGTTTAAAAGCTGCTTAATCCACAATCGTAACCGATACGAGATTGGCTTTAAAGAATTTTGATAAAATATCGACTTTTGAAGAAACGCTTAAAGGACTGCCAGATCGTGGCGGGACTCTCGCATTATTTTCGAATTTAAGTTTTAATTTTCTGTGAAACTGCGTTTCGTAATCTAAATTCTCGGGTTTTTTTCTATTCAATTCCCGTTTTAATTTTAATAAATATTTTTAATTCTTCGTTTTACAGGATGGAGTCGGCAACCTCCGAAGTAGCTTCCAAGGGCTCCAGGTCTCCCCGAAACACCGGTCAGAACCTCAGCTCCGGCTGTGACATTCGCGTTCTGGTAAGGTTTAATTTTAATATTGCAATTGTTTTAATTTTAAAAAAATGGATTTATTGGATTTTAAAAAAACATTTTTCCTTTTCAGCGAGGCGCCAAGAACGCAATAATCATTCAAGTTCCGGATGACGGCTCTGGAATTCAGAAACTGGTGAGTTATCGACGAGATAACTTCTTGTTGCAGTAAAAACTTCGTTCATTAATTTTGGGCCAGCCCTAAATACCTTATTTCCAGCGAAAAGCCAAGATCGTCGGAATAATCCACCTGATTCTGACCTACCTCGCCTTCAACCTCTCCCTCATCCTCCCCGTCGCTCTCGTGGATTTGAACCACATGACCGAGTGGCTGGAAGTCCTCGCCAGGCTCGTTTTTGTGAGCTTTTCTTTAATTTTTGGCCTAGGTAACCTCAGGCCGCTTTCGCTTTTTCTGGCGAACTCAGGCCGCTTTCCGCTTTTTATGGTGACCTCAGGCCGCTTTCCGCTTTTTATGGTGACCTCAGGCCGCTTTCCGCTTTTTTGGTGGCCTCAGGTCGCTTTAATTTTGTGGCCTCAGGCCGCTTTCTGCTTTTTCTGATCTCAGGCCGCTTTCTGCAGATAAGAGAAGATTCTTTGTTTCGTTTCATCTCAGTTTTCTTTTCTCTCTTTCTCTCTCTCTCCCGAATAAAAAACCATAGAAATCCAGTTTATCTGCAGTACAACAAGGTAACAATTTCAGTCAACAAAGTAACAAGTATCAATAATTCAACAGTAAGATTACAGCTTGAGGCCGCCCGTGAAGTTCTTGGTCAACTGAAGCATCAGCAGTCCCTTCTCCACAGCCCTCGTCAGCGGATGGTCCCCATGGGTCACCTTCACTTCCTCAATCGCCTGAAACAGAATGCTCATACAGTAATCCTATAATTCTACCATAACCCCCAAAAATACCGTAATCCCTCGACAACTTACCTCTTTCGTTGCCTGAATTTGCTGCTCGATCGGGCGCACGGCATTCATGTAGGCCTGCACGCGGAGGCAGTGGAAGGAGGAGCGGAACAGACCGCGAGGGAGCTCACTGAAAAACAATTTTTATTCTTTTTAATCGAATTAATCAATAGAATTGATTGAAAATGTCCTTTTTCAACTAACTGAACGAAGGGGAAGCAGATGTCGATGTATTTGGCGGAGAGCTTCGCGTCGAAGGGGAAGGCGTCGTGGATGACGGCCTCGGCCAGACCGTAGATGCTCGAATTGTGCATGGGGAGGATCTAAAATGAGGTTTTAGGGAGAGAGAGAGAAAGAGAGAGGGAGAGAGAGAGAGAGAGAGAGAGAGAGAGAGAGAATCCCACCTTCGAGCTAGAATTGAACTTGGCGATGGAGCAGCGGTATCTCTCCTGGCCCATCGATTCCGAGAATCCCATCTTCAGAATGTAGATCGCGATCTCTTCGTTGAGTTTCATGACCTACACGGGGAAAATTAGAATTTTAACGTGAAAATTCAACCTGTTCCACTTGTTTGTCGGAGGCTGTCTTTCCACAATCGCTGCAGACCGGAGCATCCAGGGGAAACCAGCCTTTCGAGCAGAATTGGCACAGACCGGATTGGCGCTTCGCGTTCTGAAAGCAGGGTTTTCATGGGCTTTCTGGGGGCCTGAGGCTGCCATCTGCGTCAAAAAGCGGCCTGAGGCTGCCATCTAAGTTAAAAAGCGGCCTGATGCTGCCATCCACGTTAAAAAGCGGTCTGAGGCTGCCATTTACGTCAAAAAGCGGTCTGAGGCTGCCATCTGCGTTAAAAAGCGGCCTTAGGTTGCCATCTTCGTTAGAAAGCGGCTTGAGATCAAAAATCTGATTCAGCTGCAGGGCAAAAGAAAGCGGCTGCCTGCTGTCATTATCCAAAATAACCGCTTTTTGGCAACCAAAAGAAAGCCGCTTCCCGGCAACCAACGGCCGCTTCGACCGCTTTTGGCAACCAAAGGCCGCTTGATCCAATTTTTGGAAAACCAACCAGTTTCTCATCCAGACACTCCTCACATTCACAACAAAAGACATAACCATCATTCAGCTCCGTTCGGCGAGCTCGGGTGCTCTGGGGCAACTTTCCATCGAGATAGCTGATCGTCAACTGAAGACAACTAGCTGTCATCACCAAATTGACCAGACCTTGTCGCTAAATTCCACATTTTCCTTGACCGTCCTCAGAATCATCTTCGATCCCTTCCAGATACTGTAGCAATCCGGACGACAGCTGTGATCCAAAACGGAGAGACTGAAAAGAGCCGATTTGAATATAGAATCTGAAACTACCCGATGTAGAGGGCAGAGCCGCGCCTGGCCATCACCAAGCCGTCGTCGAAAATGGAGAAACTGTTGGTTTTCATCTGAAAAACAACGCTTCAACGCCAAAATCAGTGGAGTGGTCCGTCAAACACAAAAAACTGACCTTTCCCCAGGCGGAGAGGACTTTTTCAAAGGAAGGCGCTAGTTTTCCCATGAACATCTTCGTAAGTTGGACCATCTCGGGAGCCAGTTCATTGCGAAACTTGGGATCCTTCAGTTTGTTCTTGATATCTAAGATAAACAGGATACTGTAGAATAGGAGCGAGCTTACTGTCCATGAGGGAGTTCCAGGTGCGTCCATTGAAGGCCTTGAAGTCGGGTTCCCTCTTCGCCCTCAGAATCATGCGGCTTACGAGACGGGTGTTTGCGTTCGGAGGGAACAGCGACTTCTGCAGGAGCTTGCACTCGACCTGGAAATTAAGGTTTAGAGGCAGTATTCTAATAGGCACGAAACCCTGTTTAAGTGGTAGAATTTAAATACCTTGTGGTCCTTCCAGTCCTCCTTCTGGCACTTCTTTCCGCAGTAGTGCACAATGTGGCAGGCTTCGCAGCGAGGGAATGAGGCGATGGGCTGAGAATCCACGGGAGTTGTCTGAAAAATGGTTTTCAAATTAAAAAAAAGGTTTTTGAATCATGGCAGAAATTGAAATAACTGACCGTGGCGAAACACTTGGCGCAGGTAGTGTTGAAGTAGCCGTCGGCCACAACGGCCGCGAAGGGCTCTTCCTCGGCTAGGGTGGTCATTACTGAAAATTAAAACAATTAATATTTTAAAAGAGAGAAAAGCGAGAAAAGGGAATTTTATAAAATCAAATTCCTACAAGAAAAAAGCATTTTACGTAAGGTCTATTTGTAAAACTCAATCGTAGCGAGACCCGTTAGCATCGTGATGAGACCATATTCAGTCGCTGTGAGACCTATTGCAAAATCAACGCGATCGGCGAAATTGACCGCGACGCGGCCGCTCGCACATTCCTTGCCTTTCATTTTCTGACGTTATGTTTTAAAATATTGAATTTAAATGCATATTTAATATTGTATACAGTTTTCTTTAAAATTAAGAAAAACATTAAGGAAATATGATAGTTTGAAGTTCAGATAAATATAATCGAATTAGTTCTATATCGCAGAAGTTGTTAATTTCTAATTGGAATATAATCATGACATTTGGCCTATTTTCTGGTCAATTGCCTCTAATTAATCAATAATTGAATTACCAACCGCTTGAAATCGGCTGGCTGGTCGAAATACCGACTTTTGCAGAGAAATTTTAGAGGTTTCAGTTGTTGTAGTTTGCTTCCAATGAGCAAACTACAGTCCGTTTTGCGCGGGAAAACAGCGGTCTCTCTCCCCTTTATCACCATGTATCTCATTCCTTCGGTGTTACGCTTATTTTTATTTTCATTTAAAATTTTTTTATTTTGAAAATACACTTTATTTATCCCCAATTTCCATAAATATTTAATTTAAAGTTTAAAAATCACCAATTTCTGTAAATTAACGCCAATTGAAGCCAATTTCCTTCCTCAGATAAACCGCGGAACTGATTGGCGGCCCAATTCGGAACTGATTGGAAACAGCAAACCCCACCGGTTCGCAATTGGGTCTGCATTCAGTTGAAAATCGGGTGCTCAATTAGTTCCTGAGAAACGGCGGGAAATTTAAATTTTTGAATTTTCGTTATTAAAAACGGCCCCTTATTAGTATTTTAAAACCCCAGGCAGATTCGATAATAGCATACATGTATTATCTTTATATATCGTGTATAAAACATAAACAATAATAAATACACAATTCTAACATGCACACAGTATAACACATGCAAAAATACATTTACAATTTAGAGAAATATAAGAAGAAGAACAACAATATAAACAAACTAAAAAATATCACTATTATTGGAGAATCACGTGGAGAAGAGGGTGAAGAACGGTGTGCCTTGTCCATCCATATCTCGTCCATTTCCGTCTCTCCTCTCGCGGGGCGTAGGCGCTTCCTATTTCCTAGCACGAGCGAGGCTTGCAGCAGTGGCTCACAGTCTTCTGGAAACGCGGCCGACGTGGCTCCACGTCTGCGATGAAGAAGTGGTGGTGGGAGAACGAGAGGCAAAGTAGATTTCCGAAGAAAAAGTAAGCTCAGGAGAAACCTGGAACACGCGCCACCTCGAGAGCCTTCTCCTTGTATCTTCAAGAACAGAAGATGCCTCGTCTATAACACGATCGAACAGCGAAGATCTCCCTGAAAATAAAGATTTAAATAAATTAAATCCCGCTTTAAAAGTCAATTTTTTAGACCCAATTTCAAGTTTTATGAAACAGTTTGGCGATAATCAATAAATTCCGGATGTTCCATGAATTTAACCTGGATTAGACTCACAAAGACTACTTCTTAGTTGAAATTTAGATAAATGGGGCAAAATTAATAATAATTAAAGAAAACTAGGTTAAATACGGCTAAATAAACAAATATTCCAGAAAACTCACTCTCAGGGGCATCCTGGGGCTGTCCTTCGCGACCGTCCACCTGGTCGGTGGGTGCATTTCCATCGTCGCCGGCAGGACCCTGGCCTTCTGAGCACTGCTTCTTGCTCATGTCCTGAAAATAGAAGAAAATGATGATAATTAGAGGAGAAAGTGAGATAAATGACTCAGATAAACCGCGGAACTGATTGGCGGCCCAATTAAACACGGTGAATTGGTTGGCACCCCAATTCCACCAATTCCCCGGATTTGGGACCAATTCAATACCGTAAGACACCGCGTGAACTCGAAAAGTATTGGTTCCTAAGAGTCCAACACCTTTTGCGTATATTTTTCCTTTGACTTTTTTTTATAAAAGTTTTTTTGTTTAAGTTTGATTTGGTCGTTTTATTGCACTGTGTACTGTGAAGTGTGTATAATGTATATGTTGCTGTGTATTTTTGGTCTTTATAAATGATTTACTCCAAAAACCAACAAATCTGTAATTATAGGAAGCGCCTACGCCCCGCGAGAAGACGGAAATGGACGAGATATGGATGGACAAGGCACACCGTTCTTCACCCTCTTCTCCACGTGATTCTCCAATAATAGTGATATTTTTTAGTTTGTTTATATTGTTGTTCTTCTTCTTATATTTCTCTAAATTGTAAATGTATTTTTGCATGTGTTATACTGTGTGCATGTTAGAATTGTGTATTTATTATTGTTTATGTTTTATACACGATATATAAAGATAATACATGTATGCTATTATCGAATCTGCCTGGGGTTTTAAAATACTAATAAGGGGCCGTTTTTAATAACGAAAATTCAAAAATTTAAATTTCCCGCCGTTTCTCAGGAACTAATTGAGCACCCGATTTTCAACTGAATGCAGACCCAATTGCGAACCGGTGGGGTTTGCTGTTTCCAATCAGTTCCGAATTGGGCCGCCAATCAGTTCCGCGGTTTATCTGAGGAAGGAAATTGGCTTCAATTGGCGTTAATTTACAGAAATTGGTGATTTTTAAACTTTAAATTAAATATTTATGGAAATTGGGGATAAATAAAGTGTATTTTCAAAATAAAAATAATTTTAAATGAAAATAAAAATAAGCGTAACACCGAAGGAATGAGATACATGGTGATAAAGGGGAGAGAGACCGCTGTTTTCCCGCGCAAAACGGACTGTAGTTTGCTCATTGGAAGCAAACTACAACAACTGAAACCTCTAAAATTTCTCTGCAAAAGTCGGTATTTCGACCAGCCAGCCGATTTCAAGCGGTTGGTAATTCAATTATTGATTAATTAGAGGCAATTGACCAGAAAATAGGCCAAATGTCATGATTATATTCCAATTAGAAATTAACAACTTCTGCGATATAGAACTAATTCGATTATATTTATCTGAACTTCAAACTATCATATTTCCTTAATGTTTTTCTTAATTTTAAAGAAAACTGTATACAATATTAAATATGCATTTAAATTCAATATTTTAAAACATAACGTCAGAAAATGAAAGGCAAGGAATGTGCGAGCGGCCGCGTCGCGGTCAATTTCGCCGATCGCGTTGATTTTGCAATAGGTCTCACAGCGACTGAATATGGTCTCATCACGATGCTAACGGGTCTCGCTACGATTGAGTTTTACAAATAGACCTTACGTAAAATGCTTTTTCTTGTAGGAATTTGATTTTATAAAATTCCCTTTTCTCGCTTTTCTCTCTTTTAAAATATTAATTGTTTTAATTTTCAGTAATGACCACCCTAGCCGAGGAAGAGCCCTTCGCGGCCGTTGTGGCCGACGGCTACTTCAACACTACCTGCGCCAAGTGTTTCGCCACGGTCAGTTATTTCAATTTCTGCCATGATTCAAAAACCTTTTTTTTAATTTGAAAACCATTTTTCAGACAACTCCCGTGGATTCTCAGCCCATCGCCTCATTCCCTCGCTGCGAAGCCTGCCACATTGTGCACTACTGCGGAAAGAAGTGCCAGAAGGAGGACTGGAAGGACCACAAGGTATTTAAATTCTACCACTTAAACAGGGTTTCGTGCCTATTAGAATACTGCCTCTAAACCTTAATTTCCAGGTCGAGTGCAAGCTCCTGCAGAAGTCGCTGTTCCCTCCGAACGCAAACACCCGTCTCGTAAGCCGCATGATTCTGAGGGCGAAGAGGGAACCCGACTTCAAGGCCTTCAATGGACGCACCTGGAACTCCCTCATGGACAGTAAGCTCGCTCCTATTCTACAGTATCCTGTTTATCTTAGATATCAAGAACAAACTGAAGGATCCCAAGTTTCGCAATGAACTGGCTCCCGAGATGGTCCAACTTACGAAGATGTTCATGGGAAAACTAGCGCCTTCCTTTGAAAAAGTCCTCTCCGCCTGGGGAAAGGTCAGTTTTTTGTGTTTGACGGACCACTCCACTGATTTTGGCGTTGAAGCGTTGTTTTTCAGATGAAAACCAACAGTTTCTCCATTTTCGACGACGGCTTGGTGATGGCCAGGCGCGGCTCTGCCCTCTACATCGGGTAGTTTCAGATTCTATATTCAAATCGGCTCTTTTCAGTCTCTCCGTTTTGGATCACAGCTGTCGTCCGGATTGCTACAGTATCTGGAAGGGATCGAAGATGATTCTGAGGACGGTCAAGGAAAATGTGGAATTTAGCGACAAGGTCTGGTCAATTTGGTGATGACAGCTAGTTGTCTTCAGTTGACGATCAGCTATCTCGATGGAAAGTTGCCCCAGAGCACCCGAGCTCGCCGAACGGAGCTGAATGATGGTTATGTCTTTTGTTGTGAATGTGAGGAGTGTCTGGATGAGAAACTGGTTGGTTTTCCAAAAATTGGATCAAGCGGCCTTTGGTTGCCAAAAGCGGTCGAAGCGGCCGTTGGTTGCCGGGAAGCGGCTTTCTTTTGGTTGCCAAAAAGCGGTTATTTTGGATAATGACAGCAGGCAGCCGCTTTCTTTTGCCCTGCAGCTGAATCAGATTTTTGATCTCAAGCCGCTTTCTAACGAAGATGGCAACCTAAGGCCGCTTTTTAACGCAGATGGCAGCCTCAGACCGCTTTTTGACGTAAATGGCAGCCTCAGACCGCTTTTTAACGTGGATGGCAGCATCTGGCCGCTTTTAACTTAGATGGCAGCCTCAGGCCGCTTTTTGACGCAGATGGCAGCCTCAGGCCCCCAGAAAGCCCATGAAAACCCTGCTTTCAGAACGCGAAGCGCCAATCCGGTCTGTGCCAATTCTGCTCGAAAGGCTGGTTTCCCCTGGATGCTCCGGTCTGCAGCGATTGTGGAAAGACAGCCTCCGACAAACAAGTGGAACAGGTTGAATTTTCACGTTAAAATTCTAATTTTCCCCGTGTAGGTCATGAAACTCAACGAAGAGATCGCGATCTACATTCTGAAGATGGGATTCTCGGAATCGATGGGCCAGGAGAGATACCGCTGCTCCATCGCCAAGTTCAATTCTAGCTCGAAGGTGGGATTCTCTCTCTCTCTCTCTCTCTCTCTCTCTCTCTCTCTCTCTCTCCCTCTCTCTTTCTCTCTCTCTCCCTAAAACCTCATTTTAGATCCTCCCCATGCACAATTCGAGCATCTACGGTCTGGCCGAGGCCGTCATCCACGACGCCTTCCCCTTCGACGCGAAGCTCTCCGCCAAATACATCGACATCTGCTTCCCCTTCGTTCAGTTAGTTGAAAAAGGACATTTTCAATCAATTCTATTGATTAATTCGATTAAAAAGAATAAAAATTGTTTTTCAGTGAGCTCCCTCGCGGTCTGTTCCGCTCCTCCTTCCACTGCCTCCGCGTGCAGGCCTACATGAATGCCGTGCGCCCGATCGAGCAGCAAATTCAGGCAACGAAAGAGGTAAGTTGTCGAGGGATTACGGTATTTTTGGGGGTTATGGTAGAATTATAGGATTACTGTATGAGCATTCTGTTTCAGGCGATTGAGGAAGTGAAGGTGACCCATGGGGACCATCCGCTGACGAGGGCTGTGGAGAAGGGACTGCTGATGCTTCAGTTGACCAAGAACTTCACGGGCGGCCTCAAGCTGTAATCTTACTGTTGAATTATTGATACTTGTTACTTTGTTGACTGAAATTGTTACCTTGTTGTACTGCAGATAAACTGGATTTCTATGGTTTTTTATTCGGGAGAGAGAGAGAAAGAGAGAAAAGAAAACTGAGATGAAACGAAACAAAGAATCTTCTCTTATCTGCAGAAAGCGGCCTGAGATCAGAAAAAGCAGAAAGCGGCCTGAGGCCACAAAATTAAAGCGACCTGAGGCCACAAAATTAAAGCGACCTGAGGCCACCAAAAAAGCGGAAAGCGACCTGAGGTCACCATAAAAAGCGGAAAGCGGCCTGAGTTCGACAGAAAAAGCGAAAGGGGCCTGAGGTTACCAAAAAAAGCGGAAAGCGGCCTAAAGTTGCCAAAAAAGCGAAAAGCGGCCTGAGGTTACCAGAAAAAACGGTCTCAGGTCACCAAAAAAGCGGAAAGCGGCCTTAGATCGCCAGAAAAAGCAAAAGGCGGTCTTATGTCACCAAAAAAAGCCCTGCGAAAATACGCCAGCCGCCATGGGCACCAGAATTATTAGCGGCGGCCACTTTGGGAAGGGCACCTAGGCGTATTTTTATAGCAAAATACAAAGTGAGGCATGGAAATAAACCGCATTGACACGCTGAATCCAAATATCAACTTTATTTTTCAATTGGAGGTCAATAAATAGGTCAAAACCACCAAAACCTGTCAAAATCCCCATTTCTGGCCGTTTTGCGTCTGGTTTTCACTTCCTAAAACCGTTAAATTATCATTACAAACATATTCTCTCGTTACTTTGTGAAAAATGCTTTGATTTCACGAGTTTAAGCCATTTTTGTCCAATTCCTGTGATATCGGAGGGGACGCGGGCTCGGACGCTTCGCCCCCTCGGTTGTCGCCCACACCCGTAAGGGATCGGCGCCGCCGCAGCACGGGGTTACTTAAACGGCGTCTTCTCACCAGATTGCATGAAGCAGTTGGAACTATTAGCGTGAGCCGTAAGAGTATATCCGGGCCACGTCGTTGGTGGAGCGCCTTCTGTGTGAATCGTGAGTTAATGTTCAGCTGTTTGGGGTTCGGCTGGCTTCATCTCATACCGATCGCTTCTAGGAGTTTGATTGACGAAGGGGTGGGGACGTCCCCCAGATTCACAACATTTTTCTTTTTTGGATACTGAAATGTACATTGGAAACGAGCAGTCAATATATATTTGATCTCCTAGTTCTCTCTCTGCCTCTCTGTCTCAAACTTAACATCAGAAACAAAATTGCGGTTTATCCGCAGTGCAACAAGATGACAATTTCGGTCAACAAAGTAACAAGTGTCAACAATTCAACAGGGAGATTACAAGTTGAGCCTTCCCACGAAGTCCTCGGTCATCTTGAGCATCTGCAGTCCCATCTTCACAGCCTTCGTCAGCGGGTGGTCCCCATGGGTCACTTCTACTTCTGCAAGCGCCTGAAACAGAATGATTATACCGTAATCCTTCGGCTTCTAACCTCTTTCGAGGCCTGGATTTGCTGATCGATCGGGCGCTCGGCATTCATGTAGGCCTGCACACGAGTGCAAGTCAAAGCGGAGCGGAACAGGCCGCGAGGGAGCTCGCTAAACCACAATTTTTATTCTTTTCAATTGAAACAATCAATAGAATTGATTGAAAATGACCTTCTTTAACTAACCGAATGATGGGGAAGCAGAGGTCGATGTATTCGGAGGCGAGCTTCGGGTCGAAGGGAAATGTGTCGCGGATGACGGCCTCGGCCAGTCCGTAGAGACTCAAAGCAGCTTTGAGAGAGAGAGAAAGAGAGAGAGAGAGATAGAGAGAGAAATAGAGAGAGAGGAGAGAGAGGGGAAATAGAGAGAGAGAGAGAGAGAGAGAGAAATAGAGAAATAGAGAGAGAGAGAGAGAGATAGAGAGAGAGAATCCCACCTTCGAGCTAGAAATGAACTTGGCGACGGAGCCGAGACCTCTCTCCAGGGTCACCTCCTCTCCCGGCTCACAGAATCCCATCTTAGACAGGTAGAGCGCGATTTCATCGTTGAGTTTCCTGACCTACACAAACTTTTGATTTATGAAGTTTCAATTTAAAGAAGAAATATTTAAAGAAAATGAACAAACCTGTTCCACGTGTTTAGGAGCGGCGGTCTTTCCACAGTCGCTGCAAACGGGAGCATTCAGGGGGAACCAGCCCTTCGAGCAGAACTGGCACAGACCGGATTGGCGCTTCGCGTCCTGAAACAAGGGATTTCATGAACCGGTTTTTGGCAACCAAAGGCCGCCTTGACCACTTTTCGGCAACCACACGTTTCTAAAAAAAACTCACGAGTTCCTCACCCTGGCACTCCTCACATTCACAGACAAAGAGGTAAACGTCCTTCAACGACGCTCGACGACAGCGGGTCCTCTGCGGCATCCTCCCCTCGATATAGTTGATCGTCAACTGAAATATTCCAACGAGATATTCCGAAGAAAAGTAGCTTAAACAAATACTAGGCCATACCTTGTCGCTGTATTCCACATTCGCCTTCGTGGTCTTCAGGATCATCTTCGATCCCTTCCAGATATTGAAGCAGTCCGGACGACAGCTGTGATTCAGGACGGATTGACTGAAAAAACAATTTTTGATCATTTGAGGTTAAAATTGAATCTACCCGATGTAGAGCGCACTGCCTCGGTCCAGCATAGCCAGGCCGTCGTTGAAAACGGATAAACTGTTGGTTTTCATCTGAAAAACAACGTTTAAACACAAAAAATCATTGGAGTGGTCCGTCAAACATAAAAAAACTGACCTTTCCCCAGGCGGAGAGGACTTCCCCAATGGAAGGCGTAAGTTCTCCCATGAACGCCTTCGACGTCTGGAACAAGTCGGGAGCCACTCTGAAGCGGAAAACGGGGTCCTCCATTCTCTTACCAATATCTTAACAGGATACTGTAGAATTGGAGCGTACTTACTGTCCATGAGGGAGTTCCAGGTGCGTCCGTTGAAGGCCTTGAAGTCGGGCTCTCTCTTGGCCCTCAGAAGCATGCGGCTTACGAGACGGGTGTTCGAGTTCGGAAGTTCCAGCGCCTTCTGTAGCAGCTTGCACTCGACCTGGAAATAAAGGTTTAGAGGCAGTATTCTAATAGGCACGACCCGTGAGAACCCTATACCGTAAGGCTAAATTCGGATACCTTGTGATCCTTCCAGTCCTCCTTCTGGCACTTTTTTCCGCAGTAGTGCACAATGTGGCAGGCTTGGCAACGAGGGAAGGACTCAATCGGCGTCGAATCCACGGGAGTAGTCTGAAACAAGAATATAAACCGCTGAAATTAAAATAACAAACCGTGGCGAAACACCTGGAACAGGTAGAAGAGAGGAAGGCTTCGACCACAACGGACGCAAAGGGCTCCTCCTCGACGAGGGTGGTCATTACTGAAATGTATGTCAATAAATTTTAGAAACGAAAAGAAAGAAAGAAAAAGAGGTGAAAGATCACAAAAACTAATTGCGGGCGATTTTGTGTTTTTTCGGGCGTACACAGGGGCCAACTCAACCCAAATCACGATTAAAAGGTGAAAAAGTCATCTTACGTAAGGTTTTACTGTAATCGTTGCGAGATCAATGAAAATCGTTGCGAGACCACATTCGATTGTCGTGGGCTATTCGAATTGAGGGAGAATCTTCTGTTTTTCTCATTTTCATTTTTATTTTCTTATTTTCTTAAAAAAAATTAAACAGTACTTTTTTCAGTAATGACCACCCTAGTCGAGGAAGAGCCCTTCGCGGCCGTTGTGGACGACGACTGCATCTCCACCACCTGCGCCAATTGTTTCGCCACGGTCAGTAATTGTAATCCAGGTGGCTTGTATAACCATGTTTTTAGACCACCCCCACTGGTTTGGCGCCTATTGAATCATTCCCTTGCTGCCTGGGCTGTCACATTGTGCACTACTGCGGAAGGAAGTGCCAGAAGGAGGACTGGAAGGATCACGAGGTATTCCAATTGCACACTTTTTCAACAGGGTTGTCACGGGCTGTTCCTACTTGAATCTTGTCTCTAAACTCTGATTTCCAGGTCGAGTGCAAGCTCCTGCAAAAGTGGCCGGTTCCTCCGAACACGAACACCCGCCTTGTGAGCCGCATGATTCTGAGGGCGAAGAGGGAGCCCGACTTCAAGGCCTTCAACGGACGCACCTGGAACTCCCTCACGGACAGTCAGTTCGCTTCGGTTCTTATGTACCCCTTCAGCTGTTGATATCAGAATGGCGGATGCCAACTTCCGCACCAATGTGGCTCCTTGCGTGTTCCGAATGGCAAAGGCTTTCATGGGAGAACTGACACCTTCCTACGACGAACTAGTATCTGCCTGGGGAAAGGTCAGTTTGTAAGTCTATTAGGGGCCGGCTCTGAATAATTATGATTAAACATTGTTCTATCAGATGAAAACCAACTGTTTCACCATTTCGAGCGACGACATAACGACGCTGACGTGCGGTGCCGGCTTGTACATTGGGTAGAACTCGATTTTGTAACTTAAAATGCAGGCAATATTTAGTCTCTCCGGCTTGGATCACAGCTGTCGCCCGGACTGCTTCTATATTGAGAAGGGACCGAAGAAGATTCTGAGGACGACGAAGGAAAATATGGAATACAGCGATAAGGTTTGACATTTCCAATTGCAATGGCCATCTTTCTATAGCTGACGATCAACTACATCGGATGGATGTTGCCCTCCTGCACCTACCTCCGTCGTAAGGCGTTGAATTTTCGATTCGTCTTCTACTGTACCTGTGTGGAGTGCGAGGACGAGAAACTCGTAAGTGTTTGATAATCAAGAGGTTTTTGTCGAAGCGGGGTAATCTGAGCCGCGAAGATTTCTGAAAGAAAACCTTTGTTTCAGGATGCGAAACGCCAATCCGGTCTGTGCCAATTCTGCTTGGGATGGTTTCCCCTGAATGATCCCGTCTGCAGCGACTGTGGAAAAACGGCCACCGTCGAACAGGTGGAACAGGTGTAATTTTTAGATTAAAAGGATAATGTTGCCGTGTAGGTCAGGGATCTGAACGTAAATATCTCGGCCTACCTTTGGGAGATTGTAAGAGGTCCAAAGAGGTTAGAAGCCGAGGAATTACGGTAGATTATTAAGAGTTTTAGGCGCTTGAGGAACTGAAGGTGACCCATGGGGACCATCCGCTGACGAGGGCTGTGGAGAAGGGACTGGAGGAGCTGCAATTGACCGGGGACTTTGCTGGCAGGCTCCATTTGTAATCTCCCTGTTGAATTGTTGACACTTGCTACTTTGTTGACTGAAATTGTTACCTTGTTGCACTGCAGATAAACTGGAATTCTATTTCTTTAGATTCGGGAAAGAGATAGAGACGAGAAGCAGAAAGCGGCCTGATGTTGCCATAAAAAGCAGAAAGCGTCCTGAAGTTACCGGAAAAAAGCGGCCTGAGATCACCAGAAAAAGCGGAAAGCGGCTTGAGGTCAATTTCTTGAGGATGATTTAAAAAATTAAAACCAGAAGCATTTCTTAACCTTAAAAAAACCAAAAACAGGAGAAAATGTAATCTTTGTTTTTTGTAGTTTGCTCCCATGAGTCGAAATTACTGTATAAATAGCGCTGGAAAGAAGCAGCCTCCACCCTCCATTCCCTTCGTCATTCAATCTCTCCTTCCCACTTTCCTGTGCTATTTTCCTTATTTTCTTTAATTTTTTATTCATTTCCCACTTTTTAAATTACTTTTATTGTGGAAAACGGCTAAAAATTCGCCGAATTCTCAGAATTCCCGATTTTAGAAGTAAAACTCGTGAATTTCCTCGTTTTCCTTCATTGTTCGCATTTCTTTAATTGTCCATAGGAAATACACTAAAATTGTGCCAAATTACCTAAATAATTGATTTTTAATATAGGTCATAGATTTCAATTGATTAAGCCGCTTTCCGCCATTTTTCCTCATTTTTTCGTTCATTTTTCATATTTATCTCATTTTCCCTTCCTATTTTCATTTTTATTAGATTTTTTTCAGGACATGAGCTAGAAGCAGTGCTCAAAAAGCCAGGATCCTCGTGCCGGCGGCGGTGGAAATGCACCCGCCGACCAGGTGGACCGTTGCGGAGGACAGCCCCAGGATGTCCCTCAGAGTGCATTTTCTTTGATTTTAATTCATTTTTCGTTATTAAAATCCTATTTTCATAATTAATTACTCAAAAAGTCTCTTTTTGTCTAAATTCGTGTTATCTCAAGAATTTAAATTTATCGATAATTTATCTAATTTTACTACATTTCAATCTAAAAGTCGCCTTTTTGAGTGAATGGAAAGTCAATGGAATCACCGGGTCCTATTGATTTTTTTTATCGATGTTCTGTCGATCGATTCGTTAATATTGAAATTTTTCGAAACTTCCATGTTTCCTTATCGCTTTTTGGGCCTATACTAATGGAATCCAAAGAATTTGTCGATTTTCTGTGGTCCGATTAGTTGAATTTGAACATTTTTGTCGGAATTAGCTGGTTTATTAACAGAATTATTGAATAAAATTAAAAATTAATGAAAAAAATGAATAAATCAATTATTTTCAGACGAACGAGCTCCTGCGGACAACGGTCAGCCCAACGTCCCGGCGGCTCAGATCAACCAACCGGCTGGAAATTCCCGGAAACAATGGACCGCCTGCTGGGAACGCAGGGCCTCCGGCCGCCAACAGACATAATAACCATGTGCAAGGGCCTAACGGGATTTGCGATTGTTGTTACGCCGGTTTGTTTGGAATCATGCATTAGCATAGTGGTGCGATGCTTATGTGTGTTATTGATGTGGATTGATCAGGAAAATAAAGATCTGTAAATGCACAATTCTTTGTTTCTTTTGGGGAGTGGCTATGACACATTGAAATTGTGTCAGACGACACATGAGGGAGGTCGGTCTTGAGGCTTCTGAAAGCAGAAGTTCCTGGAACATATCAGAAACAGCCCTCTTTGTCTTCTAGTTGAATCTTCTTCGGCCATTCTCAGGGTGGGTTCGGCCCCGACCGGTTTTTTTTATTCACTTGGAATTAACCTCCGGCAGTATTCCATCAAAATCGGGCGACGGTTTATTAAAGGAGTTTGAAATTGCGCTAAAGTTTGAAAAAAACCTAAAGGACTGGTACATCGTGGCGGGACCAAAATTATTTTCTTTCTGATTTTCAATTTTCAGTTTCTGAATTTCGTTATTTTATCGTCAAAAGCAGAGTTTAAAAGCGTCCTACTATTGCCAAAACTAAATGTTAAAAACGGACGGTATATAGAAATTTAATAAAAATTAATTTTTGAAGAAATCCTTAAAGGACTAGCGTATCGTGGCGGATCTTTTCAGATATGAAACTTTTCAGGTGCGGAATTTTTTTATTTATTTTATAGCCAAAAGTAGTTTAAAAGCGGCCTGATCCACAATCGTAACCGAAACGAGAGAAAATTTTAAATAAATCTTTCACTTTTGAAGAACATCTTAAAGGACAGGCAGATCGTGGCGGGACCCTCGCCTTCTTTTCGGATTTGGAATTTTAAATTTCTGGGAAACTGCATTTCTTGTTTTAAATTTTCGGCTTTTTCTTTTAAAATTCCCGTTTTAATTTTAATAAATTCAATTATTTTTAATTCTTTATTATACAGGATGGAATCGGCCACCTCCAAAGTCGCTTCGAAGGACTCCAAGTCTCCCCTCAACACCGGCCAGAACCTCAGCTCCGGCTGTGAAATTCGCGTTTTGGTAAGTTTTATTTTTAATATTTCACTTTTAATTTAATAGTTTTAATCAAAATTTTGGAAATAGGTTTACTTAATTTTAAAACTCATTCTGCTTTTTCAGCGAGGCCCCATGAACACGATACTCATTCAAGTGCCGGACGACGGCTCTGGCATCCACAATCTGGTAAGTTCTCTACGAGATTACTTCTCATTACAGTAAAAACTTAGTTCATTAATTTTGGGCCGGTCCGAAATACCTTATTTTCAGCGAAAAGCCAAGATCGTCGGAATAATCCACCTGATTCTCGCCTACCTCGGCTTCAACCTCTCCCTCATCCTCCCCGTTGCTGTCGTGAAATGGAACCCCATGGCCGAGTGGCTGGAAGTCCTCGCCAGGCTTGTTTTTGTGAGTTTTTCTTCAATTTTTGGCCTAAAAATTCAATTTAATTGTACAAAATTGAATTTCAGGCGCCCATCGGAGTTACCATCGTACTTTTGCTCATCGGCATCGCCAAGCGCCGTGCCTTCTACCTTGTGCCGTTCTTCGTTGTCTGTATTATCGCCACCCTCGTCATCTGGTCGAGCGTCCTTCCATTGGCTTTTTTTATGGACTGGCGTGATGTCGACGGAAACATGAACTATGATGCCCTGGCTGGGGAGGCCATCTTGGTCATCTGTGCCTGTTTGGAGGCCTGGTCGCTGGTCATCGTCTGTCGTGGCTTTGACTACCTCTACGGCCTGCGTCTGGAGCGTGAGCTGAGGTCCACCGTGAAGAAAAGTGACTGCAAGCTGAAGGTCTGGTTTTAGGTTAAATCACCTTAAAAAGCGGCCTATGGCTGCCATCTGCCCTAAAAAGCGGTGTGACGTTGCCTTCTGCCCTAAAAAGCGGCCTTAGGCTGCCATCTGCTCTAAAAGCGGTCTGAGGCTGCCTCTGTGCTAAAAAGCGGCCTTAAGCTGCCATCTGCGCTAAAAAGCGACCTGAGGTTGCCTTCTGCCCAAAAAAGCGGCCTCAGGCTGCCGTCTGTGCTAAAAAGCGGCCTGAGGTTACCATCTGCCAATAAAAGTGGCCTGAGGCTACAATCTGCGTAAAAAAGCGGTCTAAGGCTGCCATCTGTGCTAAAAGCGGCTTGAGGGTACCAGCTGCGTCGAAAAGCGGCCTGAGGCTATCATTTGCGTTATAATGCGGCCTGAGGTTACCATCCGCTAATAAAAGTGGCCTGAGGCTGCCACCTTGTCAAAAAAGCGGCTTTTACACTTTAAATCTCATCCTTCCTTTTCAGCGAGACGCCAAGATTGTCGGAATCGTGCACTTCCTTCTCGCCTACCTCGCCTACAACCTCTGCCATATCCTCCCCATGGCCTTCGATGTCTTCCGTCTCTCTGCCGACTGGTTCAAACTTGCCGCTCTCCTCGTTTTCGTGAGTTTTTTCTTCATCCCCACAATGTTTTCCTTAAATTCCAATCAAAAATCCAATTTCAGATGCCCATCGGCGTCATCGCCGTATCCCTGCTCATCGGCCTCTCCAAGCGCCGTCCCTCCCTCCTTCTGCCCTTCTTGGCCTTCTGCTCCATCTCCTTCATCCTCCAGGCGGTTGTCATCCTCATGGGAGGCATCTTCATGCCCTGGCTTAAATTCAAATGTACCTTTTCCTTGTTTTTTGGTCTAAAATCGACTTTCTGAAGTCAAAACCTCGATTTCTAGAGTCAAATTCGTCTTTTTCAGTTGCTGGAGTGAAGTTCCTGGCCTTCTTGTCCTTCTGCGCCTGTCTGGAGTACTGGTCTCTGGGCATCGTCTACCTTAGCTATCGCCGTCTGGAAAGAGTGAAGCCTGACGTGGAGCTCCGCAACTTGAAGCCGGAGGAGACCCGGGTCACCGCCGAGAGCCTCTACCCTCGTCTTTAGAAGATTATCTGTTGTCATTTCCACGTTGTTGTTGCTAAAAGCAGTTGTTGTGACTAATGAATGAGGGCCAACTTTCTCTTTTTCTTGTCTCAACATTCAAATTTGCACAACACAGTTGAAACAATTAACAAAGCGCGCTCTTTTCTATTAAAAGCGTCTAACGGCTTAAAGGGGAAGGACCGCGTAATCTTCTCCTCTCTTCTTATTCCCAGGATCTCGATCTTATTCGCAGGATTCCTAAAAATACCTCTTTTACCTATTTTGGATCAAACTGAATCGATTTAGAAGCGCTTGAATTTTCGGGAAATTGTCATTTGAATTGCCGCCAACTCTGCGTCTCTCCATTTCCCACACTCTCTCGCCCACTCTAGCCATGTTTCCGTGCGGCAAACGCGTAAAACGGCCGTGTAAACGCGCCCCTTTTGCAGTCCAAATCATATAAAAGGGGTATGTTTCAGAATCGTGGAAACGACATCTATTCAATGAAACAATTGTAAAGAGACTTTTAAAAATCAATTTTACGAGGTCCTTCCCTTTTAAAACCGTTGCTGGTGACATACTCATAACTTCAACGGCGTAAAATTCAAATTGCGCACTTCATGAGCCATATTCAAACGTATTTGTCTTCTTAAGGGCTTGATAGAGCTTTCAGATACTATAAAATCTGCCAACCTATGTCCTTTGCCTAAAGTTTTCCGTAGAATCCATTCCAGAAGAGATACCGTGTGTAAAATAGATGTTAATGGAACACTCATAGTTTAAAAACAGAAAGAGTGATCCTCATTCATTAGTCGAAAAACAACAAAGTAACAAGGACAAGTAACTGTGAACCCTGCAATGAGCATAACAAAGTGAAACAACAACAGGTTCATATAGTCTAGAGACTAGGGTAGACGGCCTCTGCGTATGTGGGCGCCCTGGGGTTGCTCACGAAGAGGGGCTCGGTGGAGGTATCCTGGCCAATGTCAGACTTCACTCCGCGCAGACGGCGATAGCTGCGGTAGACGATGGCCAGGGACCAGGCCTCCAGACAGGTGCAGATGGCCAAGATGATCAACGCGATCGCTGCCCACCCTGAAATCACGTTTAGGTCTGGGAAAACAGTATTATCCCGCTATTGGCAACCTTAGGCCGCTTTTAACATCTGCTTTTGACAACCTAAGGCCGCTTTTGGCAACTGCATTTAGCAACCTTAAGCCGCTTTTACAACAG
Organism: Oscheius sp. G VE-2021; assembly: GCA_022343465.1. Taxonomy (NCBI): domain Eukaryota; kingdom Metazoa; phylum Nematoda; class Chromadorea; order Rhabditida; family Rhabditidae; genus Oscheius; species Oscheius sp. G VE-2021. The sequence goes on along the minus strand of JAJQXH010000044.1, from coordinate 1,837,714 downwards.
CTTTTGGCAACCTAAGGCCGCTTGTAACAACAGCTTTTGGCAACCTTAGGCCGCTTGTAACAACAGCTTTTGGCAACCTTAGGCCGCTTTTACATCAGCTTTTGGCAAGCTTCGGTTGATTTTACATCAGCTTTTGGCAACCTAAGGCCGCTTTTATAACAGCTTTTGGCAACCTAAGGCCGCTTTTAACAACCACTCTTGGCAACCTAAGGCCGCTTTTAACAACAGCTTTTGGCAACCTTAGGCCGCTTTTAACATCTGCTTGTAGCAACCTTAGGCCGCTTTTACATCAGCTTTTGGCAAGCTTCGGTCGATTTTACATCAGCTTTTGGCAACCTTAGGCCGCTTTTACAACAGATTTTGGCAACCTAAGGCCGCTTTTAACAACCACTCTTGGCAACCTAAGTCCGCTTTTGGCAACTGGTTTTAGCAACCTTAGGCCGCTTTTAATATCTGCTTTTAGCAACCTTAGGCCGCTTTTAACATCTGCTTTTGACAACCTAAGGCCGCTTTTGGCAACTGCTTTTAGCAACCTTAGGCCGCTTTTAACATCTGCTTTTAGCAACCTTAGGCCGCTTTTAACATATGCTTTTGACAACCTAAGGCCGCTTTGGCAACTGCTTTTAGCAACTTTAGGCCGCTTTTACAACAGCTTTTGGCAACCTAAGGCCGCTTTTAACAACCACTCTTGGCAAGCTTTGGTTGATTTTACATCAGCTTTTGGCAACCTAAGGCAGCTTTTACAACAGCTTTTGGCAACCTAAGGTCGCTTTTAACAACCACTCTTGGCAACCTAAGGCCGCTTTTAACAACAGCTTTTGGCAACCTTAGGCCGCTTTTAACATCTGCTTGTAGCAACCTTAGGCCGCTTTTACATCAGCTTTTGGCAAGCTTCGGTTGATTTTACATCAGCTTTTGGCAACCTTAGGCCGCTTTTAACAACCACTCTTGGCAACCTAAGGCCGCTTTTAACAACAGCTTTTGGCAACCTTAGGCCGCTTTTAACATCTGCTTGTAGCAACCTTAGGCCGCTTTTACATCAGCTTTTGGCAAGCTTCGGTCGATTTTACATCAGCTTTTGGCAACCTTAGGCCGCTTTTACAACAGATTTTGGCAACCTAAGGCCGCTTTTAACAACCACTCTTGGCAACCTAAGTCCGCTTTTGGCAACTGGTTTTAGCAACCTTAGGCCGCTTTTAATATCTGCTTTTAGCAACCTTAGGCCGCTTTTAACATCTGCTTTTGACAACCTAAGGCCGCTTTTGGCAACTGCTTTTAGCAACCTTAGGCCGCTTTTAACATCTGCTTTTAGCAACCTTAGGCCGCTTTTAACATATGCTTTTGACAACCTAAGGCCGCTTTGGCAACTGCTTTTAGCAACTTTAGGCCGCTTTTACAACAGCTTTTGGCAACCTAAGGCCGCTTTTAACAACCACTCTTGGCAAGCTTTGGTTGATTTTACATCAGCTTTTGGCAACCTAAGGCAGCTTTTACAACAGCTTTTGGCAACCTAAGGTCGCTTTTAACAACCACTCTTGGCAACCTAAGGCCGCTTTTAACAACAGCTTTTGGCAACCTTAGGCCGCTTTTAACATCTGCTTGTAGCAACCTTAGGCCGCTTTTACATCAGCTTTTGGCAAGCTTCGGTTGATTTTACATCAGCTTTTGGCAACCTTAGGCCGCTTTTAACAACCACTCTTGGCAACCTAAGGCCGCTTTTAACAACAGCTTTTGGCAACCTTAGGCCGCTTTTAACATCTGCTTGTAGCAACCTTAGGCCGCTTTTACATCAGCTTTTGGCAAGCTTCGGTTGATTTTACATCAGCTTTTGGCAACCTTAGGCCGCTTTTACAACAGATTTTGGCAACCTAAGGCCGCTTTTAACAACCACTCTTGGCAACCTAAGGCCGCTTTTGGCAACTGCTTTCAGCAACCTTAGGCCGCTTTTAACATCTGCTTTTAGCAACCTTAGGCCGCTTTTAACATCTGCTTTTGACAACCTAAGGCCGCTTTGGCAACTGCTTTTAGCAACTTTAGGCCGCTTTTACAACAGCTTTTGGCAACCTAAGGCCGCTTTTAACAACCACTCTTGGCAACCTAAGGCCGCTTTTAAAAACAGCTTTTGGCAACCTTAGGCCGCTTTAACATCAACTTTTGGCAAGCTTCGGTCGATTTTACAACAGCTTTTGGCAACCTAAGGCCGCTTTTAACAACAGCTTTTGGCAACCTTAGGCCGCTTTTAATAGCCGCAGCCATAACTTACATTTGCGATCCCCGATTTTCCATAGGTGACAGTTCTGGAAAATGCCAACAGCCGTCGTCGTGGTGAGAACCACTTGGAGGATGAAGGAGAAGGGGCAGACGACAATGAACGGCACCATACAGGAAGTACGGCGCTTGGCGATGCCCACGAGCAGAAGCACGGTGAAATCAAAGAATAAAGTGGTGGAAAACAAGGCTTACGATAACGACCAGAGCGATGAACTTCAGCCACCAGTTAAGGTCGTTCTTTATCGAATGTCTCTGTTCCACCTCCGGGGCGCCAATACAAATGACGAAGGCGAAGTAGATGATCACCAGTTGAACGATTCCTACGATGTTGACGCCTCGCTGCAGAGAAAGGGTTAGTTTAGGATGAAACGACAGAAAAAGAAGAAAATACCTCCGACTTGCTGTCGTTCTGTTCGGGGCCGCGCAGGTGACGATAGCAGCGGTAGACGATGGACAGGGACCAGGCCTCCAGACAGGCGAAGATGATCAAGAAGGGGATCACCATAAATGCAGTATAAACCGTTGACATGCCTGAAATGGCACGGCTGGTGAGGTGGCATAAAGCTAAGATATGGCGAAAGGTAGAACGCACGGCTCTATCCTGGATTAGCGTTCCTTAAAAATTATAGGGGTCCATAAAATTTAATTATAGCGGCCTTTAAATTTTAGCGGTCCGTAAAAAATAAAGCAGTCCGTAAAAGAGTACAAAATTAAATGTTTTTTTTAAATATTTTATTATATTTCATTTTTGTAAGTTTTTTGTTTTTTAATAAATTAAAAATTGCATTTTATTATATTAAATATTTGTAATGTCTTTTTTTTAATTTACGACATTTCAGAAGATTTTTTTTCTTTTTCTTACCCTGTATTTTCTCTCTTTCTCTCTATCTCGAAAAATTAAAAAAAACCAAAACAAAAATAATACTTAATCTTTTAAAAAAATTAAATTATTTTTTGTTAATTTTTTTTTTGGAAAGTGAAAAAGTACCAAAAATTTTTAAAAAAAAACCAAAAATTTACGAAAATGAAAAATAATAATTTTTTTTAATTTTTAACTTTTTTTATGGACCGCTATAATTTTTAAGCAACGCTAATCCAGGATAGAGCCCAACGCACCATAAGGTTCGTTCCATTTAAAGGGACCATCAGCCTCCTTTTCAAAATCTAGGCTAATCATATGCTAATCAGCCCTTTGTGAAAAAACGTTGCTTGGAGGGGTGTTGGGAAAAATTATCCTAACTGAAATGAGTGAATTAGCATAAGAGTCATGCTCATTTTGAAAAGGAGGCTGATGGTCCCTTTAATGAACAAGTCGATGGTGGCGTTAATAGTCAACAGGGTGGTGAGAGCCGCTTGCAGGACGAAGGAGGTAGAGCAGACGATGATGAAGAGCATCACAAAGAAGGTACGGCGGAGGGCGATGCCGACGAGCAGAAGAATGGTGACGACACCGGCGGGCGCCTGAAATTGGATAATTAAGGTGTTAAAATGAAGAATTCACTAACTATCACGAGCAGAGCGGCGACTATCAGCCAATGGGACAGGAGGCGTTCGTCTTTCAGGCGGCCAGCAACGAAACAGGCGACGAAGGCGAGGTAGATGAAAATCAGATGGGCGCTTCCGACGATATTGGCGGCTCGCTGAAATGAAATGCGTAACAATAACTTTTCGGGACTTCGGAAAACCTTGGTTATAAGAATGCAGGTACCGCTTTTTGGCAGACATAGGCCGCTTGACCTGCTTTTTGGCTATTAAAAGCCGCTTTTGGCAACCAAAGGCCGCTTTACCCGATTTTCGATAATTAAAAGCCGCTTTTTGGCAGACATGGGCCGCTTGACCTGATTTTTGGCAACCAAAGGCCGCTTGACCTACTTTTTGGCAATAAAAAGCCACTTTTGACAAGCATAGGCACATTTACCTGCTTCGGACAATTAAAAGCCGCTTCTTGGCAACAAAAGGCCGCTTGAGCCGCTTTTTAGCAAGCATAGACACCTTTACCTGCTTTGGACAATTAAAAGCCGCATATTGGCAACTAAAGGTAGCTTGACCTACTTTTTGGCAATAAAAAGTCACTTTTGGAAGCCAAAGGCCGCTTGGCCTGCTTGCTTTTTTGTCAGATAAAAGCCGCTTTTGGCAGTCACAGGCCGCTTTACCTGATTTTCGATAATTAAAAGCCGCTTTTTGGCAACCAAAGGCCACTTGACCTACGTTTTGGCAATAAAAGCCGCTTTTTGGCAACCAAAGGCCGCTTGACCTGCTTTCGGCAATAAAAGCCACTTTATGACCACTATTGGCCGGTGGACCTCTTCGGGCAATTAAAAGCCGCTTTGTGACAACAAAAGGCCGCTTGACCTGCTTTTCGGTAATTAAAAGCCGCTTTTGGCAGTCACAGGCCGCTTGACCCGCCTTTTGGCAATAAAAAGATTTTGGCAACCAAAGGCTGATTTCATCCACGTTTTGGAGGACGAAATCGGAAATTGCAGAACTCACAAGAATGTGGATTCCACAGCAGAAGCTGAGGTTCTGGCCGGTGTCGCGGGGAGACTTGGAGTCCTTGGAAGCAACCTCGTCGATTGCCGACTTCATCCTAAAAATATAGAATTGATCCTATAAAACGGAATTTCGAAGAGAACACTGTGTAAGATACTATGAGCTGGCTTCAAACCATTTGACTCATATGAAAAAAAAAGTGATAAAAAGTAAGAGCGATCCTCATTTATTAGTCGTGACGTGTGGAAATCAACAAAGTAACAAGAAGAAGCAGTAACTGTGAACCATGCGATGGGTGAAATGTACAACAACGTGAAAGTAACAACAGATGATTGTTTAGAGATTATGGTAGACGGCCTCTGCGTACGTCGGCAGCCTGGGCTCGATGGAGGTATCCTGGCCGATGTCAGCCTTCATTCCGCGCAGACGGCGATAGCTGCGGTAGACGATGGCCAGGGACCAGGCCTCCAGACAGGTGCAGATGGCCAAGATGATCAACGCGATCGCTGCCCACCCTGAAATCACGTTTAGGTCTGGGAAAACAGTATTAGCCCGCTATTGGCAACCTTAGGCCGCTATTAGCATCTGATTTTGGCAACCTAAGGCCGCGTTTGACATCTGCTTTGGGAACCTCAGGCCGCTTTTAACAACAGCGTTTGGCAACCTTAGGCCGCTTTAACAGCTGCTTTTGGCAAGCTTCGGTCGATTTTTACAGCTGATTTTGGCAACATAAGGCCGCTTTTGACAACCTGATGCCGTTTTAAACAATTGATTTTGGCGACCTTAGGCCGCTTTTAACAACCGCTTTTGGCAACCTAAGGCCGCTTTTAACAACTGATTTTGGCATCCTTAGGCCGCTTTTGACATCTGCTTTTGGCAATCTAAGGCTGCTTTGGCACCATTAAGCCGCTTTTAGCAGCTGCTTTTGGCAACCTAAGGCCGCTTTTAACAACAGCTTTTGGCAATCTTAGGCCTGAAACTAGCGATTTCCAGCAGTTATTATAAAATTTGGCTTATATAAACAAATTTATAAGACAGCTTACATTTGTCAGCATCGCTGGATTCGTTCCAGTGGATGAAATTGTGGACCGCCCACACCGTGGTGCCAGCCGCTTGGAAGAGGAAGGCGATGGAGCAGAAGGCCAAGAAGGGCAGAAGGTAGAGGTGGCGGCGCTTGGCGACGCCGACGAGCAGAAGAACGTTGATGGCTCCGATGGGAACCTAAAATTGACCTTCAATGAAAAAAAATGAATAAATCCTCACGAAGACGAACAGAGCGACGGGAATGAAGCAGATGACAGCCCAGTTCCACTCCTCAACAGCCACCGGGAGGATGAGGGAGAGGTTGAAGGAGAGGTAGGTAGCGTAGAGGTGGGCGATTCCGACAATGTTGACGCCTCGCTGAATTTAGAAAATTGTTTTTATTCATTTTTTTGAAAATTTAAATAGGTCAAAAAGAGAGTTTAATTGCTAAAAGTAGGTCAAGCGGCATTTGGTTGCCAAATGCGGCTTGTATTGTCAAAAGGCAGGCCAAGTGGCCTTTGGTTGCCAAAAAGCGGCTTTTAATTGCCAAACAAAGCTAAAGCGGCCTTTGGATGCCAAAAAGCGGCTTTTAATTGCCAAAAAGCAGTTGAAGCAGCCTAAGCTTTTCATAAGCATAGGCAAGCCTGGTGTCCTGGTGTGGATATTTGCACTTTATTTGGATTTAAAACGGAAAAAACTCATAAAATCGATTTTATAGAGTAAAATAAAAACCTCGGACTTGCAATCGATCGATTCTTCGGTGTGGCCGCGCAGGTGGCGGTAGCTGCGGTAGACGAAGGCCAGGGACAGGCCCTCCACACAGGTGCAGATGACCATGCCGGCCAGCGACGTCAATGCAAGCCCTGGAATTATGTTTTGTTGTAATAAATCAAGAATCCTAAGTGGACAATTGATCGAATAAGGAAAAACTTACTGAGGTCATCGCCCTTTGTAATAGAGCGGCACCAACAGACGAAAATGCTAACAGCGGCCACCACGGTAACAGCCGATTGGAGGATGAAGAGGAAGGAGTAGAGGAAGAGGAAGGGAATCAGGAAGAAGGCACGGCGGTAGGCGATGCCGAGGAGCAGAAAAGCACTGATGATTCCGATGGGAACCTGAAATTTGAATATAAGGTTCTGAAAATGAAGGTCTCACTCACGCAAATGAGAACGGCGCCGAGTCTCCACAACTGAGGAAAAGGGGAAGGAAGATCGTAGATGGTCGGGAGGACCAAGCAGAAGACGAAGGCAAGGAAGGAGAGGACCAGGTGGATGGTTCCGACGATATTGGCTCCTCGCTGAAGAGAAATAGTTAACTGAAGATTTTTTGTCAATTAAAAGCCGCTTTTGCCAACCATAGGCCGCTTGACCCGCTTTTTGGTAGTTAAAAAACGCTTGTGGACAACCAAAGGCCGCTTGGTATGCTTTTCGGCAATTAAAAGCCGTTTTTTGGCAACCGTAGGCCGCTTGACCTTTTTTACATTTAAAAACTGCTTTTGCCAACCAAAGACCACTTCCTGCTTTTTTGGCAATTCAAATTCGCTTTTCGGCAACCGTAGGCCGCTTAAAGCGCTGCGATGTCTCGTGAGGACAAGATTGAAACTCACCAGAACGTGAATTCCACAGAAGGAGCTGAAGGTCTGGTCGGTGTCGCGGGGAGACTGGGAGTCCATGGAGGCGTTGGAGGTTGCCGATTCCATTCTGTAAAATAAAGAATTTATGTGGTAGAAATTAAATTTTTAAAAGGCAAACAAGTTAAAGACACAAAAGCCACAAAAACAGGAGCGATTATACAAAAAAACATACAAAATCACAAAACGGTTCAAATGTGATTTCGCAATAACTGATTAAAGGGCGACTTTTAAGGAAATAGGTCCCGTAGCGGACCTCCTTGTTTGTGAAATTTCGTTCATTTTCCATTTTTTTAAAGAAAATAAGCTAATTATACAAAAAAAGCTATGTAAGACCAATTTATGTTTCCAAAAAGCATCCTAAAAATTTACAATTTTCTAAAAATTTAATTAAAATTTTAAAAAAAAATTCAAGCCCTTGTTTCTCCAGCTGTATTTTATTTCCCAGGGGTTTCAAAGTAAACTAGCCGTGGATAGAATTCCAGAAATTTGAATTTTGTAAGACAGAAAATCGATAAATTCAGAAGAATAAAGCAAGGCCATTCCCGTAACGAAGTGCCAGTCCTTTAAGGTTGCTTCGAAAATCGATAATTAACCCCAAGATTCTTTCAAAACTGCTTTTTAATCATAATTAATCAACCCATCGCTACCCAGCGGCTGAAAATCCTCAAATTGCGCAATTAAAGGGGAAGGGCCTCGTAAACTCGATTTTTCAAAGTCTCTTTACAATTATTTCATTGAATAGATATCGTTTCCACGATTCTGAAACATACCCCTTTTATATGATTTCGACTGCAAAAGGGGCGCGTTTACACGGCCGATTTACGCGTTTGCCGCACGGAAACACGGCCAGAGTGGGCGAGAGAGTGTTAGAAATGGGGAGACGCAGAGTTGGCGGCAATTCAAATTGTAATTTCCCCAAATTTCAAACGCTCCTAAATCGGTTCATTTTTAGACAAAATGGGTCAAAGAGGTATTTTTCGGAATCCTGGGAATGAGATACAGGCTTTTATCGCAAAATCAGAAACAATATTTTTTACGCGGGCATTCCCCTTTAAAAAGCCATGTGAAAGCCGCCTCTTGCTATATTTGCAGAACAAACAAACAGAAGTTACCCATGATTTTACTCGCAACGTGCGAAAAAACAACAAAGTAACAAGTGGTAGTAACTGTGAAGCATGCGATGGGCGTAACAACGTGGAAATGACAACAGATAATCTTCTAAAGACGAGGGTAGAGGCTCTCGGCGGTGACCCGGGTCTCCTCCGGCTTCAAGTTGCGGAGCTCCACGTCAGGCTTCACTCTTTCCAGACGGCGATAGCTAAGGTAGACGATGCCCAGAGACCAGTACTCCAGACAGGCGCAGAAGGACAAGAAGGCCAGGAACTTCACTCCAGCAACTGAAAAAGACGAATTTGACTCTAGAAATCGAGGTTTTGACTTCAGAAAGTCGATTTTAGACCAAAAAACAAGGAAAAGGTACATTTGAATTTAAGCCAGGGCATGAAGATGCCTCCCATGAGGATGACAACCGCCTGGAGGATGAAGGAGATGGAGCAGAAGGCCAAGAAGGGCAGAAGGAGGGAGGGACGGCGCTTGGAGAGGCCGATGAGCAGGGATACGGCGATGACGCCGATGGGCATCTGAAATTGGATTTTTGATTGGAATTTAAGGAAAATATTGTGGGGATGAAGAAAAAACTCACGAAAACGAGGAGAGCGGCAAGTTTGAACCAGTCGGCAGAGAGACGGAAGACATCGAAGGCCAGGGGGAGGATATGGCAGAGGTTGTAGGCGAGGTAGGCGAGAAGGAAGTGCACGATTCCGACAATCTTGGCGTCTCGCTGAAAAGGAAGGATGAGATTTAAAGTGTAAAAGCCGCTTTTTTGACAAGGTGGCAGCCTCAGGCCACTTTTATTAGCGGATGGTAACCTCAGGCCGCATTATAACGCAAATGATAGCCTCAGGCCGCTTTTCGACGCAGCTGGTACCCTCAAGCCGCTTTTAGCACAGATGGCAGCCTTAGACCGCTTTTTTACGCAGATTGTAGCCTCAGGCCACTTTTATTGGCAGATGGTAACCTCAGGCCGCTTTTTAGCACAGACGGCAGCCTGAGGCCGCTTTTTAGCACAGACGGCAGCCTGAGGCCGCTTTTTTGGGCAGAAGGCAACCTCAGGTCGCTTTTTTAGCGCAGATGGCAGCCATAGGCCGCTTTTTAAGGTGATTTAACCTAAAACCAGACCTTCAGCTTGCAGTCACTTTTCTTCACGGTGGACCTCAGCTCACGCTCCAGACGCAGGCCGTAGAGGTAGTCAAAGCCACGGCAGACGATGACCAGCGACCAGGCCTCCAAACAGGCACAGATGACCAAGATGGCCTCCCCAGCCAGGGCATCATAGTTCATGTTTCCGTCGACATCACGCCAGTCCATAAAAAAAGCCAATGGAAGGACGCTCGACCAGATGACGAGGGTGGCGATAATACAGACGACGAGGAACGGCAGAAGGAAGGAGACACGGCGCTTGGCGATGCCGATGAGCAAAAGTACGATGGTAACTCCGATGGGCGCCTGAAATTCAATTTTGTACAATTAAATTGAATTTTTAGGCCAAAAATTGAAGAAAAACTGACAAAAACGAGCCTGGCGGTGACTTCCAGCCACTCGGCCATGGGGTTCCATTTCTCGACAGCGACGGGGAGGATGAGGGAGAGGTTGAAGCCGAGGTAGGTGAGAATCAGGTGGATTATTCCGATGATCTTGGCTTTTCTCTGGAAAGAGATATATTCCGGCCAGCTGGTCATAAAAAACTTAAAGACGGCTTTTTTAAACTGCCAAACTCACCAGAAAGTGGGCTTTAGAGCCGGAATCGGGAGACTTGGAATCTTCGGAAGCGACCCCGGAGGTTACCGACTTCATCCTGTAAAATTATCAATTTTAATAAAATTTTAGCATTTAAATAAGATTTTGAAGAGAAAAACACGTAAAAACCGTAGACAACATGTATTTCCATGTTTTTTTTTAAACAAAATTTCTTTAGAAATTGGACCCGAAAGACCTTAAAACGGTTTTTCATCTACAATTATTTTACGACTTTGTATTGGCTATGAATTTCTATAATAAAACAGGTAAAATTAATAAGAAAATTGGGGAGAAGTGAAACTAAAAAAACAGGAGTTTGAGAAATTTCAAAATATCAAATTGAATAATGAAAAAGCGATTTCGGGCAGGTCCCGCAACGATGTCGCAGTCCTTTATATTAGGCTTCGCTGTGACGCCAATTTCTATTCCAAAAACAAGCTTTTTTTAAAACTTTTCTACTACTAAAATTTACAGGAAACATGAATTTGATATTCTAAGTGTCTTTATAAATAATTAAAATTAAAAATAGAAGATTAAAGCATTAAAAAAGCGATATGGGCCAGGACCTGCCACGATGTTCCAGTCCTTTAAATTCAGATCCTCTGATGTTTTTTTTTTAAATCCACATTTTTGTGATTTTAGTCATTAAAATGATGCCGATTAAATGATAAAACATTAAAAAGTGTGAGCCGTCGCTGGCGAGCGGCTGAAATTAGCAAACTGCGTGATTAATCAGTTGTTAGCCGCTTCTTGTCCAATTTGCAGTCGTACAGTTATTTTAAAGCCATTTGCATGCAGGGATACCGACGAAATCGGTTTTTGAAGGAGATCCGCAACGATAGAAACACGGAGTAATCCTCATTCATTAGTCGCAACGTGTGAAAAACAACAAAGTAAGGAGAACCAGCAACTGTGAATTATGCAATGGGCGTAACAACGTGGAAATGACAACAGATGATCTTCTAAAGACGAGGGTAGAGGCTCTCGGCGGTGACCCGGGTCTCCTCCGGCTCCAAGTTGCGGAGCTCCACGTCAGGCTTCATTTCTTCCAGACGGCGATAGCTACGGTAGACGATGGCCAGGGAACAGTACTCCAGACAGGCACAGAAGGCCAAGAGGGCCAGGAACACCACTCCAGCAACTGAAAAAGGCGATTTTGACTTCAGAAATTCGATTTTAGACCATAAAACAAGGAAAACATACATTTGAATTTAAACCAGGGCATGAAGACGGCTCCCATGAGGATGAGAACCGCCTGGAGGATGAAGGAGATGGAGCAGAAGGCCAAGAAGGGCAGAAGGAGGGAGGGACGGCGCTTGGAGAGGCCGATGAGCAGGGATACGGTAATGACGCCGATGGGCATCTGAAATTGAATTTTTTATTGGAATTTAAGGAGAAGATTCTGGAAATGAAGAAAAAACTCACGAAAACGAGGAGAGCGGCGAGTTTGAACCAGTCGGCAGAGAGACGGAAGACATCGAAGGCCAGGGGGAGGATATGGCAGAGGTTGTAGGCGAGGTAGGCGAGAAGGAAGTGCACGATTCCGACGACCTTGGCGTCTTTCTGAAAAGGAAGTGAGATTTTAAATTACAAAAGCCGCTTTTGACGCAGATGGCAGCCTCAAGCCGCTTTTTGACGCAGATGGTAGCCTCAGGTCGCTTTTTGAAACAGATGGTGACATCAGGCCGCTTTTTGAGGCAGATGGTAGCCTCAGGCCGCTTTTAGCGCAGATGGTAGCCTCAGGCCGCTTTTTAGCGCAGATGGTTGCCTCAGGCCGCTATTCGACGCATATAGCAACCTCAGGTCGCTTTTGACACAGATGTCAGCCTCAGGCCGCTTTTTACGCAGATGGTAGCCTCGGGCCGCTTTTAATGGCAGATGGTAGCCTCAGGCCGCTTTTTAGGGCAGAAGCCAGCCTCAGGCCGCTTTTTAGCACAGATAGCAATCTTAGGCCGCTTTAGAACAGATGGTAGCCTCAGGCCGCTTTTTCATCGCAGATGGCAGCCTTAGGCCGCTTTTTATCGCAGATGGCAGTCTCAGGCCTCTTTTTTAAGCAGATGGCAGCCTAAGACCGCTTGTTGACATAGATAATAGCCTCAGGCCGCTTTCTGAAACAGATGGCAACCTCAGGCCGCTGTTTGACGCAGATGGTAGCCTCAGGCCTCTTTTTGCTGCAGATAGTAGCCTCAGGCCGCATTTTGAAGCAGATGACAGCCTCAGGCCGCTTTTTGCGCTTTCCAGCTTAAAACAGACCTCCAACTTGTAGTCATTCGTCTCTACGGTGGCCTTCAGCTTAAGCTCCTTTTGCAGCTCCCTCAGGTGCTCCCACCCATAGCTGACGATAATCACCGACGCGGCCTATAAACATGTGCAGAAGACCAAGACGGCCTCCACCGCCACTGCATCGTAGTTCATGTTGCCGTCGACGTCGTGCCACTTCATAGAAAAAGCCTTGTACATTATGCACATCAGGAAGATTATGAAGGAGATGTAGGAGGCGACGTAGAACGGCAGAAGGAAGGAGGCACGGCGCTTGGCGACGCCGATGAGCACAAGTACGGAGGCGACTCCGATAGGCGCCTGACATTTTATAAATTTAAAGGGGAAGGACCGCGTAAAAATATTTTTTTTCTGTTTTTGTGATAAAAGTCTCGATCTAATTCCCAGGATTCCGAAAAATACCCCTATTACCTATTTTGGATAAAAATGAACCGATTTAAAAGCGTTTGAAATTTGGGGAAATTGTCATTTGAATTGCCGCCAACTCTGCGTCTCCCCATTTCCCACACTCTCTCGCCCACTCTAGCCGTGTTTACGTGCGGCAAACGCGTAAATCGGCCGTGTAAACGCGCCCCTTTTGCAGTCCAAATCATATAAAAGGGGTAGGTTTCAGAATCGTGGAAACGACATCTATTCAATGAAAAAATTATAAAGAGACTTTGAAAAATCAATTTTACGAGGTTCTTTCCCTTTAAATGGAATTTTTAAAGTTAAAATTGAAGAAAAACTGACAAAAATGAGCCTGGCGGTGACTTCCAGCCACTCGGCCATGGGGTTCCATTTCTCGACAGCGACGGGGAGGATGAGGGAGAGGTTGAAGCCGAGGTAGGTGAGAATCAGGTGGATTATTCCGATGATCTTGGCTTTTCTCTGGAAAGAGATATATTCCGGCCAGCTGGTCATAAAAAACTTAAAGACGGCTTTTTTAAACTGCCAAACTCACCAGAAAGTGGGCTTTAGAGCCGGAATCGGGAGACTTGGAATCTTCGGAAGCGACCCCGGAGGTTACCGACTTCATCCTGTAAAATAAACAGTTAGAATTAACTAATAATAATTTAAATAAAAAAAAGACGAAAAAGGCGTACAAAACAGTACGAAAACTGGTGTCCATTTTTGAAATCATTTCCGAAGAAAATGGAACCGAAAAGCTGGGATTTCGTTGTTTTTTTAAACAATTATTTTATGATTTTATATTTAATATGAATTTCAATAATAAAACAGCAAAAATAATTTTTAAAAAAACTGGGGGAAGTGGAAATGTGAAAAGATGTCTTCGAATCTGTAAAATCCCGCCCATTTTGGGTCCTGATACGAAAAAACCCCCAATCTTTAACAAAATACGGGGATTGGGAAACTGATTTTAAACAGGAATCCTGTAAAATGCACAAATAAAATTAAATTTCTGTATTAAAACAAGAATTGGAACAGAAACAAATGTGTAAAACTTGTATTTCCATAACTTTTTCGATGAAATTGTACCCGAAAAGCATGGATTTTGGTTTTTTTTCTCTACAATTAAATTTCTATGTTATGTTTGTAATGAATTTCAATAATAAAATAGCAAAAAAGTTAAGAAAACTGGGGGAAGTGGAAATGTGAAAATATGTTTTTGAATCTGTAAAATCCCGCCCATTTAGGGTCCTGACACGAAAAAACACCCAATCTTTAACAAGAAACGGGGATTTGGAAACTGATTTTCTGAGTACTATTAAAAACACAGGAATTTGAGAAAATTTAAAAATAGTAAATTTAAAAAGCCAAAGCAATTTCGGGCAGGTCCCGCAATGATGTGGCAGTCCTTTATATTAGGTTTCACTATGATGCCAATTTCTGGGTGCGGGGACGAACGCACCCGTGCCATTGGTATTAAAGGGGCGTGGCCGGGTGCGTTCGTCCCCACCCCCCGTTACGGCGGGTGCGTTCGTCCCCGCTTGCGAGAGAGAGAGGGAGAGAGAGAGAGTCACAGAGATATTCGAGAGAGAGAGAGTCACAGAGATATTCGAGAGAGAAATAGATTCAGAGAGAGAGAGAGAGAGAGAGAGAGAGAGATCGTGTTGACTAAGAAAGACGTTGTTTTGCTGTAATTACGTAAATTATCAATTGTAAAACTGTTCGCGTCAGGACGCCAAATGGCTTATTAACTTTTCGCGTCAGGACCAGGACGTCACGAGCTTGTGCACTTTACCCATCGAATTTCATTTTTCTCAATTTCCAAGTTTCGAAGTGCCGTTCCCACGTATTTTTATTTTGTTTCATGTGTTTACTTATCAAAGTTCATAGGAAAAATAAATAAAAATTGTAATTTCGAATTTAAACCCCATTTTTAACGCCATTTTGAGTCCATTTGCTTCGAAAATGCTTTTAAAATTGAAATCCCAATTTTTACACCGTTTCCACTTTTTTCTTCTTCAAATCCTTATTTATTACGATTGAATACATCTTAATTGTTCTTTTTGCAGGATGGAGTCGGCAACCTGTGAGGTCGCTTCCGATGACCCCAAGTCTCTCCGCAACCCCGGAAACCACGTGCTGGTGAGTTCCACTTATTGTCTCTCAAAACGAGTTTCATATCACGGGCTAGTCCAAATAATTTAAATTTAAATTAAGATTTTAAGTTAATTCATGTTTCAGCGAGGCTCCAAGATCGTGGGAATCATCCACTTGGTCCTCTTCTACTTCGCCTTCGTCCTCTGTCATTTCCTCCCTTTTAATGACCGCCTCTTCTCCAAGTGGCTGGAAGTCATCGCTCTCCTCGTTTTCGTAAGTGATGTCTCCATTTTCATTGATTTTAAGAATTGAAATACCTTAAAAAATCCAATTTTAGATGCCTTGCGGCATCACCACCGTATTCCTGTTCGTCGGCATCGCCCAGCGCCGCTCCTCCTTCCTTGTGCCCTTCATTGTCGTCTGCTTCGTATCTACCTTCTTTCTAGCGGCTGGCACCACTGTGGGAGCTGTCGCCACCTTCATCGAGCGGAATCACATAAGATGTACGTTGTATTATGCATTTTTGGTAATTAAAATATATTTTCAGACGAAGCCGCCGTGGAGACGTTGGTGATTTCGGTCATTTTCACCTGTCTGGAGGGCTGGTGCCTGTCCATCGTCTACCGCAGCTATGCCCATCTGAATAGCACCGTCGAGGCGGGAAATTACAAATCGGAGGTCTGTTTTTCTACCAACAAAGGGTTTAATGAGACCACCTTTTGACTTTATCTCAAATTGAAGAGCTCGAAAATTTATTCAGGAAAATATATAACAATGTGGGGGTTTAAAAGCTTCATTTTGGAGAGATCTGCATCTGAAATGCCATTTTTTGGCCATTCCAGGCGGGCACCTGTGGATAACCGGCATTTTAACGAGCTACCTACACGGTGTTTACGCGTCCGTCCAATCAATCGTTTATCGTTTTTTTGGCAGAGTTTCTTCAATGTTCCCGCCTGAAAAGACGCAGAAAACTCTGGTTGTCTGGCATGGTAGCGCCGCGAATTTCACACCCGTACGAGATCGGCGGCCGGCGCAAGGGTACTCACGCCGCATACAGTAATGAATACCATTGGCAAACACAAGTTAAAAAAGGGTTCCTGGCGGTACCTTTAAATACTAAAAAGAATAATCTCAAGGAAATAAAGCCTTCCTTTTCAGCTAGGCGCCAAGATCGTGGGAACTGTCTACCTCATCCTCGCCTACGTCCCATTCGCCGCCTGCCTTGTCTTCCCCGTTGCTGACAAACACACGAAGGACCACGCGGCCGACTGCTTCAAACTCATCTCCCTTCTTGTTTTCGTGAGTTTCCTCTTCATTTCCAGGATTTCATCATTGGATTTCAGGTGCCCATCGAAGCCATCATCGTTCTTCTATTGGTGGGCATCTCCCTTCGCCGTGCCTCCTTCCTGATCCCCTTCTTCGTCGTCTGCTCCCTCTTCTTTATCCTCCAAGCGGTTGCCACCACGATGATGACTGCTGGCGCCGCCATTGCTTTCTTCGAGTACTGGAACAGGCAGAATTGTGCGAAGCATCTTACAGCCTCAATAACCAATTCTTTCAGATAACATCAACTTCTCTGCTTTCCTCCTATTTATTCCCCTCATGACCGTCTCCGCCGGTATCACTGCCTGGTCCCTGGTCATCGTCTACCGCTGCTACCGCCGTCTGCTCGGACCGAAGCCTGAAGTCGTCGAGCTCCGCAATTTGGGCTACTCCAAACAGAAGACCACCGAGGTCACCGCCGAGAGCCTCTACCCTCGTCTTTAGACGACCATCTGTCGTTGTTTTCACATTTTACAACCATTGCATGGTTCACAGTTACTGTTTCTTGTTACTTTGTTGTTTTTCACACGTCGTGACTGAATGAATGAGGATCGTTCTGTGTTTCTTACGTGGCTTACAAAGGAATCTTCTTTAAAGACAGATTTTGTTGCTATCACTGCATGCAAATGAACTTTAAATGTCTTGCATACTTCAAATATGACAAAAAGCGGTTGACAATTGATTAATCACGCAATTTGCAAATTTCAGCCGCTGGCCAGCGATTACTCACCGGTGAGTAATCGCTGGTTTATATTACATAGTTTATATTACGATTAGCATGCGGCAAATGGCAGCGCTTCTTGAAAATTCGTCATTTCCCTTTTTTATTAATTAAAACTCTACTTAAAAATTAAATTTAGAAAAAAAGAAAACTGTGGTCGAGCGAATGACAGCAGGGTCTCCAGGTTACGGCGGCTGTTCCATCTCGAGCGCCTGTTTTTATTCAATTATTCGGTTTTCTAAAAGTTTTAAAGTTGATTATTATAACATTTTGTTTATTCTTGAACACTTGCAACGGTGTAAAGAATTTAAAAAATCACTTTTAGAAGAAACTCTTAAAGGACTGCCAGATCGTGGCGGGACCCACGCAGCTCACGGCCCGCTAAGAGCGGCAGTTTAAAGGACTGTATGGGTTTATCCAAAAATAGTCCGCAATGTCGTATACCGTAACCGAAAATTGTATTTGAATAGTTTTGACTATGGTCTTGCAGCGAATGACAAACCACGCCCATGTTTCTATGGAACTTTCAAAAAATTGCAATTTTGTTTTATGGTTTACTACGTGCGTACCATGAATATTTTTCATTAATTTTTACATTAATGAAGTGAAAGTGATGCTCCCTAAACAATACAAATGGGAGAAATTAAAAATAAAATCGAACGAATGAGATATCTGGCTATGTTAAAGCCTTGGAAAATCTGGCACTTTGCCAGAACTTGTAAACATCGAGCAAAACAAATTTTCCACAAATGCACGATAATCTCTGAAACCAGAAATAGTTGAGGTTTCTTTTTTTCTCACAGTAGAATGTAATAACATGATCTCTTGGAACTAAGGTTTTCATGTGATTATAAATAAAATCAGCGTCAATACAGTTTTTCAGCTATATCTCAACAACCAGTAGGTGCCCATTTCTTGAAAGATGGAGAATTCAATTATTTGATCAGAATTTCCAATCATTTAGTCGTTTTCGAGATTATCGTGCAACAAATACCCTTGAAATCCCGGTTTGGGTCCCGCAACGATTTTGCCCTCGTCGATATTATAACCATGCGGCGAGCCGTGCACCCATTTCGCATAAAATCTAGATTTTGTTTTTGAAAGAACATTTTAAAGGACTGTAACCTGACCAAATTGTTTTTTTTTCGATTTTCAAATTTCTGAAATTCCAGTAAATGTGTTTTTAAGTAGAAAACAAGCTTCTTAATTCCCGTAGATTGTCAAACACTTTGAAATACAAATTGAGACTTTTCGTGTCAGGACCAGAAATGGGCGGGGCTTTGGCACTCTGCCACTTCCCATTTATTGTTTTATTTCCTTTTTTTATTATAGAAATTCACAAATAAACATTAAATCAGAAATGTAATTCTAAATTAAACACCTTGTAGGTTCTCCATGATGTGAAAATTTGGGGAGTAGACAATGATGGTGCAGCTGGCACGATTGGCATGCTGCAAATGGCAGCGCTTCTTAAAAATTCTTTATTTTATGCCCTTTTCAATGTTTATTTTTTCGTAATTTTTATATGCTTTATTAAAATAAATTAAAAAATAAATTTAGAAAATAGATAAAGGTGGTAGAGCGAATGGAAGCGGGGTAGGCCGGCGGGTGTTCCATCTGGAGCGCCTGTTTTTATTCAATTATTCCGTTTTCTAAAAGTTTTAAAGTTAATTATTATAACATTTCGTTTATTCTTGAACACTCGCAACGGTGTAAAGTATTTAAAAAATCACTTTTAGAAGAAACTCTTAAAGGACTGCCAGATCGTGGCGGGACCCACGCATCTATCTTTTCGAATTTTGGGAAACTGCACTCAGCAACTGTGGGGGTGGGTCGCGCGCGAGAAAGTCGGGGACTCGCGCCGGAGAAAGGGGGCGTTTCGGCATGTGAACATGCGCGACATGCCCCCCATCTCACGCTGCACCCCTGCGTGAGTCGCGCGCGACTCGCGCAAAAATTGACGATGGAGCACGAATACCACACATTCAAATTCCCGGCCCATGGCCCTTCCGAATACCCCTAATCATGGGCTTATTACCAGTGATATCCTTATAAATATTTATTTCTAAACAAATATACACAGGGTATAATTACAAGAAAATTAACTAATAACGCCTACACAATATCACAGTAAATTACAACTAAACAATACACGAATCAGATCACACTTAAATGATTATAACGGTGGGTAGGCGACTTTCCTCCAACGAAGCAGCGTCGGCTTACTTCAGGGTCCGCGGGCCACTCTTCTCATCATCAGAAGCGACATCCAACTAAATATATGATGATGAAGATGGGAAAACAAACGGAAAACATAAGGTAAAGAACATAAAATTACAATGAAAACTAACCTGGATCACATCTGAAATAGATTACATTAAACAATACAAATTCCAAAAAAACAGTAAACAAAATAAAGTTCTAAAAAAACACAAGTCCGGAGGACGCTAGTTCAAAACATTCAATTTCGCGGTTCGCCTCAGGACCAAATCTTGGTGGTAGTCCCGAATAACTCGCGCGTGAGTCGCGCCTGTCTCCCCCAAAGTCGCTGTAAGACCACTCCTGCGCGAGTCGCGAGCGACTTGCGCGCGAAACCACGTTTTTTCGGGGGTATC
Source organism: Oscheius sp. G VE-2021 (assembly GCA_022343465.1). NCBI lineage: Eukaryota > Metazoa > Nematoda > Chromadorea > Rhabditida > Rhabditidae > Oscheius > Oscheius sp. G VE-2021. The sequence goes on along the minus strand of JAJQXH010000044.1, from coordinate 1,818,012 downwards.
AGGGCGACACCCCGCGCTACTCGCGCTGATCACCGACCCCCCGCGTGAGTCGCGCTCCGAGTTGCTGAGCATTTCGTTATTTTTCTAGCTTTTTAATTTTTCTAGCTTTTTCATTTCAAATTCCCTTTTTTATTTATTGCCTATTTTACAGGATGAAGCCGGCAACCTTCAAGTTCGCTTTGAGGGACACCGGGTCTTCCCGCGACACCGCCGAGTACCTCGGCTTCTACTGTGGAATCCACGTTCTGGTGAGTTGACTTAAAATTGTGGCAAAGAAAAGAATGATTTTAAAAACAGATGCCCAAAATAGCATCTGTAATTACCTAATCGCCTTGTTTTCATTGTTTAAACGCTATTATTTTTAGCGAGGCGCCATGTTCTTCGGAATGTCCAACCTTGTACGTACCACTGGCATCTTCATCCACTCGTTTTTCTTCCGCAGCGATGACAAGCCTGTGCCTTTCACCATTTCCGAATGGTCCACATTCGCCGAGACTGTGAGTTTCTTTATTTTATCATTCATAATTTTAATTTTTAATCATGAATTAAAATTCCTTATTTTGTAAATTCCAGGGGCCCATGTTGGCCATCAATGTGCTCCTCCTCGTCGGCATCGCCAAGCGCCGTGCTTCCTTCCTGTTGCCCTTCATCATCATCTACTCCATCTACTTCCTCTACTGGACTGCCAGCGTGGCCATCGGCGTCATCCGGTTCTTCGATCATAGGCCTACCGTGGCCTCTTCTGCTGTGAAGTTGGCCGGATGCGCAGCCATCTTGGTCTGTTTCGATGGCTTCTCGGTGGCCATCGCCTACCGAAGCTACCGTAATCTGCGCGGAGTGGACACCACCGTCAAGCCGAGGCACAGCGAGTCTCATGTCAGTTTTCATTCTATTCGCTCTTTATTCCCTAAAGAAATCGTCAGGGACTTTGCGGCTTGTATTTTCCTATGATGCTCATTACTGCAGCTGGTGGGACTACCCTTGCCCCTGCCGCCGATCTGGTACGGGTGTGAAACTCGCGGCGCTACCATGTCAGACAACCAGAGTTTTCTGCGTCTTTTGAGGCGGGAAAATTCGAAAGTGACGACCGAAAAATCGATAAACCGATGGTTTGGACGAACTCGTGAACACCGGGCACGTGGTACGTTAAAACGCCGGTTATCCACATGTGCCTTGTCTGGAATGTCAAAAATGGCATTTCAGATGCAGATTTATCCGAAACGACGCATTTAAACCCCAAATTGTTATATTTTTTCTTGAATTACTTTTCAAGTTCTTTAATTTGAAAAAAAAGTCTAAAAAGGTCCCTAACAGTTTTTAGAAGGTTCAAAAATATCGAAAATTTAAAAAAAATGAAAATCCAGTTTGAAAAGTGAACCTTAGAGGAACCTTCAGGGACCGTTTTTAGACTTTGTCTCAAATTAAAGAGCTCGAAAGTTTATTCAAGAAAATATTAAACAGTTTGGGGTCTAAATGCGTCGTTTTGGAGAAATCTGAAATGCCATTTTGGCCATTCCAGGGCAGCGGCACCTGTGGATAACCGGCATTTTAACGAACTACGTGCACGGTGTTTACGCGCCCGTCCAATTCATCCGTTTATCGATTTTTTGGTCGTCACTTTCAAATTTTCAATGTTCCCGGCAGAAAAGACGCAGCAAACTCTGCTTGTCTGGCATGGTAGCGCAGCGAGTGTCACACCCGTACGAGATCGGAGGCGAGGCAGTCTAAGAGAGGTCCTTGATGGTTTCTTTGATCTCACTGTTTTAAAACTGGGTTTTCGGCTAGGCGCCAAGATCGTCGGAATCATCCACCTGGTCCTCAGCTACATCGCCTTCAAACTCTGCCTCATTCTCCCTTGGACTGTTCCGCAATGGATCCACACTAGACCATACTCTGATCTCGTGGCTTCCCTCGCAATCGTGGGTTTCTTCTTCTTTTCCACAAGATTCTCCTTCAATTTTAATCAAAAATTCAATTTCAGGCGCCCATCTGTGTCATCGCCGTATTCCTGCTCATCGGCCTCTCCAAGCGCCGTGCCTCCCTCCTTCTGCCGTTCATCTTCTTCGGCTTGATCTCCTTCGTCCTCCTGGTCGTCGGGACCGTGGTGTGGGCCATGTTCATGAACTGGGACGAGGAAGGACGCGATGTGAAGGTGGCTAAGCTGGTCATCTTGGCCATCTGTGCCTGTCTGGAGGCCTGGTCCACGACCATCGTCTGTGGCAGCGTCTGCCGTCTGGAAGGAGTGAAGCCTGACGACGAGTCCCGCCAGTTGGTCGACTCCAAGCCTGACGCCGAACCCCGCAACGTGAAGCCCGAGGACACCTGGGTCACCGTCGAGAGCCTCTACCCTGTTCTTTAGAAAATCACCTGTTGTTGTTTTCACGTTGTTACGCCCATTGCATAATTCACAATCACTTGTTCTTGTTACTTTGTTGTTTTTCACATGTTACGACTAATGAATGGGGCTCATTCGCTTTTTGTTTTAATTCATATCAAGGAATTTTACCAGTCAGACGTGGTCTGGTTTCTGTTTGGCGAGTACAAATCCATCTTTACATCACAAAGAGGGCTTTAAAGCGGAAGCACCGCGTAAAAATAATTTTTCTGATTTTGCGATAAAAGCCTAGATCCCAGGATTCCGAAAAATACCTCTTTTACCCACTTTGGATCAAAATGAATCGATTTAGGAGCGGCTGAAATTTTGGGAAATTGTCATTTGAATTGCCGCCAACTCTGCGTCTCCCCATTTCCCACACTCTCGCCCATTTATTTTTTAATTGGAGGTCAATAAATAGGTCAAAACCATTCAAAATCCCCATTCCTGGCCGTTTTTTGTCTGGGTTTCACTTCCTAAAACCGTTAAATTATCATTACAAACATATTCTCTGGTTACTTTGTGAAAAATGCTTTTGTTTCACGAGTTTAAGCCATTTTTGTCCAATTCCTGTGATTTCGGAGGAAGACGCGCGCTCGGACGCCTCGCCCCTTCGGTTGCCGCCCGCACCCGTAAGG
>JAJQXH010000044.1:1755000-1807500 GCA_022343465.1 Oscheius sp. G VE-2021 | reverse complement strand
ACTCATCCGCGGTTGATGGAAGTGACGTTTCCAGCCGACGACGTTCCTCTCGGGCCAAGAATCCAGCTTTCCGTTGGGCAGGCGTCTCGAACTTTCTTACAGAAAATGTGGAAAGAGCAGGGACGGCACGAATCTTCCGTGACAACTCAGAGAGTAAAGGCATTCGAATTCCTTCGGATAGCCTCACCTTGAGTGGTCGGTTCGAGCCGTCTGCTCTGGCTTCTCCTAGGCGATGGAGGATGCTGTAGTCGACATCCTTTAGTCCAGCATAGTGAAGAATAGATTTAACAGCGAATCCCGGATCAGAGTTTTCAGGAATTCCATAGATTGTGAGGGAGTTGCGGTTTTCGAATTTGAGCAGCTCCTCGCGAATAGTGGTGGGAATAGATTGCGATAGGTTAGTAATAGCAGTGTGGAGGGAGTCCATTTGGGTGAAAAGTGAGGAAAGTCTGGATGGTGTGGTGGATATTGTCGATCGGAGCGCCGACATTACAGCCGTTCTTCGGGAGACAAAAGGGTGGAAAATGACTTTCTTTTCCCATATCACTTTTTCATCTAGTATCCTCCATCTTCTTTTTGAAGGGACTTTAAAGGGGATGGACCTCGTAAAATTGATTTTTCATAGTTTCGTTTCAATTATTTCATTGAATAGATATAGTTTCCACGATTCTGAAACCTACCCCTTTTATATGATTTGGACGGCAAAAGGGGCGCGTTTACACGGTCGTTTTACGCGTTTGCCGCACGGAAATACGGCTAGAGAGGGCGAGAGAGTGTGGGAAATGGGGAGACGCAGAGTTGGCGGCAATTCAAACGACGATTTCCCCGAATTTCAAGCGCTCCTAAATCGGTTCATTTTGATCCAAAATGGGTTAAAGAGGTATTTTTCGATATCCTGGGAATGAGATCTAGGCTTTTATCGCAAAATGAGAAAAATTATTTCTACGCTGTCCTTCCCTTTAAGAGGATAGGACCGGTAAATCTGAACAAGAGGCTGGAAAGGAACGTGAAATTTTAATGAGGCTGGCTACGTGACAGCCTCTGTCTGATCTTCTATTGATTGGTTGTTCCCCGTCCGAGGCGGTCGTCTCTCCCTTCGCCATGCTTCTGAAGCCCCTTCTCCTCCTCCTCCTTGTCGTCGTTCCCGTGATGAGCCTCCGATGCTATCTGGGGAACAAGGAACACAAGTGTCTCCTTGGAAGTGGCTGTACGAAGATTGTGAATCCCGAGATTCCGGAGATTAGGAAGATGTGTGGCAATTGTACGAAGGTTGGTTAGGGAGAGAGAGAGAGAGATAAAGAGAAAGAGAGAAAGAAAGAAAACTTTCGTTCCAGGACACGTGTGACGTCACCGACGGAATCACGGAATGCTGCTGCACCGGAACCCTCTGCAACATGAAGGCTACTCAAGTTGTCCCAGTGGCCTTCCTGATCTTCATTTTCACTCAATTCTACATCAATCAGTAGATCAAATAAGAATCTAAGAGTAGATCAAGGAGTAGATACGGATCTCAATAAAGTGACAGTGTTCGCTACTCATTGTGTTGTTCCTCTCTCTCTCTCTCTCTCTCTCTCTCTCTCTCTCTCTCTCTCTCTCTCTCTCTCTCTCTTTCTCTCTCTCTCTCTCTCTTTCTCTTTCTCTCTCTCTCATCCTCTGTTTCTCTCTTCCTCTCTTTCTCTGTTTCTCTCTCTGGCTTCTAGTAGGGGTGCCCATGGCGGCCGAAGGTTTTGGGTGGTTCAAGGCTGACTGAGCGGCCTATGGTTTAGCCTTCTCAGACAGCACACGTTAGTGTAAGTGGTATCATCTTGACACAAGCGGCCTTCTGTTACCACAAGCGGCCCGTCCCTGCCACTCCGCCAAACTACGATAAAGCGAAGATACGCAAAACTACGTTCCAACAAACAAACAGAAAAAACCAAACGAGAGGTGAGAGAGAGAGAGAATGAGAAAGACAGTAAGTAAAAGTATCCAAAAATTGAAAAGGTTGTGAATTTGGGGGACGTCCCCACCGTCAATCAAACTCCTCAATCAAACTCCTAGAAGCGATCGGTATGAGATGAAGCCAGCCGAACCCCAAACAGCTGAACATTAACTCACGATTCACACAGGAGGCGCTCTACCAACGGCGTGGCCCGGATATACCCTTACGGCTGACGCTAATAGTTCCAACTTCTTCATGGAAGATGTTGAAAAGACGCCGCTTAAGTAACCCCGTGCTGCGGCGGCGCCGATCCCTTACGGGTGCGGGCGGCAACCACTTGGCCGCCGTCCGAGCCCGCGTCTTCCTCCGATATCAAAGGAATTAGACAAAACTGGCTTAAACTCGTGAAATCAAAGCATTTTTCACAAAGTAACCAGAGAATATGTTTGTAATGATAATTTAACGATTTTTGGAAGTGAAAACCAGACGAAAAACAGCCAGGAATGGGGATTTTGACAGGTTTTGGTGTTTTTGACCTATTTATTGACCTCCAATTAAAAAATAAAGTTGATATTTGGATTCAGCGTGTCAATGCGGTTCATTTCTATGCTTCATTTTGTATTTTGCGAGAGAGAGAGAGAGAGGCAGACAAACCATTGACGCACCTCACTTCCACGTCCAATTAGCCTACTCCCCTTTCCTATAAATCTGTCTAACTTTCCTCATTCCCTCATTCTCCTACCTGTCTCCCCAGATGACGGTCTCCAAGGCCTTCCTCCTCCTCCTCTGCGTCTTCTCCTCCCTCTCCCTCCGCTGCATGCATGGCTCCAGGATCAACATCGACGGTGCCATCACCCTGGACCCAGTTCATGTGAAGGACTGCGAGAGTGGAAGGACTCACTGCGTCATGGACTCTACCGAAGGAATGTTCTACGAACACAGGCTGGCCTATGCGGTTGCCTATTGCGGGAGATGTAGTCAGGTGAGAGAGAGAGAGAGAGAGAGAGAGAGAGAGAGAGAGAGAGAGAGAGAGAGAGAGAGAGAGAGAGAGAGAGAGATAAACAGAACTATTTTCAGGAAGGAATCCAAGTGGCGAATAAGACAATCCCGGAGCTGAAGGACAATAAGGAATACACCGTTACGAGCAACTGCTGCCTGGGCGACGAATGCCATTCCGTCAAGGACGTTGATAACTTTATTCTTGAAAAGTCTACTCTCAAATAAATTGATAATAAAGATATACATTTGGATTTTAATCGTGTATTATAATTGATTAGCAAAACTTAATTTTGAAAAACAAAAAGGTTTCCCCCACTGGGGAGTCGAACCTTGGTCGTGTGGGTGGCAAGCCTCTGCGCTAACCACTTGGCCACGAGGGGGCGGGGCTAGAATTCAGCCGCCGCCGGCCGATTGAAATCAGAAATGGAACAAATTGGCCATAACTCGTGAAATAAGATAATTTTTAATGAAATAACCTAAGAATATATTCATAAACCATATTTAACAAGTTGTGAAAGTGAAAAACAGACGACAAACAGTTTAAAACCAGGTTTTTAAGCGTTTTTGACCAAATTTAGATGTTTTTGATGTCTGATTGAAAAATAAAGTTGATTTTCGGGTTCTACTGCTTATATTATAGAAATTTCATTTTTTAATCCTATTTTTAGCTTGTCAGGAAAAATTCGGATTTGGCGCCCACAAAGTTCATGGAATCTGCGTCTCTGACCTCTATGTTACCCTGCGTCTCTAACCTTCAATCTTCCTCTGCGTCTCTAACCTTCAATCTTCCTCTGCGTCTCTAACCTTCAATCTTCCTCTGCGTCTCTAACCTTCTACCTTTCTCTGCGTCTCTAACCTTCTACCTTTCTCTGCGTCTCTAACCGATTATAAACGCCAGTCAACTACTAATCGATGAAAACTTTTGAAAATGAAACAACTGAAAAATGCTAATTTGACCTATTCGAGTTCAAAATCTGTCTCTCCTCCTGAATCAATACCCCTATTAGCATACCCCCTGTGCCTATATAATCCTCCCTCCCTGCTCCTCCCTCCATTCGACCGGTCTGTCCGCCCTTCGACTACATGCTCCTCAAGCCCCTCCTCCTCCTCCTCTTCCTCCTCTCCCTCCCCGCCGTGACTGGCCTCACCTGCATCGAAGGCTTCAACGAGAAGATGGAAGCAAAGGAGTGCAAATACAATGCCTGCTACCTTGTGGAGGACGTTGGACCAATGTTCACGAAAACACACAAGTACTGTGGAAAGGAGTGCAAGGAGGTTGGTTTTTTTTTCTATTTTTATCCTTTTTTGCGTTTTAAAGCTAGTTTTTACCCTAAAATTACCTTAAAATCTCTCTTTTAGAGTAACAAGTGCTACACGGAGAACCACCCAAAGCTCCGAAAGATGGACGGCTTCGAGTGGAAGTCGACTAAAACGTGCTGCTGCACTTCGGACTATTGCAACACTGCCACCACCGCCTTCCCGCTGGCAGCCATCGCCCCGATTGTCGCCTTCACCCATCTCTTCATTGTTCAGTAGATACACAAGAAAGTTATTCTTTCGCTAATAAAAGGTTATTTTTGGGGAGTGGTTTTCCATTACTGTTTTCACATTGTTGCCTTCTTTTGCAAACCACGGGTATCGCAAAGGAGTCGAACCGCCGCGCACGAGCTAATCCGCTGCGCTACCGCCTGCGCCACCATTTCACTTGGTGCAGACGACTCGAGGCCACTGATATTCAATCGCCTCGGCGCCTGCTATACCTTATTGTTAGTATCCCTGCGTCTCTAACCACAATTCTGTGTGAACCGGTATCCTGTTTCTCTAATCTAGCAAATCAGTAGGTGGCTCTAACCGTCTGCATCTCTAACATCATCCCTTGTCTGCGTCTCTAACCACCAATCTACCTGTCTGTACCTACCTACTCTGTATTGTATACCTGCGTCTCTAACCTTCTTATTCTCTACTCTTAACCATACAGATTAATATATCTGCGTCCCTAACCCCTAGCTGTCTGCTTCTTTAACCATATTACTCTAGTTATCATCTCTGCGTCTCTAACCATTCGTCTATGATTGTCTGCCTCTAACTATAGTATAAGCTGTCTAGATCTCTAACCTTCTGACTCTGTACTCCTTAACGTCTAAATTGGCAGAGTAGAGTGAGAAGGGTAGAGACGCAGACATTGATAGACCAGGGTTAGAGACGCAGAAATTCATAGATAAGGGGTAGAGACGCAGACATTCATAGATCAGACATTGATAGATCAGGGTTAGACTCGCAGAGAAGTCGATTTGGTTAATTGGGAGTAGTGGGTCAGGCTAGAGACGTAGGTAGAAGGAACGAAGTGGCACCTAGATATTCTAGGATTGGTCGATGGTTAGAGACGCAGGCGCATACATGGAGGGACGCGGCGTAGGAGATCGTATATGGGTGGCTTTCAGTTGAAACAACGCAAGCGACTCTATGGCGCAGGCGGTAAGGCGGCGGACTGCGGCGCGCTCAGCTTTTGCACGGCCGCGGGTTCGAATCCTTTACCATACCCGTGGTTTGCAAAAGAAACCAACAATATGAAATCATCAACGGAAAACAGCCACTCCCCAGAAACAAAGTTTTATTAGCGAAAGAATAACTTTGTTGTGCATCTACTGAACAATGAAGAGCTGGGTGAAGGCTACAATCGGGGCGATGGCGATCAGGGAGAAGGCGCTGGTGGCAGTGTTGCAACCATCCGAAGTGCAGCAGCAAGTTTTAGTCGAAATCCAATCCCTGCCGCTCATCTTTCGGAGCCGCGGGTGGTTCTCCGTGTAGCACATGTTACTCTAAAATAACGATTTTAGGGATTAAATTAGCTTGAAAACTGAAAATCTAGGGTAAAAATATCAGAAAACCCACATCCTTGCAGTCCCTTCCACAGTATCTGTGGGAAGCCAATGGCAAATTTCCGGGTCCCAAATCCTCCACAAGGTAGCAGGCGTCGTATTTGCAATCCTTGAGTTCCATCGGTCTATTCAGGTAGCCCTCGTAGCACTTGAGGCCAGTCACGGCGGGGAGGGAGAGGAGGAAGAGGAGGAGGAGGGGCTTGAGGAGCATGTAGTCGAAGGGCGGACAGACCGGTCGAATGGAGGGAGGAGCAGGGAGGGAGGATTATATAGGCACAGGGGGTACGCTAATTAGGGGTATTGATTGAGAAACAAGAACAGGTTTTCAATTCGAATTGGTGTAATTAGCATGTGACCAGTCGCTTCATTTCTAAAAGTTTTCATCGATTTGCAGTTTATAGATGGTTAGAGACGCAGAGAGGGTCAGAGCGTTAGAGACGCAGAGAAATATAATGGGTTAGAGACGCAGGTGAAGTCAGAAGGTTGGAGACGCAGGGCAATAGAAGGTTAGAGGAATATAAAGGGTTAGGGACGCAGGAAGATAGAAGGTTAGAGACGGAGAGAAAGATAGACAGTTAGAGAAGCAGGGAAAGATAGAAGGTTAGAGATGCAGAGGAAGTCAGAAGGTCAGAGACGCAGGGAAAAGAAGAAGGTTAGAGATGCAGAGAAAGATAGTGGGATAGAGAGGCAGGGGAAGATAGAAGGTTAGAGACGCAGAGAAAGAGATTTGGTTAGACACAGGGGAAGTCAGTGGGTTAGAGGCAGGGAAATTAGAAGATTAGAGACGCAGGGGAAGATAGAGGGTTAGAGACGCAGAGAGAGAGATAGATGATTAGAGACGCAGGGGAAGTCAGAGTCTTAGAGACGAAGATAAAGTAAGAAGGTTAGAGACGCAGGGAAAGAAGGAAGATTAGAGACACAGAGGAAGTCAGAAGGTTAGAGAAGCAGGGAAAGATAGAAGGTTAGAGACGCAGGGCGTCAGAAGGCTAGAGACGCTGGGAAAGATAGAAATGTAGAGACGGAGAGAAGGAGAGCAGGTTAGAGACGCAGGAAGGATAGGTTAGAGACGCAGTGAAAGATAGAGGGGTAGAGAAGCAGAGAAAAATAGTAGGTTAGAGACGCAGGGGAAGATAGAAGGTTAGAGACGTAGGGGAAGTCAGAAAGTTAGAGAAGCAGAGACAGATAGAGGGTTAGAGACTCAGGGGAAGATAGAGGGTTAGAGATGCACAACATTAAAAACAACCAAAAAAGCTCAGTGCTACATTTATTCATTAGAAAAGCGATGCGAGGACGAGTGAGAAGAGTGGGAATCTGCCCCAAACGCTGCTCTTCAAAGTAACCGGTTCAGGAGTTTCTTCCACAGGCTTCAGAAGGCTCTCCACGTTGCATAGGTCCTTGTAGCAGCAGCACATGGTCTTCCTGTTGCCGTGGTCGAAACATCCACCATCTGCCTTCTAAAAGGGCTTTATTGGATTCTTCAAGCATTCTAGAATACCGTCTGATTGCAGTACTGTTCGCTGTTGTCGCAGCCTGCCTTGAACACCGTTTTGCCGTTGACAACCTTCGCGTCGTTGATCCAGCAGAAGGGCATTCTGGTTGCAGTGCTGTTGTGGCAGGTGACTTCGGTGAAGTTCTTTGTGTTGAACTTGGTGCCGGAGTTGCACTCTGGAGAGCCTTGGGTCAGCGGGAGGGGGAGGGGCTGGGGCAGCTGTGGTGGTGGTGGTAGTTGAAGGATCAGAGATGGAGGCAGACGAGAAGACGAGTAGCAGGAACAGGGCCTTCAGCAGCATGACGACCTCTTCTCGGCTGGGGAGGGGAGCAGAATGAAGGGAGGAGGGGAAATGGAGGCTTATATAGGGACAGTGACGTAACGGGCGTATGGTACGTAGTCACGTACACGTGGATGGGGAACGTTGGCGTGACCTACTTTATCAGAAAGCGGGTGACTCTCTCTCTCTCTACCTTTCCCTTTCTCTTTCATTTCATCACTTTCTCTCTGTATGTGTGAAAGAGAGAGCGAGAGAGAGAGGGGAGAAAGAGAGACATGAGAGCGAGAGAGACAAAGAGAGAAAGAAAAAAAAAGAGAAATAGAGAGAAAGAGAAAAAGAGAGAAAGTGAGAAAGAGAGAAAGAGAGAGAGAGAGAGAGAGAGAGAGAGAGAGAGAAAGAAAGAAAGAAAGAGAGAGATAGAGGGAGTGAGAGAGGGAGTGAGAGAGAGAAAGAGAGAGGAAGAGAAAGAGAGAGAAAGAGAGAAAGAGAGAAAGAGAAAGAGAGACATAGAAAGAGAAAAGAGAAAGAGAGAGAGAGAGAGAGAGAGAGAGAGAGAGAGAGAGAGAAAGAGAGGGGGAAGAGTGAGAGAGAGGCAAAAAGAGAGAGAGAAAGAGATAAAATGAGAGAAAAAAAGAAAGAGAGAAAGAGAAACAGAGAGAGAGAGAGAGAGAGAGAGAGAGAGAGAGAGAGAGATCAAAAGACAAAGAGAGAAATATAGGCTTGTCTCTGCCTCTCTCTCTCTCTCCCTCTCTTTCTCTGAGTCTCCCTCTGACGTAATTCTGACGTAACAGCATAACAGTTGTTCACGTCCGTGTGAACGTGACCACATGCTTTGCCTACGTTCCGTACGTCCGTCACGTCAGTATGCCTATATAAGCCTCCATTTCCTCATTTCCATCATTCTGCTCCACTGCCCGGCTGAGAAGAGGTCGTCATGCTGCTGAAGGCCCTGTTCCTTCTACTCGTCTGCTTCTCTGCCTTCTCCGCCGCCCCCGCCACCACCGCCCCCGCCGCGGCCCCCGCCCCCTCCATCCTCCAATGCCTCTCGGGCACAAATTTCAATGGAACGAACACTTTCGAGACAGTGAACTGTACCCAGGCACAAGGAGCCACGCACAAGCCCAGCTGCAGAGCCGATGAATACATACAAGACGGCTTGATAAAGAAGGACGCCTCCTGCGATCCTGGATATATCGATTGCAGTCAAAAGGTTCGTTTTCCTAGAAGCTTTCTTAAAACCCTTGTTTAAGATAGAAGACCAGGGATGTTACTACGATACCAACAAGACCGCCTGCTGCTGCACCCAGAACCTCTGCAACAAAATCGAGCACGTCCTCAAGCTTCCGGATTCCGCACCCATTCCGGAGCCCTTGGTGAAGCCCGGCCGCAGCGGATTCCCGCTCTTCTCAATCATCTTCGCGATATTTTTCTAAAGAATAAATGTAGCAGAAAATAAACTGTTTCCTCATTCTTTTGTAACCACCATATTTGTTATGAATAAACGTTTCTCGTGGTTCTTGTTTGTTGTTTTGATTGGTCTTGGTGACGTTGACTTCAATTTCCCTATGGTGCTCATTACTGTATGCGGTGGGACTACCCTCGCCACAGGCGCCGATCTCGTACGGGTGTGAAACTCGCGGTGCTACCATGTCGGACAACCAGCGTTTTCTGTGTCTTTTCAGGTGGGAACTTTGAAAATTCGAAAGTGACGGCCGAAAAGTCGATAAATCAATGGATTAGACGGGCACGTAGAAATAATTTTTCAGATTTTGTGATAAAAGCCTAGATCTCATTCCCAGGAATCGAAAATTACCTCTTTTACCCATTTTGGATCAAAATGAATCGATTTAGGAGCGCTTGAAATTTTGGGAAAATTGTCATTTGAATTGCCGCCAACTCTGCGTCTCCCCATTTCCCACACTCTCTCGCCCACTCTAGCCGTGTTTCCGTGCGGCAAACGCGGCAAACGCGTAAAACGGCCGTCTAAACGCGCCCCTTTTGCAGTCGAAATCATATAAAAGGGATATGTTTCGGAATTGTGGTAACGATGTTTATTCGATGAAACAATTGTAAAGAAAAATCAATTTTACGAGGTCCTTCCCCTTTAACCTTACAACGAGATGGGTTGCCACTTTTCTCATTTCTCAAGTGAAAGTAAACATGTTTCTTATGCGATCATCCCATTTCTCGGCTTTCGTTTTAAACGTTAAATGCAAAACACAGATTCTGAATCACGACTTGGCTTCATTGACAGGATTTTTGTTTCCAACTGCTTGGAGATTTTTACCGAGTTGTTAGACGCAGACATATAGATAGATTGGTGGAAGAGACGCAGAGTATGAATCCTTCAAACCGGACGTGAAAAGTCCAAAGCTAGGTTTTTGATACTTCTAGGATTACAAATAAAGTTGCTTTTCGGGTTCAACGGATCAAAATTGCCTTTTTGCATATTTTGTTTCCAACTGCTCAGATTGAAAAAATCCGCTTGAGACATTGTTTGATAATCTTAGGCCGCTGCAATCGCTTTTAAGCCAGTTGAAGCCGCTTTTGGGCAACGGCAGACGCTTGTTGTTCACCTCAGGCCGCTTATCGGTGACTTTTCGCTGAGCTTTTCGAGCCTAGAGAGCGTGTACTACGGTCATACGCAGACATAGAGGGAAGGTTAGAGAGGCAGACACCATCTTGAGTAAGATGGTTAGAGACGCAGACATATTGATCTTTACGGTTAAAATTAGAGGGCGAAAAGGCGAAAAGGTTAGATACACAGGTGTACAGTATCGATTAGTTAGACACAGACAGATAGATTTATGGTTAGAGACGCAAACCGTATATCACTTTGAGATTTTATACTTCAGTCAACTGCAAATCGTTGAAAACTTTAAGAAATGAAGCGACTGAAAAATGCTAATTCCACCTATTCGAATTGAAGCCTTGTCTGTCCTCTTCAATCAATACCTCTAATTAGCATACCCCCTGTGCCTATATAATCCTCCCTCCCTGCTCCTCCCTCCATTCGACCGGTCTGTCCGCCCTTCGACTACATGCTCCTCAAGCCGCTCCTCCTCCTCTTCCTCTCCTCCCTCCCTGCCACTTTTTCTCTTTCTCTCGGCGGAGGAGACTTTATGTGCTACACGGGAGAGAAGGGAGTCTACGAACGGACGCTGTGCATGAACCCCAGCTGTCTCAAGACAATCTACAGTAATTCTCTGATCAAGAATTCCAACAAACTTGTGACGAAGGGATGTGGCATAGACAAATGTGGAGTGAGTTTCTTTTTGGACTTGATTTTCAATCGATAAAGTAGCGAAAAATCGATAATCGATAATCGATCCAAAACCTACAGTACCCCTAATTTTCAGGAGACCAAATCCTGCACTACCATGAAACAAAACAGTACGCTGAAATGGTGGAAACAACAAGGAGGCTTCGTGGACAAAAAGAAGTTCAACGAGCTCGGAGGCCTTCATCCCATCGTGATGGATGTGGAATTCTGCTGCTGCGATGGAAACGTCTGCAACACCGCCACTCCGGCCGTCTTCTCCTCGGCCAGCATCTTCTTCCTCTTCAGCTACTTCTTCGTTGAGCAGTAGACGCAAAGAATAAATATTTGAGTTCGTTAAGTCATTTTTGTTCAAATAAGGTCATTTTGTTGAAATAAAGCGATTTTATCATTTAGTTTCGTTTGCTCGTGTTCAATTCATTCTTCATGTTTGGCCAGCACGCAATTAAGGGCGCCCGCCGCGATTAAAAGGCGCCCGCGCACTGTTTCCTCCACCGTACCTGTGGCCTAGTGGCTAAGAGTCAGGACTGGTACGTGAAAGGTCAGTAGTTCGAATCCTCCGAGGAACATTTTATTTTGCTTATTTATTTTGAGCTGTTTAAACAGACTGTTTACACAGATCAGTTCGATTGTGCACTATTGAACATAGTTTGAGTTGGTGCCAGATGAAGGGATGGCATTAGTTTATCGATCGGGGCATAATTGGACATGATAGGGAAGTGGTTAAACCCCCAAGAAAAAAGGTCCGCAGAGGTTCAAGCGGCCTTTAGTTGCCAAGAAGCAAGAAAAAAAGATATAACCAACAGATGCTTATATCTCTGCGTGGCTCCCGAGAGAGAGAGAGAGAGAGAGAGAGAGAGAGAGAGAGAGAGAGAGAGAGAGAGAGAGAAAGAGGATTGAGAGAGGGAGAGAGAGCCTTCTATCTTTCTCTGCATCTCCAACCCCCTATCTTCCCTGCGTCTCTAACCTTCTGACTTCCTCTGCGTCTCTAACAATCTATAAATTTTATCAACTGCAAATCTAGGAAAATTTTTAGAAATGAAGCGCCTTTCCATTGCAAACGGAGGAAGCGTTCACGAGAAAGGATGTGGAAAGGATGTCTGTGCGGTGAGTTCCTCTCTCTCTCTCTCTCTCTCTCTCTCTCTCTCTCTCTCTCTCTCTCCCTCTCTCTCTCTTCTGACCAATTTCTTCAGGAAAACGGGCCCTGTGTGACTCAGCCACCAACAAACAATACTCTGTACCATTGGCGATATACACTGGAAGGACACGTGGATGAGGGATATTACACCAGAAAAGGAGGCAACTTGCAAATCCAAATCCAGGACGAAGTGTGCTGCTGCAGCGGAGATCTCTGCAACACCGCCACCTCCACCTTCTCCCTCGTCCTCGTCTTCCCTCTCTTCGTCTTCATCCATTTCTTCTTTGAGCAGTAAACAAAGAATAAATATAAGAGTTCTCGGTTTTTGTTGTTCTGTTGTATTGCGTGTTTATTGCTTGAACGTTCTTTTGTATCTTTGTGATCGATTTCGTTGTTTCATTTTGTAACCGTTCTCTTTGACTCCGCCTCTCGCACCCGTAACACACCGGCCCCTGCGACTCACACCCGTACAATATCGGCAGCGCGCCAGGGGGTAGTCCAGCCGCCCACCGTAGCGATGGGGCTTTCGGGTTCACGCGCCGAAATGAGGTCCCTGACGGTCCCCTTAAAGGGGAAGGACCTCGTAAAATTGATTTTTCAAAGTATCTTTATTATAGTTTCATTGAGTAGACATCGTTTCAACGATTCCGAAACAAACCCATTTTATATGATTTGGACTGCACAAGGGGCGCGTTTACACGGCCGATTTACGCGTTTGCCGCACGGAAACACGGCCAGAGTGGGCGAGAGAGTGTTGGAAATGGGGAGACGCAGAGTTGACGGCAATTCAAACGGCAATTTCCCGAACATCAAGAGCTCCTAAATCGGTTCAATTTGATCCAAAATGGGCAAAAGAGGTATTTTTTTCGGAATCCTGGGAATACGATCGAGACTTTTATCACAAAAACAGAAAAATTATTTTTACGCGGTCCTTCCCCTTTAACCATTGTAGCTTTGTTATTGATTTCGTTTGTTAACCACATATTTGCCCCTTCGGTTCGCACCCGTACCATATCGGTTTTGCGTTTTCTGTCTAACAGTCATATTTCCCTCATTTTGGACCATTTTTCTACCGAAATTTTACAAAATTACACATTTCAGACTAGTTCAATGCCCAGGCCACCGACAAGGCGGCTGATAGCCAGACACGCCAGCCCCTGCGACTCACACCCATACAATATCGGCAGCGCGCCCGGGGGTAGTCCAGCCGCCCACCGTAGATGGGGCTTTCGAGTTCACGCGCCGCAATGAGGTCCCTTACGGTCCCTTTAACATCGGTTATTTCTGTCAAAACCAGATTGTAAAAGCGGCCTAAGGTTGTCAAAAGCGGTCTAAGGCTGGCAAAGTCATGTGTCAGGCCTGATTAGGTCATTCCTTTTGAATACATTTATCTCAGCCAACGGCTAATCGATGAAAAGTTTTGAAAATGAAGCTGAAATATGCTAATTCCACCTACTGAAATTGAAAATGTGGCCTTTCTCCTCAATCAATACCCCTAATTAGCATACCCCCTGTGCCTATATAATCCTCCCTCCCTGCTCCTCCCTCCATTCGACCGGTCTGTCCACCCTTCGACTACATGCTCCTCAAGCCCCTCCTCCTCCTCTTCCTCATCTCCCTTCCCATCGCAACTGGCCTGCAGTGCTTCGTCGGAGTCAATGGCAGAATCGATCCGGAGAACTGCGTCTACAAGGGCTGCTACAAAACGACTACCTCAACCTACAACATCACTACAAAACAGATAAACACAACCATTGCAAAGGGTTGTGGCTTTTCTTGCCCTGTAAGGAGGGTTCTTTTGCTGGAAATGAAGGCGTTTTCAGAGTGGATCTGGATGCTTTTCGCATGAAAACAAAGAGGAATGCTGCTGCGAGGGAAATCTCTGCAACACGGCCACTCCAGTCGCCTTCCCCTTGGTCTTCTCTGCCTCCGCCTCGCTCTTCGCCATCTACCGTATCTTTATCGATTAATAGACTATTAATAAATACCGTTGTTTTCCTATTTTCTTGTTTCTTACTGATAAACGTTTTGATCCCACATGTTGTTGTGTACATTTTCGGTCTCTCTCTCTCTCTCTCTCTCTAAAAACCGTAAAAATTGCTAAAATTTTGATTTGACGAACCACAGCTCGCTCAGTTTCAAGTGTTTCGGGACGCAGTTAACACAAAAATTTGTTTATTTGTTGTACTGAATTGTTTGCCGCTTAGAACGCCAATTTTGAACCATTTTGGGCCAAACTACAGTACCCTGGGGTGACCTACCGTAACCCGGGTCAAAAAATCGATATTGAACTAAAACTCTCAGAATGTTGTTTTTAGGTCAAATGAATGTTTTTGACAGCGTTTGGCCAAAATTCGAGAGGTTCGATTTTTCCAATGTCGCAGGGTTGCTCGAGTCGCAGGGTTGCTCGACACCGAAAGAGTAAAGAACTGTGCCGATTACGGTGTTTGGGAGAGAGAGAGAGAGAGAGAGAGAGAGAGAGAGAGAAAGAGAGAGAAGAGAGAGAGATAGAGAGAAGAGAGAGAGAGAGAGAGAGAGAGAGAGAGAAAGAGAGAGAGAGAGAGAAAGAGAGAGAGAGAGATAAAGAGAGAGAGAGAGATGACGATCAAAATAAGACGACTGGAAAATAAAGGTATTTATTAATAGTCTGTTATCCAGAAAAGATACTGTAGATGGCAAAGAACGAGGCAGAGGCAGAGAAGACCAAAGGGAAGGCAGGAGTGGCCGTGTTGCAGAGATTTCCCTCGCAGCAGCAGAATTCGTGGTGCAGGCCTTTCTCATCAGTATCCGTAAAGCAATTTGGTCCATCCTAAAATACCTTCATTTTTAGGAACTCTTTTAAGATTTTAAGGGTTAAGGCTCTTTTAAGGACTTAAAAGCACTTACAGGACAAGCAGCGCCACACTTTCCTTCAATAGACTGGAAGGTTAGATTCTTCTGAGTGATTGTGTGGCAGCCCTTGTACGGGCAACCCTCCGGGCGCATGAAGGGCTGTTTCTCGCGGAATCCAACGAAGCATTCCATGCCCGTCACGGCGGGGAGGGAGATGAGGAAGAGGAGGAGGAGGGGCTTGAGGAGCATGTAGTCGAAGGGCGGACAGACCGGTCGAATGGAGGGAGGAGCAGGGAGGGAGGATTATATAGGCACAGGGGGTATGCTAATTAGAGGTATTGATTGAGGAAAAGGCCACGTTTTCAGAAATTAGCATGTAACCTTTCTACTGCATCTGCGTCTCTCACCCTTTGGCTTCCCATGCGTCCCTAACCTTCTCTCTCTCTCTCTCTCTCTCTTACTTTCCCTGCGTCCCTAACCATCTAAACTTACCTGCGTCTCTAACCTTTTTATTGTCTCTGCGTCTCTAACCATCTGACTTTCCCTATGTCTCGACCTTCTCATCTTCACTTTGTCTATTATCTTCTTCCGGCGCTGCGATAGGGTACCAGGATCAATAAGAAGCGGCTCAAGCTGTCATAATCCATAGAAAGCGGCCTGAGGCTGTCAGGTTTCATGAAAAGCGGTCTGAGACTGCAGCCTGGAAAAAAGCGGTCTGAGGCCGTCATAATCCACAGAAAGCGGCCCCAGGCTATTAGGATCCGTAGAAAGCACCATGATGATTCAGTGAAAGCTGTCTGAGGCGTCCAGGATCTATTAATGCGGCCTTTTGGCTCATTGAAAGCGGCCTGAGGCTTGCGTAATTCATAGAAAGCGGCCTGAGCCTATAAGGAGCCCGTATAAAGAGTTGAAAGCGGCCTGAGGCTGGTTCCGTAGAAATCGGGCTGATGCTGTCAGAAGTCATAGAAAGCCCCCTGCCAAGATTCATTGAAAGCGGCCTGAGGTTGTTATAATTCATAGAAAGCGGCCTGAGGTTGTCAGAACAGACTGTTGCCCCACATTTCGCTTCTTGTTAAAGTTTAGACAACTGCTATTTGCTGAAAAGTTGTGACAATGAAGCGACTGAAATATGCTAATTTGACCTATTCGAATTGAAACCGTGTCCTTTCTCGTCAATCAATACCCCTATTAGCATACCCCCTGTGCCTATATAATCCTCCCTCCCTGCTCCTCCCTCCATTCGACCGGTCTGTCCGCCCTTCGACTACATGCTCCTCAAGCCTCTCCTCCTCCTCTTCTTCCTCTCCCTCCCCTCCGTGATGGCCACCCGGTGCTTCGTCGGAAAGGAACCCCTCGTCACCGAAGAGACCTGTCTGTACACAGGCTGCTACAAGATCAGTACCACAACAAAAAATGGCACTAGTGTCGTCAAAGGGTGTGGCTTCGCTTGCGGTGTAAGTGGTTCCCTCTCCGATTTATGAAGTTGTTTCCAGGACAAGGGAACCTGTTATTCGCATGAAAACAAAGAGGACTGCTGCTGCGAGGGAGACCTCTGCAACACGGCCACTCCAGGCGCCTTCCCCTTGGTCTTCTCTGCCTCGGCCTCCTTCTTCGCCATCTACCGTACTCTTTTCGGTTAATCAACAGTTAATAAATACCTATGTTCTGGAATCGTCTTTTTTCCTTGGCCAATAAAGTGGTTTACATTCCTTATATCCCAGTTTCATTTCTCTTTGACTATCCTTGTATTGATTCCCTTCTACTTTATTCAATAACCTATGTATTTATCTTCCTAATTTAAATATCTCTTGTTGAAGACGCTTCTGTCGACCTGAAATTGAAAATGTTTAAAATGTTTAATTAAATTATTCATCTAGGGATTTGTGGTTCATTTATAATAACATAATGCCATTGGAACAATCAGATCTTGCTTTCTGCTTTTTCTAGCAATGTTCGGCCGCATTCTGCTTTTTTCCGGTGACCTCAGGCCGCTTTCCGCTTATTTATTGTGACCTTAAGCCGCTTTCTGATTTTTCTAACCTTAGGCCGCTTTCTGCCTTTTCTGGTAACCTCAGGCCGCTTTCAGCATTTTCTAGTAACCAAATGCCGCTTTCTGATTTTTCCGGCAACTTCAGGCCGCTTTCTGCTTTTCTGCCAACCTCAGGCCGCGTTCTGCCTTTTCTGGCAGCCTAAGGCCGCTTTCTGCTTTACCCAAAAGCTGGATTGTACGTTGAAAACCATAAAAAAAAACTTGAAAGTACCTTACCTTATACCTTAAGTTTACCTTAAAAGTTGGTTAAAGTATTCAGTTTCCAACCTACTCTGAAATCCATCTTGCTTGCAAGGTGACAAACATAGTTTGTAGTTTGATTAAAACGTCATCTCAATAAAACTCGAGAAGGCCCTTTATAACCACTGTCTTAGAAAAGTGACCACCTTCGATTTGGCTCAAATCATGTTTACAACCTTCCTATGACCTAAAAACCTTATTCTGAAAGTTTCAGCTCAAAATCGATTTTTTGAATTTTGCACTGAAAATTTTCAAAAATTTTGTAATTTTTAAAGTCATATCCAATTTCACGTTGGTACGGAAAAACCACTAAAGTTAGTGAGAACAGCTGTCGACGAAACATGAAAAAGTAAACATCGAAAAACCACCAAAAAACCATGTTTCTTGAGGTTTTTTGGCCTTTCACTATATAAGGCAGGAAAACGTTAACGTTTTCACTGAGTTTTACGTAAAATTCGGCGTCGAATTAGACCTTCAAATCAAAAATCGAAGGTGACTATTTTAGTTAAAAATCCATTTGAAAGTGAAAATTTGGTCAAAAAACGCCATTTTTTGCAATTTTTTGTATACTCGACTTTTACTGAGACGACGTCTTAACATTATGTCTGGAATCTGTAGATCTGGGTCTTCTGTGACAACATTAGCTGTCTGAGTTTGGAAAGCATGAGAAGTGTCGGTTGATTGAAGGCTATTTGGTGTAGGTTAGGTATGCGCAATTACGTGCCATTTGTAGTTTTAACGTTTGGTTTGAAAACTATAAATCCAATGACAAAACTTTTAGAATGGGTTTATGGTAGTTATTATCTAGGATATGAAGAGATCAGCTTTTTACAAGTAGGGTCCAATGCCAGACTTGAGCGCGCTTGTTCAACTCAAACCCGTACGAAATCGGCGGCACTTGGAGTGACTACCGTCCGACTACCATAACATCATGACAGCAGCTTATGATTGGCGGTTGAAGGCTACAGATCAACTGAAACACAAGAAAGAAACGATAGATAACAATTTATACAAATCTTGAACCAAATTAACAGAACCAAATTCAAACTCCAAAAACAACCAAGCTTTACTCATCAATGAATGACTTTGTTGTTTATCTACTGAGCGATGAATAGCTGGGTGAAGACGACAATCGGAGCTATGACTGCCAGAGGGAAGGCGGTGGTGGCAGTGTTGCACAAGTCGTCCGTACAGCAGCAACTCTCCGACATACCGTATCCACCAGGAGTACTCTGGATGCAAATATCCTAAAAACTATCTTCAAAAGACGAAATCGGCTAAATCCCACCTCATCGCAATCCTCTCCACAAAATCTCTGCAGACGATGCATAACTGGTGAACTGACGATGACTTTGTGACAGCCGTTGTATCTGCAAGTCCTCTCCTCCAGATTTCCATCAAACCCCTCGAAGCATTTGAGGCCAGTCACGGAGGGGAGGGAGATGAGGAAGAGGAGGAGGAGGGGCTTGAGGAGCATGTAGTCGAAGGGTGGACAGACCGGTCGAATGGAGGGAGGAGCAGGGAGGGAGGATTATATAGGCACAGGGGGTACGCTAATTAGGGGTATCGATTGAGGAGCAGATTTTCAAGCCGAATAGCTGCAATTAGCATATAGACAGTCGCTTCATTTCCTGAACTTTTCATCGATTAGCAGTTGATTTAGCTAGTCAAACAACTAAAATAAACTATCAGAGAACTCCAAACTACTCACATTTTGCATTAAAACGCCCAGCCGCGGACCAAGAAAAAATTTTGATCTTCGATTTTGCTCAAAGTGCTGAAAGTGGTTGTCCTAGATCAGTATCTTCAAAAAATAAAGTTAGTTTCGAAAATTATTTTCTCCGTGCCAAAATTACGCTGTTGTTACTTCATTTCCAGAACTCGCTTCGTATTGGAGCAAATTTAGTTCTGAAAGTTGCATTGGATAGCTAAAAACAAATACAAAACAAATGTTTTTGTTGCAAAAGTGTATCTCTTCCAGAAAGTCGTCATTTTATGATTTTTCTAGAAAAAATTTGAAAAATCTTCAGTTTTTTCTTTCGCCTGTAATTTTTTTTTCATTTTTCAGGTTGAGATCTTCTCAGATTCGTTTTTTCATGTTTTTGCATTTTTTCGTTGCCTCCACGTTGTCCGTAGCCATGCCCCAAGTTGTGATATGAATTTTTGAAAAAAAAATTTCCGCGAAAAACGCCTCCTTAAAGGTTCTCAGTGTTGAATCGAGGTCATCTTGATGTGCAGAAAGCGGCCTTAGGTTGGCAGAAAAAGCAGGGGGCGGCCTTAGGTTTTTAGAACAGCAGAAAGCATCGAGGTTGTCTTACCAGAACCCGCAGAAAACGGACTAAGAATGCGACTGAGAAAGCGGGTAAAATATACCATAAGCGCCTCATTGTGGGAAGTGGCAGCTCTGCGGGACTCGCACCCGTAAGACATCGGCGGGCGCGGTGGAAGTATTCAACAAGGAGCGGCAAAAGACAATTACCGCAATTAAGAAGCCCCTAAAGTTCATCACTTTTCAAAATTTTCAGTTCTCGCAAGCTAACAAGTTTGCTAAGAATGATAGTAAGGTTTATGAGGTGACCTAGAAGTATGCCGTTTGAAATGCAATGCATACACAAGTAGTTCCTAAGATGGTTCCCAAAATCACATAAAAAATGCTAAAAACGAAGAAAACAGAAAGCAATGCTCCAAAACAAAGTTTACTGAACAATGAATAACTTTGTTATATATCTACTGAGCGATGAAGCCGTATCCCTGCTGTCCTTGGTAGGAGACCTTGTGGCAGCCGTCGAATTGACACTTTGTCTCCTTGTACTTGTCACTCCAGCCCTGCATGCATTCGTAGCCAGTCACGGAGGGGAGGGAGAGGAGGAAGAGGAGGAGGAGGGGCTTGAGGAGCATGTAGTCGAAGGGCGGACAGACCGGTCGAATGGAGGGAGGAGCAGGGAGGGAGGATTATATAGGCACAAGGGGTATGCTAATTAGGGGTATCGATTGAGGAGGAAACACGCACTTGGAATTCCAGAAGGTGTAATTAGCATGGAACCAGTCGCTTCATTTTCTGAAGTTTTCATCGATTAGCAGTTGACTGAAGTTTATAGATGATTAGAGAGCAGAGAGACTGAGACGCAGAGAAAGGTAGAAGGTTAGAGACGCAGGGAAAGTTGAAAGAGTCAAAATGACCTATGGGCCTTTCTTCAGGCGTTACTCAGGCTGGCCGCCCAAAAATCAATCGATAATCGATTGAAAGCAGCCTAGGCCGCTACATTTGATTAAAGGGGTCCGAGGCTGCCAACATCGCTCTTTTGGGCAGATGGCAGCCTGAGGCCGCTTTCTGACGCAGATGGTAATCTCAGGCCGCTTTTTAACGCAGATGCCAGCCTCAGGCCGCCTTTTAGCGCATGTTGTAGATTCAGGCTGATTTTTAGGGCAGATGGTAACCTCAGGACGCTGATGACATCCTCAGGTCGCTTTAAGGCAGATGGTAGCCTCAGGCCGCTTTTCAGCGCAGACAATACCTTACTTGACAGACTGTGGAAAGCAAAATACATTTGAATAGCGTAAACGCAGGGCACGCCAGATGTAAAAACAAAAGATATGTTGAAGCCCGTCATCTATAAATTTAAGATTTGCCGAATTTGACTTATCTGGCTAATGAGAAATTTCGAACCCAAAGAATGACATTTTTCTTTATCGTTACTTTGTAAAACTTTTTTTAAAATGGTAAAACTGACTCATTACTCCAATGTTTGCAGTTTTTTCATAGGAACCATTAAAGGTCGGATCTTACATGTCCTAGTTTGCGGAGGTGCCGATCTGGTACGGGTGCGAGCTGCAGGGTAAAAAAAAAGCGGGTCAAACTTAAAGAAACCTCGGAAAACAACTCGACTACTTATTTCAACATTAACAGATGGTTTACAAAATATGTAACTTCGTGTGACTCAAACCCAAACCAAATCGGAGACACTGCGAGACACTGGGATTCAAGAACTATACAGCTCAACGACTCAAATGATCACCAAAGAAATGCAATGGTAAGAAAAACAAAGTAAGATAGAACAAAAAACATTGATCAGAACATTAAAACTTTTATTTCTTGTTTACTGTCCGATGAAGAAACGGAGGAAGAAGGGGGCAGAGAGGACCAGAGGGAAGGCGACGGGAGAGGCCGTGTTGCAGAAGTCCGAGGTGCAGCAGCATCTTTCGACACCCTCGTGTTCATAGCAACCACTCCTCTGAAAAAGCGTCTGATTCTTGAAGTCCTTCAAAGAAAACTCACGCCACAGGAAGGTCCGCATTTCCTGCTAACACTGGTCCCGGTCCCAAAAGTAGTGGTTTTGTGGCAGGCAGCTGATTGGCATCGCTCCTTTACGAGAATGGTGGAGGGACTAGAACTGTGGTAACACCAGAGCCCCGTCACGGCAGGAAGGGAGGTGAGGAAGAGGAGGAGGACGGGCTTGAGGAGCATGTAGTCGAAGGGCGGACAGACCGGTCGAATGGAGGGAGGAGCAGGGAGGGAGGATTATATAGGCACAGGGGGTATGCTAATTAGAGGTATTGATTGAGGAGGAAGGACACGTTTGAATTCTAGGTGACATTAGAATGTTTGAAGTCGCTTCATTTTAAAAACTTTTCAATTATGAGCAGTTGTCTGAAGACTGAACTAAACGAATGAGACTTGAAGCCGCGTTTATGCCTTACTGTGGTGATTGAAAAACCACCTCCTTGCCTGTGGCCGTTAAGAATCTAATAAAGCGGCCTGAGGCTGCCAAGACAACTGTTTTGGGTAGATTACGCCCTCATGCAGCTTTCTGACGCAGACGGCGGAACAAGGCCGCCTTGTACATATTACAGGCAACATGTTAGCGTACTGCGCTTTAAAGAGCAAATGGCAGGATAAGGCCGCTTTTTGAAGCAGTTGGCAGCCTCAGGCCGCATTCTGACGCAGTTAGCAACATATGACCGGTTTTCGACGGAGTTGGAAACCTCAGGCCGCTTTTCAGCGCAGATGGCAGCTACAAACTCCAGATTTGCAAAATTTGAGCTTGGTATTCTTTTTAACGAAAAGTTTCTAAACGAAACAATGACATGTTTTCTTGGCCTACATTTCGAGCTTAATCGAATGAACCTAAAATGCCACAGGTCAAAATCGAGCACCCTCGATTTCAACCTGTGGCCGCTTAAGAATTGAATAAAACGGCCTGTTCCCGCCTGAAATGAACTCGGGTTGTGGTAGTGCGGTCACACCCGTACGAGATCGGCGGGTTGCGGGCACCGATGTCGTACAAGTGGAAGGCGTGTGATTAAAGAAAGACAATATAAATATCTCTGTACCATAGCCAACAAAGGGCCAAATCTCGCTGTTTGCAAAATTGAGACGTAGACCCTGCTTTCCGCACCCGTACGACATCGGCAAGGCAGACGGGCATATGTGAGGATCGTGTCAGCTCAACTTATAAAAGCAGGCCCCGTCTAGAGTCAGAATGGGCCCCAGTCTTGGTCCAAGTTGAACACAGATCTTTTAATTTGAGTCTACAGTATATTTCAGTAAACTCATACAGAATAAACAGTTTTGAAAATGAAACGACTGAAAAATGCTAATTCCACCTATTCGAATTGAAAGCGCGTCCTTCCTCTTCAATCAATACTCCTAATTAGCATACCCCGTGTGCCTATATAATCCTCCCTCCCTGCTCCTCCCTCCATTCGACCGGTCTGTCCGCCCTTCGACTACATGCTCCTCAAGCCCCTCCTCCTCCTCTTCCTCACCTCCCTCCCCGCCGTGACGGGCCTCAGGTGCTTCCAAAAGGCCAGCACTGCTGTAACACTCAATGAGGAGCGGTGCACCACAGCTGGCTGCTGGAAGTACAGTAAGATTTCACCATCTGGACATGCTACGAAATCTGAGAAAAAGTGTGGAGGCGCTTGTGGTGTAAGTCACTCTATCAGAAGAGATAAGAGGTCTGTTTCAGACGAACGGTTGTACTGTAGACGGAAACCAGGAAACTTGCTGCTGCACCGGAGACTTCTGCAACACGGCCTCTCCCGTCGCCTTCCCCCTGGTCCTTTCTGCCCCCTTCTTCCTCCGTTTCTTCATCGGACAGTAAACAAGGAATAAATTCTAATGTTCAGTCTTTCTTTCTTGAGACTGGGTTGTAGATAGGGTTGTTAACGCTTTAGTTCTTATTGTTAGTGTTTCTGTGTTTCTTAACTTTGACAGCTTTATTTCCAAGATCCGCCAGTTAAGGTCGTAGATATGTTTAGATTTAATATCCTGTTAGTGGTCAATTTTGAAGCGCAAAATGGTCAATTGTGACGTTTGAAAATGGTGATCGTCTTCGCCGATTTTCCGGCTTTACGCTCGGGGTTTGTTCTGCGTTTACCTTCACAGAGAGTTAGAGAAAATAAGATTAAGAGAGACAGAGGAACAGAGATAGAGAGGGCTGAAAATCGGAGAGACAGAGGGAGAGAGAGACATACAGAGATATAGATAAACTGACAGACAGACAGTGAGAAATGAGATAGAGAGAGAAAGATAGATAGAGGTAGACAGAAGGGGTTTATGTCGTAAAGAGAGGTAGAGGTCAGAGACGCAGAGTTAAATTTAACCTTGAATAGCTCATATAAAGATACATCTACGTCAGAGAAACAGAAAGAGAAAGACAAAGAGATATAGAGAAAAAGAGACAGTGAGGGAGGGAGAGAGAGAGAAAGAGAGAGAAACGAGAAGAAATGAACTAATATTTATCAGTGAAAACAGAAACATTTTCAAAAGAACATTGTTTTTTTATTCTGAATCTACTGTCCGAGGAAGAAACGGAGGAAGAAGGGGGCAGAGACGACCAGAGGGAAGGCGACGGGAGAGGCCGTGTTGCATTGGTTACTGTCGCAGCAGCACTGTTCCTTTCCGTTCGTTTTAACACAACCGTTATTCTGAAAAGAGACTTTTTTCATCCTTGAATTGACGCCTTGACTTACAGCACAAGCATTTCCACAGCTTCTCACAGTGCCGGACAAATCTCCAACGGTAGATACGTCACTAATTTTCCAGCAGCCGGAAGTCAGACATTGCTCTTCTTTGAAAGTGGACAAGGATCCGACGAAGCACTTGAGGCCAGTCACGGCGGGGAGGGAGAGGAGGAAGAGGAGGAGGAGGGGCTTGAGGAGCATGTAGTCGAAGGGCGGACAGACCGGTCGAATGGAGGGAGGAGCAGGGAGGGAGGATTATATAGGCACAGGGGGTATGCTAATTAGGGGTATTGATTGAGGAGGAGAGACGCGTTTTCAATTCGACTAGGTCAAATTAGAATTTTTCAGTCGCATTTTCAAACCTTTTCAACTACTTTGAAAAGTCAAAAGGTTCAACATTTGCAGAAATGACTTTCTCTCTTCCTCTCTTTCTCTCTCTCTCTCTCTCTCTCTCTCTCTCTCTCTAGCCCACATACCATCGGATCCAACTTTGACGTCTGTAGATTATGGCATTCCCCTTTGATGGATCCTTGAAGTATCCGCCTATTTTCCAGGTATTTGAGTAGCCTCAGGCCGCTTCCTATGATTTCTGAGAATCCCTAGCCACGTAATATGCATTTTGGCAGCCTCATGCCGCTTTTTATAAGTTATCGCAGGGCTATATAGCTTTCGCCAAACTGGAATCATGCCAAAATGGCCCTTAGTGCAGCGGAAATGAGATACGCAGTGCGAGAGACAATGTTGAATGAGGAGATTTAGATATTCTAATTAATATGCAAAATTTGGGCCGCTGATTTCATTTTGGCAATAACTATATGGTTTTCAACGCTTACCGCCATCGGCCTCAATGGGTTGTGACCGCCTCAGGCCGCTTAGTATGTTACCGCGCCAGGCCGGTTTTATTGAAAACTGACAGCCTCAGGCCGCTTACTGTAGATTAGAGATTCTGGCATCCGCAGGCCGCTTTCAATTGATCTTGACAGCCTGAAACAGTTTTTGTTACGCAACTAGCAGAAGAGACTTCCAACTAAGGCAATGGAAGATCATCATCGTCTAGAAATTCATCTAGTCTTACGCTCGGTGCGCCCTGCGTTTACGCGTTTCAAACTTGAAGGCCTCTGTCGGCAGCAGAAAGAGCGCTGGGCACCCGTGCGATATCGGCCTTAAAGGGCCAGGACCGCGTGAAAATATTTTTTTCTAATTTTGTGATAAAAACCTAGATCTCATTCCCAGGATTCCGAAAAATACCTCTTTTACCAATTTTAGGCAAAAATGAACCGATTTAGGAGCGCTTGAAATTTGGGGAAAGTGCCATTTGAATTGACGCCAACTCTGCGTCTCCCCATTTCCCACACTCTCTCGCCCACTCTGGCCGTGTTTCCGTGCGGCAAACGCGTAAAACGGCCGTGTAAACGCGCCCCTTTTGCAGTCCAAATCATATAAAAGGGGTATGTTTTAGAATAGTGGAAACGTCATCTATTCAATGAAACTATAATAAAGATACTTTGAAAAATCAATTTTACGAGGTCCTTCCCCTTTTTAAAGGTCCCTTAAAAGGTTTTAGGAAGAACATCCTTACATTTTGTTCTCTTACCTTCTGGTTTGGTCGGCCCTGCGTTTTCATAATTCAGGTTCTCAAAGCGGCCTTATGCTGCGATCGGCGGCAAAAAGCGGACTTATACTGACACCTGCGTCCAAAAGCGGCCTGAGTCTACCAAATGCGTCACCCAAAAGAGCAATTTTGGGAACCTCAGGGCGCATTCCATTCACTTTAGCGGCCCTAGGCTTATTTCAATCAACTATCGATCGATTCTGGGGCGGCCGTAGTCCTGCCTCGCACAGTAACGCCTAATGAAGGGACCAAGCGTGCAAGCCTATACATAACATTCGCTAGAAAGCGGCCTAAGGCTACCATCTGCGTTAAAAGCGGCCTCAGGCTGCCATCTGCCCAAAAGAGCGATTCAGGCCCCTTTTAATCAAGTGTAACTGCTAATCGATGAAAAGTTTTGAAAATGAAGCGACTGAAAAGATGCTAATTTTAGCTATTGGATTTCAAAACGTGTCGGTCTTCCTCAATAGACGTCCTTAATTAGCATACCCCGTGTGCCTATATAATCCTCCCTCCCTGCTCCTCCCTCCATTCGACCGGTCTGTCCGCCCTTCGACTACATGCTCCTCAAGCCCCTCCTCCTCCTCTTCCTCATCTCCCTCCCCGCCGTGATGGGACTTCGGTGCTACGAAGGAGACTATGGGACATACAAAGAATTGGAGTGTCTTACAAATGCCTGCCATAAAATAAGTGGCATCAGCAGTGGGCACAAAATCACTACTACCAGAGGCTGTGGCGGGACCTGCGGCGTTGGTTCTCTTATACTTCAATGACCCAATTATGATTCAGACGAATGGATGCGTGGAACAGGGAAGCACTGAAGTTTGCTGCTGCACCGGGGACCTCTGCAACCCGGCCTCTCCCGTCACCTTCCCCCTGGTCCTTTCTGCCCCCTTCTTCCTCCGTTTCTTCATCGGACAGTAGACATAAAATAAATCCTAATGTTCTTCTGTGTAATAAAAGGGTTTTCTTAAAGGGGAAGGACCGCGTAAAAATTGCGCGGAGCGCGTAGCGCTCCGCGGTGCTTTGATTCCTCTTCGTTGCCTGAAATGGCAAAATTGCTGTAGTTGAATACCGCCTCGCCACGGGCGAACGGATAAACGTATCGATACCATCTTTCACAGGGTCATAGGAACTCTCTGCATGTCGGTGGAGATCGCATTTCCAACCAGTTTGGTGGTAAAACGCTAGAATTACAGACGAAAAAACTACGCTTTTGAAGGATTTAACTGAATCGGGTTGTTGATCATTAGCGTAAATGAGTAGCCGCGTGGACCGCCATTTTCTAGCAGTTGGTAGTCGGTCGCTCGCGGTTGGTCGTGCAAATGGCGCACTTTTTTCCGGGCCTCGCTGGATTTTTTTTCTTTTCTTTTTACCTTCAATTCCCACAGACGTTTTCTTTGCTTAAAATGGAAATAAAGGGCAGGGTGTGAAACAATAGAAATAGAGGAAGACAGTTTAGCCTGAAGTATTCTGCGAATACTGATAAAAAGAGAACAATTATTATGTGTGAAAAAGCGAGTCTCAAAAAGAGTGGGTGGTTTGGTTCCTGATCGTATAAAAAGTGAACAATATAAATGTTAGAAAAATACAATAAGAGAACAAAAGAAAAGAATAACTTGACCACCTTTTCGAAACGCCAAAACCACCTCTAGTCGGATATCATATTGTCTACTCTACTCATAATTAATAGGGCAAACTAGTCAATATGTGATTCAATGCATTAATTTTAATTCCCGATCCGGCTAGAGGTGGTTTTGGCGTTTCGAAAAGGTGGTCAAGTTATTCTTTTCTTTTGTTCTCTTATTGTATTTTTCTAACATTTATATTGTTCACTTTTTATACGATCAGGAACCAAACCACCCACTCTTTTTGAGACTCGCTTTTTCACACATAATAATAATTTTCTGATTTTGTGGTAAAAGCCTAGATCTCATTCCCAGGATTCCGAAAAATACCTCTTTTACCCATTTTGGATCAAAATGAATCGATTTAGGAGCGCTTGAAATTTGGGGAAATTGTCGTTTGAATTTCCGCCAACTCTGCGTCTCCCCATTTCCCACACTCTCTCGCCCACTCTGGCCGTGTTTCCGTGCGGCAAACGCGTAAAACGGCCGTGTAAACGCGCCCCTTTTGCAGTCCAAATCATATAAAGGAGGTATGTTTCAGAATCGTGGAAACGATATCTATTCAACAAACCTATAATAAATATAATTTGAAAAATCAATTTGACGAGGTCCTTCCACTTTAAACGAAAACAGGGTTTTCTAGTTTCTTTAGTTTCTGTCAGATTAAAGCCGCTTTTAATGAATAGAAGTAGCCTCAGCCCGCTTCCAAGGATACACACAGCCTCAGGCCGCATTTCATTGGTCTGGACAACTCTGACCACAATAGGCAGCTTTCTGTAGAGCATTGGAGCCTCAGGCCGCTTAATATGCAATTATAAGTCCGCATCAGGTCGCTTTTATGCATCCGGGCAACCTCAGGGCGTGGTTAGAGACTCAGATGATATGCAACGATGGTGGCACATTTGTTAGGGACTTAGTAAGTCGACGCTGGTTCGGATATGAATGGTTTCGAGGCCGCCTGCACCAAGCGGGTCAGTGGCGCAGGCGGTAAGGCAGCGGACTGCCGCGCTGTCAGCTTTTACATGGCCGCGGGTTCGAATCCCCTTCTTTGCCACTGCTGCCATTTGATGGTCAAATTGACGACGATTTCAATCAGGTAGATAAAATTTCAATTGAAGGTAAATCAAATGCATACTTTTTATAACAAGTTTTTGCAAAAGGACCATACGACTACAAGTTGATTTCAAAAACCGTTTATGGCACGAAATACAAAAGAACTCTGATATTTATATAGAGTCTACTGCCGAAGAAAGGGGTTGATGAAGAGGAGAAGAGGCAGGACGAAGGCCAAGGAGAAGATGGAGGTCGGGGCCGTGTTGCACAAGTCTCCGCTGCAGCAGTACGTGTTGTAAAAGACATTGAATCTGCTATTGGCCGCCATCTGTTTCGGCAGCTCCCGTCCATACCACAGCCCAGCTGTGATTGGATTCTTATCCATTTGCTCGAAATGGTCATCCTGAAACCACATCATTTCCAGTGAAGACGATTGAGAACCCACCCCGCATAGATCTACGCCACACAACTTGTTGAATCTTTTGCCAGCATCCGGAAAACCAACGGTGGTGATGATTTTCAAGCAGGTGGGACCGGGGCACTCCTGGATGTGGTAGCTATTGTGATTGTAGCTGAAGGGCGCTCCAGGGGAAGGTACAGCATCATCCACGAGGCACTTGACGCCAGTTGCGATGGGAAGGGAGGTGAGGAAGAGGAGGAGGAGGGGCTTGAGGAGCATGTAGTCGAAGGGCGGACAGACCGGTCGAATGGAGGGAGGAGCAGGGAGGGAGGATTATATAGGCACACGGGGTATGCTAATTAGGGGTATTGATTGAGGAGGAAAGAGACGTTTTGAATTCGAATAGGTGGAATTAGCATTTTTCAGTCGCTTCATTTTTAAAACTTTTCAACAATTTGCAGTTGACTGGAATCTGAAAACAAAATCTGGAACAAAACGATTCTTTTCTATTGTTTCTGTGGGCGAGTAGTTGACACCGCGCTGCTTCCGATTTCGTATGGGTTTGAGTCGCGCAAGGCTATCTATGTCTTGCAGAAGAACGCCCTTGGAACGAACCCTTCGATCAATCGTCGTGTTTAGCGAAGCCGATTGTGTTCTTCCGATTTCGCATGGGTTTGAAAATATAGAAGGTCTGAAATAGATGAGTTAGAGACGCAGAGGTTTAGCCTACGGGGTACATACATGCAGGGTTAGAGACGCAGAGGAAAGAGTGTTATATCTTTGTTTAGAAACAAGAAGAGTCTTAGAATAGTGGGCAGACGGACAATCGAGGTTAGAGAAAGAGAGAGAGAGAGGGTGACTTAGAAGTGGTTAGAGACGCAGAATGAGAGAATGAAAGAGTCAGACAGCGAGACATAGAGTGTGGTTAGAGAATCAAACAGTAAAAACAATTCCATGTTTAAAGACGTTAGAGACGCAGATTTCGTATTTAGATGTTTGGTTAGAGTCGCAGATGGGCATGCTGGGCAGGGTTAGAGACGCAGGGTTAGAGAAGTTAGAGATGCAGACGATGGACGTACCAGACAAGGTTATAGACACAGAGTAGAGAGTTGTTAAAGAGTTAGAGAAGCAGAACGAGGCAGAAGAGTCAGACAGCGGTGTAGAGACAAACTCACAGCTACGCAGACATTGATTAGAGACGCAGAACTACAGGTTAGAGACGCAGAACAAGAGTTCAGAGTCGCAGAACTAGATGTTAGAGACGCAGAGCGGGAGAGCAGAAACAGAGGTCAGAGATGCAGAACAAGAGGTCAGAGACGCAGAGCTAGAGGTCAGAGACGCAAACACGCAAACGATGAACGGCAGACAACCAGCCATAGGCGGCCATACGGCAGTTAGAGACACAGAGAAATAGACAAAGACAAGATAAAAGTTAGAAGTAGAAAAGCAGTTAGACAGGGGGAAAGTGAGAGAACAAAGTGTAAAAATGTTCAGTGTTAAGGTTGTTTAGACCTTAAAGATGTATAGGGTCGTTAAATAGCAACGGAAGCGGCCTAAGGTTGTAAAAGCGGGCCTAAAGACTCTAAGGGTTGTATAAACGAATTGGGGTCAAACAGAATCTTTATTCATGAAAAGTGAAAAGAAAATGAGATAAAGAAGGAACAGAACATTTTATTAAATCCGTATCTATTGCCCAAAAACGAAGCGATAGAGGGCGAAGAGGGAGGCAGAGACGAAGGGGAAGGCTGGAGTGGCCGTGTTGCAGAGGTCTCCTTCGCAGCAGCACGCCTCCAAGTGCATCCCTCTTTCCGGGAGTGGTTCCACCGGGTGATGGGAAAAGCACACTCCTCCATTCTGAAATTCCCTCCCGTCAGTATGGAAACAGGAAGCTCTTACGGCGCAGGAAGGGCCACAGGTCTTCTCCACAAGCGCTGGGTATCCATTCTCGTCAGTCTGGATGAATTTGTAGCAGCCTTTGGAGACGCACGGCTTTGGGTGCAAGGTGTTAGTGGTTAGACCACTTTGTCCTTCCCAGCACTGGTAGGCCATCACGGCAGGGAGGGAGAGGAGGAAGAGGAGGAGGAGGGGCTTGAGGAGCATGTAGTCGAAGGGCGGACAGACCGGTCGAATGGAGGGAGGAGCAGGGAGGGAGGATTATATAGGCACAAGGGGTATGCTAATTAGGGGTATCGATTGAGGAGACGAGACACGCTTGGAATTCCAGAAGGTATAATTAGCATATGATCAGTTGCTTCATTTTCTAAAGTTTTCATCGATTAGCAGTTGGATAAAGTTTATTAACTCAAAATGAACGACGCAGACGCTTAAGGCACATTTGGGCCTAATTGATGGTAGCCTCAGGCCGCTTTCTGATATAAATGGTAGTCTCAGGCCGTTTTTCGACGCAGGCGGTAGCCTCAAGTTACTTTTAAACCAATATGGCAGCCTCAGGCCGCTTTTGACGAAGATGGCAGCCGTAGGCCGCTTTTTTCATCCTTATCCTGATGCCTCTTTTGACGAAAATGGCCACATAAGGCCGCTTTTTGACGTCGATTGTAGAATAAAGCCGCTTTTTGACGCTTATGGTAGCCTCAGGTCGCTTTTTGACTTAGATGGTAGTACAAGACCGCTTTTTGAGGGCAGATGGTAGCTTCAGGCCGCTTTTTAACGCTGATGGGAGACTCCGGGCGTTTTTCGACGCAGTTGGCAACATAAGGCCGCTTTTAGCGCAGATAGCAACCTCAGACCGCTTTTAGAAAAGTAGATGGTAGCCTCAGGCTGCCTTTTGACGCTAATGGTGACATAATACTGCTTTTTTATACAGGTGGTAGCCTTGGGCCGCTTTATAAAAAAGGTGGTAGTCTCAGCCCGCTTTGTGACGCAGATGCCAAAGCCTTAGGCCGCTTTTTGAAGTAAATGGTAACAGAAGGCCGCTTTTTGGCGCAAATGGTATTCTCAAACCGATTTTTGATGCAGATTGCAACCTCAGGCCGCTTTTTAGCGCTTTCCAGCTTAAAACAGACCTTTAACTTGCAGACACTTTTCTTCGCTTTAATTTTCTTTTCTTTTCTGACTTTTCTGCGTCTATAACTTCTTCTGCGTCTCTATCCATCTATCTAACTGTAAGACTGTCTGCGTCTATCCATATGGGCCATATGATATGGGTACATAATGTCTATTTCCCTAGCCTGACAAAAAACTCTTAGACGTTAAGACGTTAGAGGTAGAGTGATTAGGTTATAGACGCAGATATACAATGCCAAACAGATAGACAGATATAGATTGGTGGTTAGAGACGCAGAGCACGGATCCCTGTTGAGGCTCTATACATGCTAATTCGACCTATTCGAATTGAAACCGTGTCCTTCCTCCTCAATCGATACCCCTAATTAGCGTACCCCCTGTGCCTATATAATCCTCCCTCCCTGCTCCTCCCTCCATTCGACCGGTCTGTCCGCCCTTCGACTACATGCTCCTCAAGCCCCTCCTCCTCCTCTTCCTCACCTCCCTTCCCATCGCAACTGGCATCAAGTGCTTCGTAGGAAACGGAGGAACCTACTCCCAGCAGATCTGTCCCAGTTCCCCCAGTTGCTACAAAACGGTCGTCAGTCCTTTCGGATTTGAAACTCAAATTCCCAAACTTTTCAAGAAAAGGTGTGGTGACAACGAATGTGCGGTGGGTCTTCCTTTCTCGGATTTCATTAATTGAGAGTTTAGGATACTGGAGAATGTATTACTGAGCAGGAAATGGAGTTCTCTAGCCGTTTTCACCACCGCGTGCCTGGCTTGGCTTCCAAAATTGCAGTGCAAGTGACAAAGTGCTGCTGCAGCGGAGACTTGTGCAACGCGGCCCCGACCTCCGTCTTCTCCTTGGCCGTCGTCCTGCCTCTTCTCCTCTTCATCAACTCTTCTCTTCTTCAGTAGACTATTCATAAATATCAGAGTTCTTGCGATGTTATTGGTATAAACATTATCTGATCTTGGGGATTTTTCATTGATTGCTTGTTTTTCTGTCAAAAAGAGTGCTCCTTTTGACTGAAAATGGCCTGAAAACCATAAAATTTGAAGGAATTTTAAAATTTAATGCAGTTGAGTGGATTCCTTTGGTATTATTCCCCCGGGTACAAAAAATTGTTTTCCAGAAAGTAAGAGGGGATGAGCGGTATAAACTAAAAACCAGTGCAAAACTTCATTTTGGCGCTGAAAAGCGGCGGGCGCTACATAAAGGCGCCGCGCGGTGGATCCTCTAGCTCCCCTATAGCGCAATGGTAACGCGTTCACCTGAAAATAAAAAGGTCGCGAGTTCGAATCCTCTTGCAGTTTGTATTTTTATTTTCTAAAGCAAATTCACATTTTAAAAGTAAACTACTGTATAGAGCCTTTGATTCTCTCCCATGAGTACACATTGGGTTTCCATGGTTGTGAAAACGAACCATGTTACAAAAATAACAAAAGTTAACCCTTTTTCAGCGTTTTTGTTTTCAAAAATTCGAAATTTAACTTGAAATTTGACTTATGTTAGTTTTATATAATGTTTTAAAACTCTCTTAAACTATAATAAAAAGGTATTTCAATTAGCAAAACTTTAGCTTTCAATTTAGAGCGGCTCATGCATCTGCTTCTGCTCCGCGCGTCTGCTTCTGCTACGCTCTGCATAGCCACAGGTAACGTATTTCTGCTTTTGCTTTTTTGCATTTGCTTTTATGCACCCCCTTGCCCTAGTTTAGGCCTTAGTTTAAGCCTTAGTTCACCCTAGCTGCAGTTCCAATGGAGTTCGTTTGCCCCGATTTCTACAGCGAGCAAAGTGGAGTTGGCTACTTCGTCCGAGAGAAGATCATGGAAGGAAGCTTTGGAGCCGTCTACGTGGCCACCACTCCCTATTTGACGTAAGTTCTTAACCAATTACCTAACCAAAGACCCTTTTCCCCTTACCTAACCAAAGACTACCAATTACCTAAATTTTAGAAATTACCAAAGATTTCAAAATTTAAACAAAATCTCCTTTTTAGAGAGTATTTCGCCATCAAAGTTGCCAAGAGGGAGTCTTCCAACTACAGTATGCAGAGGGAGGCCAACATTCTCGCCTACTGCGGGAACTCTCCCTATATTCCTATGATGGTAAGCTTTTTTCCTAAAGAAATTGATTTAACCTTAAGTAGTTTTCCCTTAAAACCCTAATATTTCCTTTTTCAGTACGACTGCGGGGTCGTGGGCCCTGATAGCAGATGTTTCATGGTTATGGAACTGCTGGGAAGCGACCTGTGGGAACTCCACCCAAGGAATGAGTTCTATTCTGGATGCAGTGGATTCAGTCTGAGGACTACTTGTCACATAGGTCAGGAGGTTCTGAAGGTAAGCATTCTATCTCTCCCTCTCTAACAATCCTTCTCTCTATAACTCTCCCTCTCTGGTTAACTCTCTCCCCAAAAATTGTCTATGTGGGCTTCTTTCTCTTTCTTTCTTCTTTCTCTCTCTCTCTCTCTCTCTCTCTCTCTCTCTCTCTCTAACCCATCTCCTTTCCAGGGAATCGAGTACCTCCACAACCTCGGCTTCGTCCACAACGACCTCAAATTGGAGAACTTTGCCCTGACCCTCCGAGACCACAGAAAGATCAAAATCTTCGACCTCGGCCTAGCCGAATCCTTCCGCGATGAGGTAAACCATTCAAATCACCTTCCCAACTAAACTATTCTTTTTCAGTGCGGAAACAACCTGCCTCTCGCCCATATCGATCGATTCGACGGGACCCCTGCCTACTCCTCTCTGCGGAAAGACCAGGGCTGGAGGAGCACCCCAAAGGATGACATCGAGAGCTTTGTCTACGTCATTCTGCACTGCTTCAGAGGACTCCCTTGGATCGCAGGTTTGTAATTTACTTAAAGAAAACGCCAGGGACCTCTTTTCGCCTTTTATTTGCCTATGGGACTACCCCTTGCCGCGGCCGCCGATCTCGTACGGGTGTGAAATCACGGTACTACCATGACAGACAACCAGAGTTCTATTGAATCTTCCAAAAATCACATTTCCAGACGAATCCAAGGAAACGATCATGATGAAGAAGGCGGAACTTCTGACCCTGGACTCCTCGGAGGAGCTGTCCAAGTGGCCTCTTGCCTTCAAGTTGCTTGTCCAAATCGCCGTCAGCATGGATCATTACAACACCCCTCCCTACAGTCTGATGCAGCGCATCTTTTCCGAGATCATCGAACATTTCGGGGAGAACACCCCCCTGGATTGGGAGGAATAGTCAAGATCCCCTTTGATTTGTATTATTCAATTGTACTGGTTTTAATTGTCTAGCTCACATTTCATGTGCTTTGTTGCGTTATTGTAGATTGTCAACTTATTTGAACATCATAAAATGGAGACCTCAATTTCTTGTTTTACCTTTTTCATGCTTGGGGAAGTTGGCAAAATAGTGCCTTAAAGGGGACCTTTTTAAACTTTATCTGAAACTAAAGAGCTTGAAAAGTTATTTTAGAAAATATGTAACAGTTTGGAGTTTAAGAGTCTGTCTCTGCAAAACTCTGTAAAAGAGCGGCCGCCATAAGGACGCGGTCTTAGGAAAAAACTTGATGTCTGAGAATCGGCTGGAACTTTGTGTATAAGGTCCCTATGGTACCCTGACCTCATCCTG
Source organism: Oscheius sp. G VE-2021 (assembly GCA_022343465.1). Taxonomy (NCBI): domain Eukaryota; kingdom Metazoa; phylum Nematoda; class Chromadorea; order Rhabditida; family Rhabditidae; genus Oscheius; species Oscheius sp. G VE-2021. The sequence goes on along the minus strand of JAJQXH010000044.1, from coordinate 1,772,099 downwards.
AAACTTTTGGGCAGAGGTCATTTTTGGGTGCCGGGTATGTACGGTAGATGCCCATTTGAGTATGGTCATTTTTCAACTTAATCCAAAGTGCCAACTTATATATACCAATCGAGAGGAAATTCAAATTCCAGAAACATTGTCAATTACCACAACTATTATTTCTGGTCAAATAAGAAAGTTTTCGCCTGAAAACCCCAAAAAATGGTGTTTTTTCGAGGTTTTTTGAGTTTTTCTCGAAAATGTTCAGTTACGGTAACCGCAGTCTGTATACATTAAAAAATATGTTTCTGCGTCGAATCCACATTATGAGCTTGAAATCGGACAATACGTGTTTTGAGATAAATGTACCTGAACATTGTAGACTTGCATTATTTAGACAAATCTATAGGAAAAACTCAAAAACTTTGTTTTCAAAAAATATTACTACGGTTTAGAAGAATTTGAAATTACTGACAACCAAAAAACACATTTTTTAAGGATTTCCCTTATTTTGGGCATGAAAACGGAATTGGATAAAAATCAAACCAATTTTAATGGATTCCTCCTGAAGTTTACAATCTTTTTCGTGCCTTGTAAAACGTGTAAATTTCTAAAAATTTTAAAAATTGTATAACCAGTTTTAGGACTCGGAAAACAGCTATGCATTTCACTTCAAAGCTAACTTTCAGCTTTCAATTCTTCAATTAATTTTTAATTCATAACTAATTCAAAGCTTCAAAATTAACAGTAACCAAAAAGCCCCTCCCCAGAAACAACGTTGGACACGAACCATCTTTAATCTCTTTGTTGAGTGATTCTAGATGTTGTCGTCTTTGTCTTCTTCATCTTCGCTTCTCTTCGAATTCGCCCTTCGTTTCTTGATGATCATTGTGACAACCACCGCTCCAATGACCACCCAGACCATCACAATCAGACCACCCACTACGGAAAATATCAGATATTTCGGGGTTCGTCTGTCGGTTATGCTTATTTCCTCCTCCTTGTATTCAGCTCCTCCTCCAAAGTCACACTTGTCGTCGGCTGATCCCAGCTGCATTTCTTTCTCCAGAAGCATTGTTAAAAGTCTGAAATCAGGTTTTTGAAAGCAAAAAAGAGAGAAAGGTTCAAACTTTCTGGAAAGCGGTCAGTATCGATTTTTCGGCTAGGGTTATTGCGCGCGGGCTCGGACTGCGATTTCTTGGTTAATCGAATAAAAAATAAGTTTTTTTTGTAAAAATCTTTTAAGAAAAAGTTTGTAAAGTATTTTAACCTTGTTTTCAATTTGTTTTAAAACTAAATATTTTAATATTTGAAAAAGTTTTTTTATTTATTTTTTATTTTTTCGAATTTCGGAAGGTTTTATCGGTTTATATCATTTGTGCACAGTAAAACGCCACACATTGTGAAAGTAGCTTAAAAGTTAAATATAAAAAATTTAAAAAAATCTAACCAAATAAATTTACAAAATTTTTAAAAATTTCAGAATTCTTTTTATTTTTCTAATTTTTTTTGGAATTTTCATAGTAAATTGAAACATTGAAATATAAAAATTTTTATTAACAGCTTTTAGCCTAATGATATTTTTCAATTAATATTTTTATAAAAGTTTTATGAAAATCTTGTAACAATAATTTTTTTAAAACATTTTTTAGTTTTTTAAGCTTTTTTGGACATTTCACTTTTTAAAAAAAAGTGAAAACCTGCATTTTTAGTAATTAAAATAAAAAGTTTTTTTTTAAAATGTTTTGAAATTGCCCATTCTCGGTTTTAGATCATTTTTGCCCAAAAAGTGTTACACGAGCGCGCGCGCAATAACCCGATTCGAAAAATCGATATTGATCCTAATTCCTCAGGAATGATTTTTATGGGTCAAATGGTTTTTTAAAATTTATTTAAAAACAAACCTTTTGTGCAATTTTTTAAAGTCCCTTTTCTTGTTACACTTCAACTCGAATTTCACCTTGGCAGGACTTATAATTCTCTTAAGACTGGAGAAATCGATTTTATAGAGATCGATGTTATGATGAATTCGAACCGCAATATCTAAAAAAAAATAATTTAATATTTTAACAAAAATTTTAAAATATTTAAAAATAAACTTACTGTCAACTAAATCGTTGGTAATCACAGACAGTTCAGAGAGAAAATCCAAAAATCGAATATTCGTGTAGGAAATGTCGATTTTTCCGATAAGAAAACGGTTGTTTACAAGATTTACATATCCATTTGCTTTGTAATCTCTCCTGATTGTCAGGTGACCAGTGGATCGCAAACAACTTTTGCGTATTTTTACCATTTCAATTATCCCAGAGCAAACTCTTTCTGAAAATGTTGAGATAGTTAGATTTATAAAGTTATTACAAATAAATTCTTTTTTGAAAAAGTAAATTTTGATAAGTTTTAGCTGAGTTGTGCTGGTTTTAATGTGACGCCAAATTGCGGCACAGTGCGGATTACATATATGCGCGATTGGCGGCCCGAATTTGAAAATACTCATCGGTTTTTTCATTTTAAAACATAATTGTAATGGTTTGTAATACAAGTTTCGTTTACAAAGACTTAAAGGAAGTTGAATACAAAATTTAAAAAAAAATTGCCAACATCGATTTTGGTATCGGGTTATCGCGGGTGAGCCCGTAACAAAGATATCGCCATAAAAATTGATCAATTTGAAAAAAAAAAAGGTTCATTAAAGCTTTTTAAGCAAAAATACATTCAAATTTTCCGTTTTTTTGTTGCCTCTAATTAAACTTTACGTAGAAACTTGCGGAATAAAAGTTCAATCGATTGCATTTTTTAACAGATTTAAACACTTTTATGCAATATCGGTGTTGCTGTTGGGTTAACGCGGGCGCGCTCGAAAAATAGAAAATTTCGTCAAACGCGACAAGTTTGATTTTCAGCCATTTTTATAGCTGCTTTTCGCTTCTAGTAGAAAGTGAAAACCTTTTTTCGTAATTTACAAAGGTTTAACCAAATAAACCTATAAATTTGCCTTTCACGCCGGTTACTGTATTTCGTGCGCGCCCGCGATAACCCTTGACCAAAATGGCATAAATGTGTCAAAATGTGTCAGAATGTCATTTTGGGACCATTAATGGATTTTCCCTCAATTTTACATAAAAAGCATCGGCGTGAATCCTAGGAATCTACCCAACCTCGTTTTCTACCGCGCCCTGCCTTTTAAGCCCGCGACGCGCCCTCGGTGGTGTTCGTTTATGGCGCAGAGGCAAGTCCCTCGTTTTATAAGCTGGAGGTCCCAGGTTCGGATCCCCTCTGCTGCAAACTTTTTGCTTTTCGTATTTTAATGTTCATTTGAATGTAGGAATAGGGTTGTAACAATTTCCAATTCCTTTAATAACTTCAACTCACCCCCATTTGACCCTACGATCAGTTTTCCTCGATGTTTCAGGCTATCCAAAATATGGTAATCTCCGAGGATGGAATTGTTTGTGAGTCTAGATCTCCTCGAACACGTCACTTTGGTATTGTTCAAAAAGGAAACGGATGTGATATTCGTATCGACCATCGAAACACAGCCGTTGACATCCTCAATGACCGTGTGCCGAATTTCCCCACTGACTGTCGACGAAAACATCAAATCTCCCTTCACGTTGGAACAGTCCCTAATTTCATTCAGGTTTTTCACATGGGCACGGAAAGTGCATTCTGAAATAAAAGTTTAAGTTTTAAAATTGATTTTCACAAAATTGAAGGGGAAGGACCTCGTAAAATTGATTTTTCAAAGTCTCTTTACAATTATTTCAGCGAATAGATATTGTTTCCACGATTCTGAAACATACCCCTTTTATATGATTTGGACTGCAAAAGGGGCGCGTTTACACGGCCGTTTTACGCGTTTGCCGCACGGAAACACGGCCAGAGTTGGCGAGAGAGTGTGGGAAATGGGGAGACGCAGAGTTGGCGGCAATTCAAACGACAATTTCCCGAAATTTCAAACGCTCCTAAATCGGTTCATTTTCATCCAAAATAGGTAAAAGAGGTATTTTTCGGAATCCTGGGAAAGAGATCTAGGCTTTTATCACAAAATCAGAAAATTTATTTTTACGCGGTCCTTCCCCTTTAATTAAAAAAAATTTAAATTTAAATTTAAAAAAAAATATTACCTTTCCTCTGTTGAATGTAATTTTGGTGTTGATACATGCAGAAGCGGAAGTACTCGCGGTGGTCTTCATCAAATCCGGGGAAATTGCGGTTTCCGCTGATTTCGCATTTTCTCAGGGCGCAATTTGTGCAATTTACAGGGACTTTGATTTCCTTGAGCTTGTGATTGTCCATTATGTAAAACCAGCCTGAAAATGAGAGTTTGTAACATTGATTGGGGGCAAGAAAAACATGATAATTTTGGTTCATGGTAATGGCAAAAGAAAAACGGTCATCGATGAAAAATAAACATGTCACTTTGGTTTATTTAGACTAGCAAAAGAGTTTCAACGTCGGCGGGAATCGAACCTGTGACCTCTCGCGCAAAAGACTGCCACCTCACCATTACACTACGCTGCCGTTTGGTTAATCACGGCGCCCGCGCCTTATATCCGAGGTCGCGGCGCTTAACATGGACCATCGAAAATAAAGAAAACAACATTGATAGTTCGTGAAAAACATGAAAATTGTATGTTTAGTTAGGTAATGTTTTAATTGCACACAATTTGAGCAGTATCCGCGCCCCATTGCCAATTTCGTCGCGCACACCTAAAAGGCCTATATCTCTGTAAACTTCCGTTTTTCGCGATAATTGTTACCATAATTAAAAGTAAATATGATAAACGATTGTGGATTAATGCAAGCTTCCATTTGTTTTCAAAAAAATATGAGTTTCCAACAAATCTCCCAGCTGTTTAACGCGGCCTGTGCGGCGGCTGCAGACCAAACTATGGCGCCAGTGAAAAATGAGCAAATTAAATTGCAAATTAAATGTCAATGTTTGAAATGAAAAAGCTCCATTGAAATTGTGATATATCCCATAAAATACATGTTAATTTTTTTATATTTTCATTTTTTTTCTAGATTTTTGTTTGCGGTACCTAGTCATTAAAAACAGGACAGTCAGTCATGCAAAAAAGAAAGAATAATAACAAATGCAATAAAATTATAAATAGATTATTTAATGCTAGCAGTTCGTTTGCTACAAAAACATTTTTAAATTGTTAAAAACAAGTGATTTTGGGTCCCGCAGCGAAAAGCGACCAGCTATGAGACGCTGATGCTGAAGCCTGGCGCCGCCAAACAAGGCCATCTAGCGGCGGCTAAAAAAGTTATTGAAATTTAAAATAGTTAAAAACTGAATATAATGTATTTAACACCCTTTACAAACAAAGCAAAGAGTTTGCAAAAGAGAGGATTCGATCCACTGACCAAACGATGGCCAGACTAGCGCGCTCCCGGTTGCGCCATCAGACCGCTGCTAGCAGCGTGAGGTAGGCGCCTGATAAACACCGTCCCGCTTCTCCCCCGCCTTTCCATTGAAATGCACCCAAATTCAAACAGAAAAACCTACCAACAGTAGTCTCAATGGTGGTCAATGATTCCATATTAATAGTTTCCAAATTGGGATTATTTTGAATCGTAAAGTGACCATCTGAAATTTCGAATTGAAATTAAAATGAGGATTTTACCTAAAACATCGAGTTTGAAATGTTCCAGCCGACCCAAATCCAGCGATTTCAAATCCACATTTCCATCGATTTCAATCGAAACGGTAATGTTTGTCTTCACCCGGAAGAATTCATTGATTTCCTTATCCCCGAAATCCTTCAACGGCAAAATGTAGTACACATTTTCCTCGGCCAACAAAGTGGTGCTATTCGAGCATTCACGAAGGATCGTCTTTGGGGCATCGTTTAGGCGAATGTTATTACCTAAAATAGGTTCTTAGCGTCGTTAAGAGGAGGAGGAGTACAGTCCACAGTGGTTTCTTTCTCGGTGGAAGAGGCAGGAGGCACGGCGGCCAGGAAGAGGAAGAGGAGCGGTTTGAGGAGCATCCAGTCGGAGGGAGAACCGACCGGGCGAATGGAAAGAGGAGCAGGGAAGGAGGTTATATGCTAATTAGAGGAATCGATTGAGGAGGACAGATTTCAATTGGAATTGGTCAAATTAGAATTTTTCAGTCTCCTTTTTCAGAACTTTTCAACAATTTGCAGTTTACTGAAGTTTGAAAACTCTGGCAAAAGCCACCTCGTCTCACCTGATCGTCCAAAAAAGCAACTCTAGCGGCCTTAGATTGCCAAAAAGCGGCTGAGGGGCAGTAGGACGAGGACCTTTTTTGACTCTATCTCATATTGAAAAGCTTGAAAAATTATTCAAGAAAATAAATAACCGTTCGGGGTTTAAATGCGTCGTTTTGGATAATTCTGCATCTGAAATGCCATTTTTGGCCATTTCAGGCAGAGTTTATCGATTTTTGCTCGTCACTTTCGAATTTTCAATGTTCCCTCCTTAAAAGACGCAGAAAACTCTGGTTGTATGACATGGGAGCGCCGCGATTTTCACACCCGTACGAGATCGGCGGCCGCGGCAAGGGTAGTCCCGCCGCATACAGTGTTGAGCACCATATGAAAAAACAAATCGAAAAGAGGTCCCTGCCATATTTTAAACTAATGGTAGCGATGGTAGCGTTTTTAAATTGGAATCGCTAAAATTAGAATGTAACACACATTTTCAAAACTTTCCAATAATTTGCAGTTGACTGAAGTTTTAAGGATCAAAAAATGTACTTTGAACAGGCAAAAACTATCTGAAGGTTGTCAAAAGACCTATAATGATCGAAACAGTTTGTAGTGGCATACAGTCACAGAAAAGCGGCCAACTATTGTCAAAAAGCGTCTGGAGCGGCCTAAGGTCGTCGAAAAGCGGCCTAGCGTTATAACAAAGCGGCTGAAGCGGTCTAATATTGACAAAAGGCGGCTGCGGCCTGAGGTCATCAAAAGCGGCATTAAATGCGACTGGAGTGGCCTAAGGTTAAAAAAAATCAATATAGCGCATAAGCTTATCTAAAAGCGGCCTAAATTTGTCAAAAGACGGTCTAAGCGGTCTAAGGTCATCGAAAAGCGGTCTAACGTTGTAACAAAGCGGCTGAAGCGGTCTAAGATAGTTTAAACGGACTGCCTAACGAAGAATTGATCACATCTTGCCATCTGTGAACATGAAATGACTATCTTACGAGAATCTTACGAAACAAACAACACAAAAACACAATCGAATGGCATCCACACAACAAAGGTTTAATCACCAATGGCAGAACTTTGTTTTGTATCTACAGAACGTTGAAAAGTTGACGGAAGACGATCATCGGAGCGATGGCGATCCGCGGGAAGGCGGTGGTGGTGGCCGTGTTGCAGAGGTCTTCGCTGCAGCAGCAAACTTGCCCTCCAGTAGAACCATCCGGAATGCAGCCCTCCATTTTGCATTTATGTCCACAGTATTTCTCCACACGTCCACCGTAGCTTGAGAATTCCTTGTAGCATCCTCTCCCAGAACACTGCTTCTCCTCAACATTGCTGTACCAGCCATGGTAGCACTTGAAAGCCCCGGCGGGAAGGGAGAGGAGGAGGAGGATGAGGAGGGGCTTGAGGAGCATGTAGTCGAAGGGCGGACAGACCGGTCGAATGGAGGGAGGAGCAGGGAGGGAGGATTATATAGGCACACGGGGTATGCTAATCAGCTGCCTGTCACTTGAGAGGTACGTCACGTGAGGAGAACATTTCCTCACCGCCGGTAAATTACTTTGGCTGATTAAATATTCGATAATTATTCGATAGCTATTCGATAAGACTTAACTATTCGATAAGACTATATTGTTAGTCTGTCACGCAAAAATACACACACACTCACACGTCAGACGCTTTTTAACGACCTTAGGCCGCTTTTGGCTGACCTTCAGCCGCCTAATAGTCCCCTTTTGACAAAGCCTCGACATGAAAGGGGAAGGACCTCGTAAATCGATTTTTCAAAGTATCTTTACAATTGTTTCATTGAATAGATGCCGTTTCCACAATTATTCTGAAACCTACCCCTTTTATGTGATTTCAAATGCAAAGGGGGCGCGTTTACACGGCCGTTTTACGCGTTTGCCGCACGGAAACACGGCCAGAGTGGGCGAGAGAGTGTGGGTAATGGGGAGACGCAGAGTTGGCGGCAATTCAAATTGTAATTTCCCCAACCAGGAGTTACGGCCCGCCTTCGGCGGTCCTACACTCCTGGCATGTGTGGGGTCAGCACATCAGTAGCTTTTTTATAGTAAATTTGTTGGTAAAAATTGAAGCAGGCGGCCTATGGCCGCAAAATACGCGGCCTTCGGCCGCTCATACAGGCGGCCTACGGCCACCGTGTACGCGGCCTTTGGCCGCTCATACAGGCGGCCTACGGCCACCGTGTACGCGGCCTTCAGCCGCACATGCAGGCGGCCTACGGCCGCAAAATACGCGGCCTTCGGCCGCTCATACAGGCGGCCTACGGCCGCAGTGTACGCGGCCTTCAGCCGCTCATACAGGCGGCCTACGGCCACCGTGTACGAGGACCGACCGCCCTCGGTGGTGCAGCGAGAAAGAGTGACCTCCAAGGCAGCAACCCCAGGTGGCGGTTTTCACGTAGGCCGGCCATTTCCAACCGAAAATGGCCAAACCCACGAGGAAATAAACCCTCGTGTGAGACTCACTCTGAAGCTTTTTGGCCAAAAAATAGGCTAATTGCAAGACAACCGGCGAGAGACGGGCGAGAGATAGGGGAAATGAGGAGGCGCAGGCAGCGCACGCGGTACCGCACTTTCACCCTGGGACACCAAAAGCTTCAGAGTGAGTCTCACACAAAAGGAGACCATAAGCGAATTGTATAAGAGAGGATATTTCAAGCGCTCCTAAATCGATTCATTTTGATCCAAAATGGGTAAAAGAGGTATTTTTGGGGCTGCTGGGAATGAGATGTAGGATTTTATCACAAAAACAAAAAAAATCTCTATCTCTATCTCTCTCTCCCTCTCTCTCTCTCTCTCTCTCTCTCTCTCTCTCTCTCTCTCTCTCTCTCTTTCCTGCTTATATTTGCCTATGGCGCTCATTATGCGCCGGGACTACCCTTGCCGCGGTCACCGATCTCGTACGGGTGTGAAACTCGCTGCGCTACCATGTCAGACAACCAGAGTTTTCTGCGTCTTTTCAGGCGGGAACATTGAAAATTCGAAAGTGACCACCAAAAAATCGATAAATCGATGGATTGGACCCGTAAACACCGTGCACGTAGTTCTTTAAAATGCCGGTTATCCAAAGGTGCATGTCGCCTGGAATGGCCAAAAAATGGCATTTAAGATTCTGATTTCTCCAAAACAACGCAGTTAAACCCCAAGTTTTATACTTTTTCTTGAATAACTTTTCAAGCTCTTTAATATGAGAGAATAACAAACTGGGCGGATTGTTTGACACTACTCCCAACAAACAGAAAGAAACAACTCATGAATTTTCAATTTCCAAATGAATGTCCATGAAAACGAAAGTAAGTTTGTTGATTTCTAAAACAGAATACAGTAATAGAAGACAGAGAACATTGACATTTATTCGATGTCTACTGGCCGATGAAGAAGTGGATGAAAGCGAAGAGCGGAGCAGAGAGGACCAGCGGGAAGACGGTGGGAGTGGCGCCGTTGCAGAGGTCACTGTCGCAGCAACATATTTGCTTGCCGTCTTGAGTCATGACGCAGTCTCCAGCCTCAAAACTTCCATATAATTTGTTTTGCTCAAAACCCACAGAACAAGTACCATAACCGCATTCCTTTTCAATATTGTAGCCTACACGGCCATCAGGGCCGCGTTCTCCACAAGCTCCGGGGTCGGAATGTTGGTCTCCTCCCGGGTTGATGATTTTCAGGCAGCTCTTCCCGAGACATGTATTTTCTTGATACATGCGAAGACTTGGGGGAGAGCATCCCACATAGCACTCGATGCCGATCACGGCAGGAAGGGAGGTGAGGAAGAGGAGGAGGAGGGGCTTGAGGAGCATGTAGTCGAAGGGCGGACAGACCGGTCGAATGGAGGGAGGGGCAGGGAAGGAGGATTATATAGGCACACGGGGTATGCTAATCAGCCGCGTGTCATTTCAGAGATACGTCACGTGAGAAGAACATTTCCTCACCCTCGCTCATTTACATTGGTTGATCACGTATAAACTATTCGGCAATATCATATTGTTATTATTTCACGCAAAAACGCTTTTTAACGTCTTAATTTTTTTTTTAAATTTAAAAGGGAAGAACCTCGTAAAATTGATCTTTCAAAGTATCTTTATTATAGTTTCATTGAGTAGACATCGTTTCAACGATTCCGAAACAAACCCATTTTATATGATTTGGACTGCACAAGGGGCGCGTTTACACGGCCGTTTTACGCGTTTGCCGCACGGAAACACGGCTAGAGTGGGCGAGAGAGTGTGGGAAATGGGGAGGCGCAGAGTTGGCGGCAATTCAAATGGCAATTTCCCAAAATTTCAAGCGCTCCTAAATCAATTCATTTTGATCCAAAATGGGTAAAAGAGGTATTTTTCGGAATCCTGGGAATGAGATCGAGACTTTTATCCAAAAAAAAACAGAAAAATTATTTTTACGCGGTCCTTCCCCTTTAAATGCGTCGTTTTGGAGAATCTCTGTATCCTTCCCCTTTAAGGGAGAAGGACCTCGTAAAAATAGTTTTTTTTTGATTTTGTGATAAAAACCTTGATCTTATTCCCAGAAGTCCGAAAAATACCTCTTTTACCCATTTTGGATCAAAATTAACCGATTTAGGAGCGCTTGAAATTTTGGGGAAATTGTCATTTGAATTGCCGCCAACTCTGCGTCTCCCCATTTCCCACACTCTCTCGCCCACTCTGGCCGTGTTTCCGTGCGGCAAACGCGTAAAACGGCCGTGTAAACGCGCCCCTTTTGCAGTCCAAATCATATAAAAGGGGTATGTTTTAGAATCGTGGAAACGATATCTATTCAATGAAACAATTGTTAAGAGACTTTTAAAAATAAATTTTACGAGGTCCTTCCCTTTCATGTCGAGGCTTTGTCAAAAGGGGACTATTAGGCGGCTGAAGGTCAGCCAAAAGCGGCCTAAGGTCGTTAAAAAGCGTCTGACGTGTGAGTGTGTGTGTACGTGTGTGTATTTTTGCGTGACAGACTAACAATATCGTCTTATCGAATAGTTTATTCGTAATCAACCAATGTAAATGAGCTAGTGTGAAGAAATGTTCTCCTCACGTGACGTACCTCTCAAGTGACAGGCGGCTGATTAGCATACCCCCTGTGCCTATATAATCCTCCCTCCCTGCTCCTCCCTCCATTCGACCGGTCTGTCCGCCCTTCGACTACATGCTCCTCAAGCCCCTCCTCATCCTCCTCCTCACCTCCCTTCCCATTGCAGCTGACATAGAATGCCACAGTGGAATGGGGCTTCTGTTCACCACTCAGAAATGCCTTTCTGAAAGTTGCATTAAACAGACCACCTACAGCTCGGGTCAAATGAACATTGTGAAAAGCTGCGGCACGGATAGCTGTGCTGTAAGTCATTCCACATTTCCACAATGCCAATCATTCAGGAAGAGGGACTTTGCATAAAAGGAGACGGCACCGGGAGAGAACATGGCAGTTTTGGTGGTTACCCCAACGGTGTTGGTATGAACACGGAGACATGCTGCTGCCACGGCGACAAGTGCAACACCGCGACGACTTCTCCTCTCTCGCTGGCCGTCATCCTCCCTCTCTTCCTCTTCAACTACTTCTTTGTCGACCAGTAGACACAAATAAACAACAGTGTTCCTTTGTTCGTCTGTTTTTGTTTACCTTATACTTGTGAGACGTGTGTTTAAGAGGGCATGTCTGTAAATATCGAGCAGGGCAGTGACATAGGATTTTTTCATAGTCTTCGATTTGGCCCAAAAGTTGTCAAAAGTCATTATATGGGCTAAATACACTCCGTTGCATAAGTATATAGGCACCCCATTTTTCTGACTTTTATGCAAATTTTGAAGAGTTTTCTGAACCCGAAACAGAGAACTTACTTTCCACCCCAAAACAGACCCTTTCCCAAAAATTTGCCCAGATTTGCTAATTTTCATGAGAGTTAGTCTGATTTTTCGAAAATTCGGTGTTGCAAAAGTATAAAGGCACTCAGAAAAATGGACCCAAATTGGCATTCTGTTAAATTTGAGCAAAACAGACGTTTCACTGAGTCAAAGCAAACACTCTGCAATCGAACCATGGAAATTTGATAGAGAAAAACAGATGCGTTCCGGAATTACGCTGTTAAAACGCAAAAGTTTTTAAATTGCACGTTTCGTCTGATTGTGATGAACCAACGTCTGTTCAATCCAATTTTTTGTGCTAATTGTGTCCCTAAATGGTTTTCCAATGATCATGAACTGAAATGGTGGTTTGAGAACAAAAAGAGCAACTGAAATCCCACTTTTGGATAGCACTGCTCACAATCAACGAAGTTGTTCCCTGTGCTTCTGATGAAAACAGACGTGAAAATCGAAGTCAAACGGTGCAAATTCGCTTTACCAAATGGATTAACTTTGTTTGGTTCATTTAAGAACGTTGGAAAAAATGTTACTGAACAGAAAATGGAAAAGGCAAAAAAATCACTTTAAATGAGTTACCAAATTTATGCATTTGAAAAATACCTTTGTTACCTATTTTGGATAAAAATGAACCGATTTAGTAGCGCTTGAAATTATGGGGAAATTGTCATTTGAATTGCCGCCAACTCTGCGCCTCCCCATTTCCCACACTCTCTCGCCCACTCTGACCGTGTTTCCGTGCGGCAAACGCGTAAAAGGCCGTGTAAACGCGCCCCTTTTGCAGTCCAAATCATCTAAAAGGGATGTGTTTCAGAATCGTGGAAACCATATCTATTCAATGAAACAATTGTAAAGAGATTTTGAAAAATCAATTTTACGAGTTCCTTTCCCTTTAAAATACCCACAGACACACACACATTGCCAAATAATTTATGTGTGATCAACCAATGTAAATGAGCTAGTGTGAAGAAATGTTCTCCTCACGTGACGTACCTCTCAAGGGACAGGCGGCTGATTAGCATGCCCCCTGTGCCTATATAATCCTCCCTCCCTGCTCCTCCCTCCATTCGACCGGTCTGTCCGCCCTTCGACTACATGCTCCTCAAGCCCCTCCTCCTCCTCTTCTTCCTCATCTCCGTTCCTGCCGTGATGGGCTCGAAGTGTTATGTCAGCACCGGCAGCGGCAGACGCAGCGGCCCAGGAAGCTACATGGAGGTGCAGGCGGACTGCATCTACAAGGGTTGCCACAAATCCATTACGTATAGTTACGACGGCTTGCCAATAATTCAAAAAAGTTGTGGACATTCTTGCCATGTTGGTTTGATAGTTTTCAAATACAGAAGTTAGTTCAGTCTGATGGATTGTGCCTTATGCATAGGCACTCCGAAGAATGCTGCTGCGAAGGGGACCTCTGCAACACCGCCACCACCGCCTTCCCGCTGATCGCCATTGCTCCGCTCGTCGTCTTCAACCACCTTTTCATTGGACAATAGACTAAATAAATATCAATGTTTGGTGCCACTTGTACTTGCTTTTGTGTTTTTTGTACCTATTTTTTCATATTTGCTGTGATCGAGCTGGCAAGGCAATTTCGTCTGTTTCATGCCCTCTCTAGCTCCTCATCGTGCCAGTTACTCTAGTTTTAGACCTAATTTAAAGCTCAATTTGGCAAAAACGGCTTCTAAAGTACAATGTCGTTTTTGGTTACATCACGATCCCCAATCAATCGATAATCGACCAGGAATCCCAACAATCAATCGATGATTGACCCGTGATTGTTGATGAAAAAAAAACGTTAGAGGTGTGAAGGCGAAAAAAATAGTTTATTAGGTAAAGAACAGGGAGGGGCCTCCTATTTTCGCCTTTAGCGCTGAACTTTCGAATATTTTTTCGAATATTACAACTGTTTCTGATGTTTTTTGAGTTGAAATTCTATGAAGTTGTATTTAAAGTTTTTAAAAAATTTGTCATTTTCAGCTGTGAAAAATTGGTTTGATCAATTTTATGGGTATGATGGGGAAACATTTTTTTGGGTTTTAAGAACAATTTCGATTGCAAATGGCACGAGGAAAACGGTGGCGCAAGTGTCATGTCTCCCAAATTGACCCAAAGTTGTCAAAATAAGGAAAAACATCAAAAAAGTGAAGTTTTTGTCGGTTTTTTGCAAATTACGCTCGCAAATGATGAAAAACGCGTGTTGACATATATTACAAACTTTGTTCTCATTTTAAGACCTTTCCACAAAGTACTATAACTTTGTGATTTGGATGAGTTGCGACCAAGTTACAAAAACCGGATGCGCGCGCAATAACCCGGGACAGAAAATCGATATTGACCTAAAAGTTTCGGAAATGTGTTTTGGGGCCAAATAGATGTTTTTGACAAAGTTTGGGCGAAATCCATTTTTCTCTGTCGCGGGGGGTTCGATACCGCTTAAACCTTACGGAATTCTCGTGTTAAATGCTGATGAGGAGGTTAGGAAGTGAAGAGTTAAGGAAGTGAGGAGATGTGAAGGTGAGGAGATGAGAAAACAGATGATGAAGAAGGGAAAAGTAGGTAAAGGAAGGAGTGGCGGTGAGGAAGTGAGGAAATGTGGAAATGAGCAAATGAGAAGGTGCGTGAGAATGTGAGGAAGTGAGAAAATACCAAGTGTAAGTTAAAGGGTAGACGAAAAAGGGCAACGGGAGAGGCAAATATTAATACAGTATCTATAAGGCAAATGAGAAAATGGGAAAGTGAGGAAGTGAGACAAAGACCGAGAAGTAAGGGCGTGAGAATGTGAGAATGTGAGAAGTGAAGATGTGAGATGTGAGAATGTCAAGATGTGAGCAAATGAGGAAGCTGGGAACTAACTATAAGATCTTAACAGTGAAAAAGTCGATGTCTCGGATTTTGCTGATAATTTAATATGAGACGCGAAATAAACAAGAAACTCTTTGATTTTGATTTTTCAAAATTTTTAAAATTGCAAGTTCGGAAGGCGTCAAACGATTTAAAATAGTGTACAAATTTCTTCTTTTGTAGTTTCGTGATCAAACTATGGTCAACCCTTCATTTAGTCAAAAAACTTCAAACAAATCAGCAAAAAATCACATTTTTGCTAGCCCTGTTTTCCATCTTCAAAGCCTAGCTTAGCAATCTATTTCATTGGATTTGTTGTAAAAATTTCCATTGTTTTGAGCGCTTGCAAACATAAGAAACCTAATTTGGCCAAAAAAACGACCAAAATGGATCAAAAACAATTTGGTCAAAATAGTCAAAAAATTAAAAACCTTTTTTATGGCCTTTTGTTAGCCCAAACAGTGAATCTGAACTAAAAAAAACCACACTTTTAATTTTTTTTAAAATTGCTTTAACTTTTTTGACCAAATTGTTTTTGGTCCATTTTGGTCCTTTTTTGACCAAATTTCAATAGAAAAATTGAGTATGTAAGAGAAAAGGAAGAACGTGAGGATGTGAGCATGTGAAGACGTGATAAAGTAAGAAAGTCAATAAGTAGGGAAGTGAGAAGGTTTAAGGTTTAAGAATACAATTGAAAAACAAAAATAAGCAATCTACCGTAGGAAAAAGAATGGTGAAAGAGTTTGCACGTGAGATAATGTGAGCCAATGAACAAGTGATAAAATGAGGAAATGAGGTAAAAGTGGAAACAATGAAGATGCCAAGGATCAAAACACTTTATTGAATCAGAAACCAAACCCGCAATGAAAATCAAGATTTATTTGTGTTGTTAAAGAGTTATCAAAGCCAATGCTGCCAAAGGCAGAACGGTAGCCCCTGCCGTGTTGCACCAGTTCCCTTCACAGCAGCACTTTGTGTACTCCTTGCCCTCCGCTTCCTTCTTCTTCTTGTCTTCCTTCTTCTCCACTTTCTTGCATCCTTCTTCACTGCAGACTTCCTTCACTCCGCAGGCCTTGTTATAGCGCTCCGTTCCGTTGACTCCGGGGAAGATGGTCTTGACGCACATCTTAGTGCTCTTGCATTCCATGAATCCGGTGCCACCGCCTTCGCCCATGTGGTTTTTGGCAGAGCTCTCTGGAAGAGAGAGGGATTGGAGAGAGAGAGAGAGAGAGAGAGAGAGAGAGAGAGAAAGAGAAGACTAACCGAAGTAGCACTTGACGGTGTGGACGGAGGGACAGACGAGTAGGAACAACAGCAAATGGGGAGACATAGGTAGGAAATGAAGGACGGGCGGTCAACTGCCGCATAAATGCTAATTAAGCGGATTGGTGAAGGTACGTGAAGTTCACGGAGATCTCTCTCTCTCTCTCTCTGTTAGAGAGGGAGAAATACAGTTAGAGAGAGAAAGACAGTTAGAGAGAGAGAAAGAGAGAGAGAAAGAGAAAGAGAAAGTTAGAGAGAAAGACATTTAGAGAGAGAGAGACAGTTAGAGTGAGATAGAGACAGTTAGAGAGAGAGAGAGTTAGAGAGAGAAAGACTTTGAAAGAGAGACAGTTAGAGAGAGAGACAGTTAGAGAGAGAGAAAGACAGTTAGAGAGAGAGAAAGGGAGAGAAATAGAGAGAGAGAGAGCGTTAAAGAGAGAGAAAGACCGTTAGAGAAAGAGAAAGACAGTTAGAGAGAGAGAGAGAAATGGAGAGAGAAAGAGAGAGAGACCGTTAGAGAGAGAGAGAGAGAGAGAGAGAGAGAGACAGTTAGAGAGAGAGAGAACTTTTTTATTTTACTTTCCAAAAAATAGGCAGATTTCCTTTTTTGTCAACGACAGATTATCTGCTTTTCGGTATTCATCGAAGCCCGAAATGGCCTTCTGAATACGCAGACAGCCTAAAGTAGCTAAATTTGCATGTATTTTTTGGTGCGTGACAATCATCCCATTTTGGGGAACTTTGTAAGCGCCTTAAGGAATAAGTGCTTGAGTTTTAGGGGAAATACTAGACAAAGACACATTGGCTTTGGCCTGAGGGTCAGAAAGAGACCAAATTTGGCTTAGTTCTTGTTAGAGACAATCGATTTGGAAAAGGCTTGAGAGTGGACTTTGATTCCCACATTGTATATAAACCCCTGCTTCGGTGGTTCTACATCCAACATGCGCCTCTTC
>JAJQXH010000044.1:1747500-1750000 GCA_022343465.1 Oscheius sp. G VE-2021 | reverse complement strand
GACCCCGGAAGCAGGCGGGATTAGCGCCCACGGGAACCGGTGGGCTATCAGCAGGCACACTTTCTTCTGTTTTCGGGCTAGGAGAAAGCTTTCAATAGTGGAAAAAGAAAAATGGAGTTTGGGATGGAAAGAAGGAGAGAACAAACTGTTGAGAGAGGGAGAGAGAAAGAGAGAGAGAGAGAGAGAGAGAGAGAGAGAGAGAGACAGGCAGATAGACAGAGAGAGAGGGAGAGAGAGAGAGAGAAGATAGAGAAAGAGATAGAGAGTGAGAGTGAGATAGAGAAAGGGAGACAGAGAGAGGGGAGAGGGGAGAGAGAGAGTGAGAGAAAGGAGGAAAGAGACAGAGAGATAAAGAGAAACATAGATAGAGAGAGATAGGGAGAGAGAGCGAGAGAGAGAGCGAGAGAAAAAGAGAGAGAGAGAGAGAGAGAGAGAGAGAGAGAGTGAGAGAAAGGAAGAAAGAGACAGAGAAATAGAGAAAGACAAAGATAAAGAGAGAGAGAGATAGCGAGAGAGAGAAAGAGATAGAGAGATAGAGAGATAGAAAGATAGACAGATAGAGAGATAGAGAGATAGAGAGATAGAGAGAGAGAGAGAGAGAGAGAGAGAGAGAAGGAAACAGGGAAAGGAAACAGTGAAACAGCGGCTTTGAGAGCGCACCAGAGGGGGGGGCAACGTAACTGCTTTTTTGCTATCTGCTTTTCTCCGCGTTTTTTTGTCGCTTTCATTAAACTCATTTTTTGTTTTTGAGTTTTTCTTATGTTAAACATTTTGAAAATTGATATTTGAATGTCATTAAAATAAATTTCACATGCTAATTTCACCTTCTAGCAGTTTTTCACGACTTTTCACTTCTCTCCCTTCCTTTGCCTCACTTTTGATTAAATTTAATCGATTTTTCACCATTAAAATTGAATTTTTATTCTATTTTTCCTTGAATTTCCGTGCATTCCATTTGCCAGACCACTCGATGTGTTCGATTTGTTTCGTTTACAGCCAAGTTCAAAAGTTCACGCGCTCTTATCGCAAAGCAAACTGCTGCCATGTGGTTGAGTGCGTTTATTTCAGTTGTTTGAATCCATCTTTTACAATTTTTTGAACGTTTTAAAACCTAACTTTACAAATTTAGAAACACTTTCTAAATTTCAGAAAGAAATTTCCCTTTTGTAATTGAATTTGCGCACAGGGTGGCCGCATCGAAAAAAATGCCTACGTGACCGGCCACAATCGGCTTTCTGCCGTTCGATTTTTGACCGTTCGCTGAAGTTTCACACGCACTTACACATGCATACATACACACATTCCCACACACATTCACACACTCACACATTCACATACACACATACACACAGACATAATTCCAGTTTGGCGAAAGCTGTCTCTCTCTTTCTCTCTCTTTCATTCTCCCTCTCTCTCTCTCTCTCTCTCTCTCTCTCTCTCTCTCTCTCTCTCTGTCTCTGTCTCTCTCTCTCTCTCTCTCTCTCTCTTCACCAATCTTTTTCCAGGAGCAATGACCAAAACTCACTACGACGTAGCTGTTGTTGGCGCCGGAATCTTCGGCTCCTGTGCCGCCTACCATTCTCAGAAACTCGGAAAACGGACCCTTCTCCTCGATCAGGTACTCATCTCTCTCTCTCTTTTCCTCTCTTACTGTCTAATTTCAGTTCGCTCTCGGTCACAAAAACGGTAGTTCCCATGGCCAGTCAAGGATCATCCGCTACGCCCACGTCAAGGAGGCCTACGTTCCCTTGGTTGACGACTCCTACCATCAGATAGCTCAGATGGAGGCTAAGAGGAGTGAACAGTTGTGGAGGTAAGAACTTTTACGCTACCTTACCCTACCTTACCTTAACTTCTCTATTTTAGAAAAACAGGTCTTCTTTGGGTCAACGCCACTGCAGCTGTGAAGAGCATGTCCGAGACTTTGACCCGTAACAAAGTGGAGCATGAGGTCATTTCTGGAGATCAGGTAAGGTTTTTGGCCCTAGAGCTTCTAAAGTCGAATCTTTAAGGTCTCTGCTCGCTATCCTCAATTCAAATACGATAGTTCTGTTTCTGCTTTGATCGATCCGATGGGAGGAGTTCTTTTCGCTGACAAGTGGCTCAACGCCTTTCAGGTTGGTTGCCTCACGTCCTCACTTTCTCACTGTGTCACATCCTCATTTTCTCACATCTTCACTTTCTCACGTCCTCACAATTTTATATCCTCACTGTCTCACATTCTCAATGCCTCACGACCTCACTATCTCCTATCCTCA
The DNA here is from genome assembly GCA_022343465.1 of Oscheius sp. G VE-2021. NCBI lineage: Eukaryota > Metazoa > Nematoda > Chromadorea > Rhabditida > Rhabditidae > Oscheius > Oscheius sp. G VE-2021. Next base: position 1,747,742 of record JAJQXH010000044.1, on the reverse strand, counting down.
CTGTCTCACATTCTCACTGTTTCACATCCTCACGTTCTCACATCCTCACTGTCTCACATCCTCATGTTCTCACATCCTCACTGTCTCACATACTCACTGTTTCCTCCCTGTCTTTCTCTTCACTGTCTCACGTCCTCATTGGCTCACATTATACTTCTTCACATCCCTTTTCTCACATCCTCATTGTATCACATCCTCATTTTCTCACGACCTCATTATCGCATATCCTGACTGTCTCACAT
>JAJQXH010000044.1:1717500-1740000 GCA_022343465.1 Oscheius sp. G VE-2021 | reverse complement strand
TCTCTCTCTTTCTATCTATCTATCTCTCTCTGTCTATAGACAACAGAGGTAAGGAGAGAGGGAGAGAGAAATATACAGAGAGAGAGAGAGGTGAGAAAAGAGCAAGGGGGAGTTTTTGAGCACAGCTCGTGGCCAAATAGTGTGGGATCTGGCGCATTTTGGGAGAGAGACTTTAGTCGGCAAACAAACGGATCACTCACCAAGGGAAGAGCTGGAGTACTGCCCCGGCTGAGTGTAGATGCTCCCTGGAAGGAAAAGATCATTGATGATATCAGTGATGCTTAAAAATCAATCGATATCTATTTTTATATTTTCAGGCTACAACATTTACAGTTTTACCTTTGGGTTACTGTATACTCATCGGGGAGCCTGAAACTGAACCAACCTTAAGATATAAGCTAGCTTTTTTGTTTAAAGAGTAATTAAGTTTTCTTATGAATAATTGAGATCTTAAGCCAGTTAAGAGTTTTGTTTGCAATTTGGTCCCGTAGAGAATAACGTTATGTACTAAGGCGCATTAATTTTAAGGCACAAAGCAGAAGCGTCTAAAACAGAAGTCTAGAAAGCAAATGCGTGGGAAAGCGCAAAAAGCGCAGATTTAAAGCCGCATTACTCCGATGTTTCTCACTTGTAACATCAAAAACAGAGATGTTGTCTTTTGGAAACCTAATAAGGATACGAAATGTAGCGCAGAAAACACAAATCTAAAAAGGAGAAGCGTTGCAAACGTCTATTTTAAGCTGAAACCGTCCATAAGAAAATGAATTTGGTTTTCAATTTAGTGAGAGAAAAATAGAGTTGAGAGACCGAGAGATAAAGAGATAAATAGTATAAGAGAGAAGAGATGACAAGAAGAAAAAGAGAGAGAGAGAGAGAGAGAGAGAGAGAGAGAGGCTTTCCTGAGAAATGTTGTCAAGTACATAAAAGTTTTGAAAGGTAAAGTCAATCAATGACTTGAAAAGACCTGACCCACAAAAAATGGAAGAATAGAGACAGAGAAACATACGTACAGAGGGTAAGGGTCAGAGAAGTGATAGAAAATGAGAGAGAGGGCGAGAGAGAGAGAGAGAGAGAGAGAGAGAGAGAAAGAGAGAGAGAGAGAGAGAGGGCGAGAGAAAGAAGAGAAAAGGAAAAAGAGAGAGAATAGTAAAATGGTAAACCTTATAAACTTGGTTTTGATGGATTCTAGGATTGTTTCATGATTAGCTTCTGTTTACAAGACAATTTATGAAAATCATCAAAAAAGAAGGCAGTTGGAAAATATGAAACTGGTTGTTTATAGAAGTTGTAGTAATTCAACTTAACAAACATCAATTATCGTATGGATCTGTGATAAAAGTGTTATGCAATTCACAAACCTTAAGTTTTTGATGAAAACTTAAGATTGGTAAGCTCTAAGTTACCAAATAGGACCCCCCTTGTAAAGATAATCGGAATTCATGTTTGAGGTGCTACTAGTTTAGTGTCGCCCTCGTTGACAGCAAAGAACAATATTTCGGATGACATAAAGTGTCGAAATGCCGGTCACTCTGCGGAATAATAAGGGGGTAAAGTGCAAAAAGGGCGCTGAATGGGCCCCTATTTGCTTACCGAGGACGGCGGTCGGGAGCAGCCATGACAGGAGGCCGGCGAGCATCTTCTGGTCAGCGCCACGCCCCTTCTCCCTGAAAGCGGGTGGACAAAGAAGAACACAGAAACAAGAAGACACACATTACGCGCCGACCGAAGGTTCGCACCTCGGCGGAGGGGACGAAAATAACACCCGCGCGCCTGGAGGGATTTGGATTCGCCGGCGGCATGCGAAGGGGAATAGAAAGAGCCAATCATTGAGTCACTGGCTCACGTACTCACGCACTCAGGCATTCGCTCACTTACTCACTCACACACCCACACACACACCAACAAAAATTGATTTTACAAAGTCTCTTAACAATTATTTCATTGAATAGATGTCGTTTCCACGATTCTGAAACATACCCCTTTTATATTATTTGGCTGCAAAAGGGGCGCGTTTACACGGCCGTTTTACGCGTTTGCCGCACGGAAACACGGCCAGAGTGGGCGAGAGAGTGTGGGAAATGGGGAGACGCAGAGTTGGCGGCAATTCAAATGACAATTTCCCTAAAATGTCAAGCGCTCCTAAATCGATTCATATTGATCCAAAATGGGTAAAAGAGGTATTTTTCGGAATCCTGGGAATGAGATCTAGGCTTTTATCGCAAAATTTAAAAAAAATCTATTTTTTCGCGGTTTTTCCTCTTTAAGCGTGTGCAACTGAGATACGGGGTTCACAATCACACGTTCGCAATGGAAGTTGCACATTTCCACACAAGCACACGGTCACACAGTCTTGGAGACGTGGAAACACAATCACACAAGCATCCGGTACACGAACTCACGTTCTTAAAAAGGTATGATTCCTTGAAAACATAAATGTAAGTACACAATTTCACGAAAACACGGTCTCACGATTTCCTCGGAAGACACACTTTCACACGATCAAGGGCACACGGCTACACGCGCTAGCAACCGGGCGCACATATTCACGAGTACACAGAGACACGGAATCCGTTCACGATCACAATGGAAGGTGCCCATTGGCTCACATACACACGGCCACACAGTCACAAAGGTTAACATCTTTAAAACATGAATAAGCACACATCCGGTACACGTACTCACGTTCGCACAAGGGGATCATATGTTAGACGCATCAACACGAACATGAAGATGTACACTATTTCACGAACACACAGTCACACGGTTGCGAAGAGACACGCTTACACGAACACAAGCTCACGGGTTCACTGTCGCAACAACATTGTATTCACGTTCAACGCGGCACACAGACACACGAGGTCACGGATTCACGGTATAAGGGTCATGTATACACAAGGACACATGGTTACACGAGCAAATAAAACCACAGTACCACATTCACACGTGTTCACCTTCTCACATTCGTTTCTCTCTCTCCTCTCTCTCTCTCTCTCTCTCTCTCTCTCTCTCTCTCATTTTCTTTCCCCTCTCTCTCTCTCTCTCTCTCTCTCTCTCTCTCTCTCTCTCTCTTTCTCTTTCTCTCTCATTTTCTTTCCTCTCTCTCTCTCTCTCTCTCTCTCTCTCTCTCTCTCTCTCTCTCTCTCTCTCTCTCTCTCTCTCTCTCTCTCTCTTACACTTTCTTTCCCCTCTCTCTCTCTTTCTCTCTCTATCAACCAAAAGCAGATGATAGTTCAAGACAAGGGAACTTCTCTTGAATTACAGAAGCCACGATTTTTCAGAAGCTCAGAAACCAATCAGTCTGCAAATACACTCCTTATCCGGAGGCAGCACAATCGCTGACTATCCTCGTTTCCTGCGTGTGGCCAGGCTTTGTTTGAGCGGCTCTCCCGCGGGGTGTCAAGACTCGCGCACTTCGTGAGCCGCGCCGGCGACATCCGACACCGCGCCCGGAGACAATTTCGGACGCATTCCCAGGGAGAGAGTTGCACAACTGTCACGCCGCTCTCGCCACCGGCAACATTGCAACTGTGACCACAGAGTGGGGTTTACTCAACAAACAGTACCAATGATCATTTAGGTGCAGAGAGAGAGAGAGAGAGAGAGAGTAAGAGAGAGAGAGAGACAGAGAGAGAGAGACATACAGACAGAGCAAGATCAAGGTTAGAGACGCATGGGAATCGTGTGATTTAGGCAGTTAGACTCTAATCGATATAGATGCAGAGAAGCCGAATAGTGAAGCGTGAGTTAGAGAAGAAGAGCAACATAGTCAGAGATATCAGTTCAGACTCTCTGCGTCTCTAACCAGTCTCACCGGCGAAGCGAAAGTGATGGGCATTCAATTGGTTAGAGACGCAATAAAAGCTATAGATAGAGAGATAGTTAGAGAGGCAGACAGCGAAAGGATTATTGTTAGAAGAGAGCGAGAGAATTGGTTAGAGACGCAGAACGAGAGGATTGGTTAGCGACGCAGAGAGCAAGAGAATCGGGTAGAGACGCAGACGGTGAGAAGAATTGGTTAGAGACGCAGAGAACGAGAGGAATTGGTTAGAGACGCAGAGAACGAGAGGGTCGGTTAGAGGCGTAGACAGCGAGAGGAATTGGTTAGAGACGCAGGACGAGAGGATTGGTTAGAGGCGTAGACAGCGAGAGGATTGGTTAGAGACGCAGGACGAGAGGATTGGTTAGCGACGCAGAGAGCAAGATAATCGGGTAGAGACGCAGAGAGCGAGAGAATCGGGTAGACACATAAAGGAAACTGCTAGAGACGCAGAGGAAGGACATAGAAGCAGAGAAAACGAGAGAGAGAGGGAGAGAGAGAGAGAACCAAATTAACAAGATCTAATTTGCATAACGGGGCAAACGCTTCCGTGCGCTTACGTCTTCCCTCTCCCTCCCTCTTCCTCCCGTCTCATTTCCTCCCCTGCCCTCCTCGATGGCGGCCGACAGCGTTGCTCAGCAGGGCCCTGAGGTCATCTTCATCCCCATCTTCGTCGGCTCCCTCGTCGTCAGCTTCTTCCTCGTGCTGATCTTCGCCATCGCCGGAATGACCACCATGGTCAAGTGAGTTTCAGTCGTTTACGCTCTTCTGAAGTCTCATCTTCAGAAGATTCACTTTTTTCAAACTATGCTATTAAAAATGACTTCAGAAACCTGACCAAGTCTCGGCTGGCTCATCTCCCGAAGGCCAAGAAGGTGAAGGTGAAGAAGGGCAAGAAGGGAAAGAAGAGCAAGAAGAGCAAGAAATAGGCCGTCTGTGATCCACGATTGATAATGAACTGTGCGGCTACAAATGCCCTATCGACGGGTTTTGGACTGTTTTTATTGACCTTTCTCTGACGATAATCATGTTTTTAACGATAGTCTTGCCTTATTTGCAGTAGTTTTTAGACCATTGACTTGATTTCTTGTGTTCAAACACTTTGCAACATATTTTGTTGATGGGGAGGCCCTCATTGTTTGAACACATCGGTAGTTTGTTTAGTTCGTTAAATCCTTGGAATTTTTAGGCGCCCTGTAATGCCAATTTAGATTATGCCAATTACAGATGCTTTATGTAGCCTTGAAAACTTTGCTTCTGCGAGGATTACTCAATTTGAGTTGTTTCAACAGTTCTATGTAGTTTATGGGTATAGTCGAATTCGAGTAAGCGCGGGTAAACGGCGGGAGTAACTATGACTCTCTTAAGGTAGCCAAATGCCTCGTCATCTAATTAGTGACGCGCATGAATGGATTAACGAGATTCCCACTGTCCCTAACTACTATCTAGCGAAACCACAGCCAAGGGAACGGGCTTGGCAAATACAGCGGGGAAAGAAGACCCTGTTGAGCTTGACTCTAGTTTGACATTGTGAAGAATCATGAGAGGTGTAGCATAGGTGGGAGACTTCGGTCGCCAATGAAATACCACCACTTTCATCGATTCTTTACTTATTCGGTTATCAGAGGATTGGCTTCGGCCTCTCTTCGTAGACTTAAGCACGGCCACCTGGTGGCTGTGTGACTCTCGCCGAAGACATTGTCAGGCGGGGAGTTTGACTGGGGCGGTACATCTGTCAAATCGTAACGCAGGTGTCCTAAGGCTAGCTCAGTGAGGACGGAAACCTCACGTAGAGCAAAAGGGCAAAAGCTCGCTTGATCTTGACTTTCAGTATGAGTACAGACCGCGAAAGCGTGGCCTATCGATCCTTTTAATCGTGAAAGTTTCACGTAAGAGGTGTCAGAAAAGTTACCACAGGGATAACTGGCTTGTGGCAGCCAAGCGTCCATAGCGACGTTGCTTTTTGATCCTTCGATGTCGGCTTTTCCTATCATTGCGAAGCAGAATTCGCCAAGCGTTGGATTGTTCACCCACTAATAGGGAACGTGAGCTGGGTTTAGACCGTCGTGAGACAGGTTAGTTTTACCCTACTGTAGACTGATTGTTGTGATAGTAATTCATCTCAGTACGAGAGGAACAGATGATTCAAACATTTGGTTCATGGACTTGGCCGATCGGCCAATGGTTCGAAGCTACCATTTGAGGGATTATGACTGAACGCCTCTAAGTCAGAATCCCGTCTAGTCAATGCATCAATAAAATTGCTCCCCGTCGCCGGGAGGCAACTCTATCTCGTGGCAACACGAGAGCTTATGCCCTAATATATGGCCTTGCCAGTAGACGGAACGTCTGCTGGTTGCCAAAGCCAGATCACTCTGGTACCACGTCAGGGCGCTAATTCACTTGCTTACGACTTGTTAACTGGTCAAGGTGTTGTATCCAGTTTTGTTAACTGGTCAAGGTGTTGTATCCATTTCGAATTTTTTATTGGGTATTCTTGTAGTTCAGACCTTGGTTAGTACCAAGTTCGATTATCAACCGAATCCATTACGAAAGAACGGAGATAAAAATTATGGGGAATCGAACCCGGGTCGTTTTTTTCATAACGATGGTGTATCCCTTGCGACAGAGGCAAATTGGGGGGTTGCTCTAAAATAATTTTTTGTAGCTCTCATGGAGTACTAATCAACTGCATTGAGACTTCGGTCCGATTCGAAAATTGCGTTGGTGCCCATTGTGAATGGGTATAGTAAGTAGATGCCAACGGACAATCGCTGGTTCAGCCGGTTAAAGGGGAAGGACCTCGTAAAATTGATTTATCAAAGTATCTTGTTTCATTGAGTAGACATAGTTTCCACGATTCCGAAACATACCCCTTTTATATGATTTAGACTGCAAAAGGGGCGCGTTTACACGGCCGTTTTACGCGTTTGCCGCACGGAAACACGGCCAGAGTTGGCGAGAGAGTGTGGGAAAAGGGGAGACGCAGAGTTGGCGGCAATTCAAATGAAAATTTCCCCAAATTTCAAGCGCTCCTAAATCGATTCATTTTGATACAAAATGGGTAAAAGGGTCTAACGTCTCTCTCTAAGCTTGATGACTAAAGTAGCTAATTCAATGTCACAAAAGAAACCTTACCGTTTCTTTTGTCAGAACCCTACCCTATAATTGGGTCCCAAATCGGTTGAGGTTGCGCTCAGTAAATATGCTTATCTGACAATGGAAGGTTGCGCCTCGGACCACCATAAAATCCCAATTAGGGTAAATTCAGAACTTTTTTTTGATTCTGGAAGTCGCCATTTTCAAAAACAGTTTTCATAACTCAGCTTGAATATCTACTTCGTTTTTTGATAAGCCTATCCTATGAAACCAGTAATCCTCAGAACCAGCAACCAAAATTTTCGCGCCTTGGCTTTCTAAGATTTGGTTCATCTGAAACCTTCGGGCTGGCCCATATTTTTCCAGATTCCCCTAACTTTTCCCCAATTTTAAATTTAACTTAATGAATCCCTTTTAATTATTTATCCGGTGGTAATATATAAACCCGTTAATACAACATTAAAGTACTTCACAAATAATCCTCGGCCCAGCCCGTGGTTCCTACCAATAAAACATCAAGAGTTCGGATCAGCTCAAAGTAATGTTTTAACACGCTTTAAATTGTTTAATTGATGATAAATCCTTAATACATAATTGTTTTATTTTACAAGTATTTAGAAAGAACTCAATAAAGTTCATGAAACTGAACGCTCGATTTGACTGGCAAGCGGGACGGCCCGCTTGTGGAGACACCCCAAACAGTAGTTTGGTTGGCGTGTTGAATAGTTGTTAATATCAAGCAGGCACTACAACTTGTCACCCTATAATTATCAATTTTCCGAATTCTTGAAGCCTCTTCCATTTTGCTGCAAAAGAGGCTTCTTGACCTGCAGTACAATTCCTTGGTCATTCTTTGGCCGCCGTTGTCCTCCGCCCGGTTGTGTGCTTCGAATTAGCACTTCTTCGCCCGCTCGAGACGGCTAATCCCGTTGTCGCTCCACAATTCGACACTGTTTGTCCTCCAGGAGCCTCTCCCCCAGGTTTCCAAAGCCAACAGAATTAGGGGGCGCAATATTCAAATTTAGGCCACTTTCCACAATATTCAATTTTAGGCTTTATAAAGCAATTATAAGCAACCTCAGACCGCTTTCCGCTTTTTATGGCGACCTCAGGCCGCTTTCCACTTTTCAGGCAACCTCAGGCCGCTTTTTCTGGTGACCTCAGGTCGGTTTCCGCTTTTTATGGCGACCTCAGGCCGCTTTTTCTGGTGAACTCAGGCCGCTTCTGCCTTTTCTGGCAACCCAAGGCCGCTTTCTGGCAACCTGAAGCCGCTTTTTTCACAACTTTTAAATTTAAAAAAAACAATTAAAAAAGAATGTATCTCTCATATTTATTGATTCATAGCTAGAAACCGGAGGAGGTGCATACAACAATTTTCCATATCTAACTGGGTTCTCTCACGCATTTTCAGGAAAAAAAAGCCGAGGCGTTTGTGTGAGAATTACGGTAAAACAATAATTGAGAGCTACGGTACAATTGGATTACGGTAGAATCCCGGATTACTGTAATACGCACAGGAATACTGTAATACAACAGGATTACGGTAAACCAGGATTACTGTAATACAAAAGGGTACAATAAGAGAGAGTGGGAGATAAAATAGATACAGCCGGTTTTTCCTGTGGGAGAACGCTTTCTTTTAAGAAGTTTACAACAAAAGTGGGAGAGAAAGAGAGATACATCTGAGATAGTCTTACCGAAAACAAGGAAAAGTCAACAAGGTGAGGATCGGGGAGGTGGAGGATTAGAGAGAGCAACAGGGATAGAGAGATGGAGGGGATTACATGAGGGTGCAGCGGTCCGAAGGGTCGGAGGGGTCAGAGTCGCTGGTCTCCAGGGTGATGGTGGAGACGGTGTCTCCCTCGGCGTCCTCCAGACGAGCGGACGGGTTGTCGCCGATGGGCCACTGAAAATGGGGGAATTAGGGAGGGTTTGAGAGAGAGAGAGAGAGTGAGAGCAGGAATTTCTGGTCAGTCTACCTATCAACAAAACAACCAGGATTCGATTCCCCATCGGTGCTTTATTTCGGGGGTTCGTGATTTATAGAAGTTATTATTTTAAATATTTTTTTTATTTCCTTTAACGACTTTTATGAATACTTATCTATAATTGAGATTAGAATGAAGTTTTAAAAATAATAGTTTTAATGTTAATAAAGGTATTTCAATTAGTTTAAAAAAATACTTATTTGTGGTTTGTTTAAAAACTTAAAAATTAGTAATCAATAATAATCCAATAAACGCAATTTTTGTTTAAAAAACGCAATGATTGCGATTTTTTTGTTGTTGGATAAAAAAATTTTTTTTTCAAAGATAACTGTAAAAATAATAAAAATTCAATGAAATTTTTAATTAAAAATCACCGTTCAATATCTATCGAGTGGGTGACTTTTTTACATTTTTAACATAATAATTAATCAATTATTTTTTTTAAATATTATATTAAATTCTATCATTAATGAAAACTAGTTAAAAATATAGACGATATTATTTACTTAAAAAGGGATTTTGAATTTTGAAAAAAAGAATTTTTTTATTTCCGAAAATTGGAAGAAATTAAATTAGATCTAATAAAACTATGTAAATTGACTTTTATTTTAATTAATTAACAAAATAATTTATATTTTTACACAAGATCTCCTACTTTGAATTAAGAGAGAGAGAGAGAGAGAGAGAGAGAGAGAGAGAGAGAGAGAGAGAGAGAGAGAGAGAGAGAGAGAGAGAGCTTCCACTCACGTTCTGGCTCTTCATGGTGATGCTCTCGGGCAGCTGTCCCTTGTGTCCCGAGTTGGCCGAGTAGACGCTGACCGTGCCTCCCGACGGCAGCTTCATCTTGTTGTTGAACTTGTAGGTGACTTCGCGACCGCCGGCGCGGACCACCAGAGCCCAGCGGGCCAGATTGGCCTCCTCGTCTCCGTTATTGACCACACGCACCCAGGCGCCCTCCTCATCCACCTCGTCCAGTCCAATCGGGCCGGAGGTCTCCTTCTGGATCTGAAAAGGCAGGATTATAGTGAAAAAAAAACAGAATTTTAGCTCAATTTAAAAGGATTAAAGTTTAAAAAAAACAGAATTTCAGCCGATTTTTAACCCAAAAATAGCTGTTTTCTGAAGAAAAAGAAAACTGACCCTCTCCTTGAGGTAGTTGTAGTTGGCCTCACTGTCGCCGTTGAAAGAGATGCGGCGTCTCTTGACTCCACGGCCGGCGCTGCCTGAAATTGATAATTTAAAAAAGAAAAGGTATTTTTTTTGTAAAAATTCTATTAAAAATTTATTCATATTTTTCTATCTAATAGTAAGGACCTAAAGGTACTGTAATTTAATAAAAACAATTGAATTTTTTTTTAATTTAGTTAAATGCCACCCTAACGACAAAAGTTTGATCTCTGTCGGTGCTTTGTTGGTTTACGCGCTTTTAAAATTTTCAAACTTGAAAAAAATATAAAATAAAAAATTATTTTAAAAATTAATTTAAATGTCTATGTAAATATTTTAAATGTTAGTAAACAGATTATGCGACAAAAAGCGGCCTTATGCTGCCATCTATGCTAAACAGCGGTCGAAGGTTACCAACTGAGGGATTCTTAGTTTTATGACGATTTTGATTCTCAAATTAAATTTTTGATCAAGTTCTTTAAATTGAGATAACGTCTAAAAAGGTCCCTGATGGGCCCTTTAATTTGAATTTTGGAGCACTCACTGGTTCCAGTGGTGAAAGAGGCGTGGTGGACGGTGGAGCTGGTGTTGGCCTGCGAGTTCCCGGTGAGGTTGAGGCGTTCCTCCTCTCCCTCCAGCAGCACGCGGTAGGTGTTCAACTCGGCGTCCAGCTGGATCTTGTTGTCCAAGAGGTTGTGGAATTCGGCGAGCAGACGGCTGATCTCAGAATTGAGCTCGGCGATGCGGCCGTCCTTGTCGGCCAGGCGCTCGGCCATCGCCTGCTGGAGCTCCCTCTTCTGGTCCTTCAGCTCCTGCAGCTCGCGACGGATAGCGTCAACCTGAAAATGAAGGTTTCAGGTGCGCAAATATGTATTTTACAGAGGGAGAGAGATGGTTATAGAAGCAGAGAAAGCGAGAGAAAGAATCTATTGGAGACGCAGAGGAAGCTAGACTTCAGAGAAAAGAGTTCCCGAGAGAGAGAGAGAGAGAGAGAGAGAGAGAGAGAGTAATCTAGAGAGAAAGAGAGAAATTAGAATAAATGACCAACCAGGTTCTCGTGGGTGTTTCCGGAAACCTCCAACTCGCGGATGCGAGCGCGCATGGTAGCGGCGTCGTTGAGAGCCCTGTCGCGCATGTCCTGAGCCTCTCCCAGCTGAAAATGAGGAAATTGATAATTAATAATTTAATCAACTTTAAAATATTTATTTTATTTTTTGAAGTATAATATATCGATAGTAAATAATTTAAACTTGTAATTTTTTAAAGAAGACATTTTAGTCAAGATTTAAGGGCGTTTGTACATTTTATTTTATCAACAATGTAAAAAAATTTTTAAAAAAAAGTTATATTTTGGGATGGTCCTTTAAATTTAAAAAATTACATTGACACTAGAACATAGAAAATAGTATTTTAATTAAAAATTTAAATTATATTTATAGCAGTTTTTTTAATTTTAAAAAATTAATTTAAATAAACTTAATTTTTTAATTTATTTAATCGCTAAATGATCAAAATGTGAAACTGCAAAATGTTTAACAAAAATTCAAATAAAATTGTTTTAATAATAAAATTGATTTTGAAATTATTTTCAAAAATATTAAAAATTCCTTTTTTAAACTGTCGGCTAAATGTTTCTAAAAATAATTCAGTAAAAAACTTAAATCAAAAAATATAAAATTTAAAAAATTCATTAAAAAAAAGCGGCCTGAGGCTACGACATTCCTACAATACGGCCTAAGGCTACCACAACCCATAAAAAGCGGCCTGAGCCTGGCACACTCACCTTCATCTTGTACTTCTCCTCGATGGTGGCGCTGTTGGCGGCCTGCTGGGCAGCAAAAGTGGCCCTCATCTCGGACAGCTGGTCCTGCAGCTTCGACTGGTACTCCTGCGAGACCTGCTTCTGGTAGGTCGTCATATCAACCTGGCGCTTGGTGCGCACCTCCTCCATCGCCTGAAATGAAGGTGCTATATGCTAATTTCTAAGTCAAGGACGTGAAATTCCTTCTTTTTCACTGTTTTTCCATCAATTTTCCAATAAAATGGCATAAATAAGTGAAATTTCTGGCTTAAAGTCGAAAATTAGGTGCTAAGTGCTAATTTCCAGCTGATTGACGTAAAAATTATAATTTAAACAAAAACAAAAAACGTACGGAAGCGTGCTGTCTCTTCTGGAAGGCGAGGTCTTCGGCCAGACGGGCCTGCTCGTTCTGGGCGACGGTCTTCTGGAGAACCTCGTCCTCGAGGGCCTTCTGCAGTGCGGCCAACTGGGTCGTCAGACGGGTGTTCTCGCGGGTCAGGTCCTGAAACGAAGAAAATTAGGAAATTAGAACAATTTTAAAGGTCTAAACGTTTCTGCGTCTCTAACCATATCTGTTTCTTTGTCTCTAACCGCAAATAAATGTCCTCTGCGTCTCTAACTATAAGAACTCAATTTCTGCGTCTCTAACCAGTAGATGTCTTCTTCTCTGCGTCTCTTACAATTCTGATGGTCTTCCTCTGCGTCTCTAACCCTGTATTCCGCTGCGTCTCTAACCCTGTCTTCCTCTGCGTCTCCAACCCTGCCTCCCTCTGCGTCTCTAACCATGTCTTCCTCTGCGCCTTTAACCCTGTCTTCCTCTGCATCTCTAACCATGTCTTCTTCTGCGTCTCTAATATCTCTGCTTCTAACCTTATTGTCGGCGTGAAGCTTGTCGAAGCGAGCCTGCATGGTCCTGGCCTTGGCGTTGGCCTCGTCGGCCAGAGCCACGGCGGTCAGACGCTCCTCTTCGGCCTTGGCCAGATCCCTCTCCAGCTTGGCCACTTTGCTCGCCAGACGGCCGTGCTCGGCGCGAGCGGCGTCGCGCTCGATGGAAGCCTTGGCCTCGCGCTTCTCCAGATCGTCGATCAGCATGCGCAGTCTCTTCTGAAACAGTTTAAATTAGTTTTTTTTCTTGAGAGAGAGAGAGATCTACCTTCTCATCGTCGAAACGCTGGGCGATGTTGGCCCTCTCCGTCTTCTCGACGACCTCCACATCGCGGATCTGCACGGTCAGACGGTTGTTTTCCTGCTCCAGCTGGCGCACTCTCTGAAAAGAAGGAGATTAAAATAGGATTTTATAGATTTAAGGACTCAATTTTTATCGTAAAAAAAACATAAAAGTTCATTACCTGCATTTTCAAAATTGTATTTGCATTCGGCGCCTTTTTGTGAATTTTCCTTATTTTTTTTTGTTAAAAAAACTTGACAATTAAATTCGAAAAAAATTAGCTAGTTTTAATTTACTAAAGATAAAATTCAACATTACCTTGTTGCCTAGAAACTTTTAAAAATTTCACAGCACTTCTATTACAAAATTTTAATTTACATTCACATTTTAAAATTAAATTAAACTAATTTTTAAACTGCAGTAATAAAAAATATGTAACTTTTTTCCTAGAATAAATTCTAGTCTAAAAATCACTTTAGAAAAAAAATTCTTAAAAAAAAATAAAAATTACAGAATTTTCCTAAATTAACGGATTTTCGCATTTTGGGAAACATTCAACGAAAACTCAAAATAGCAAAATTCAGTACAAATTTGTGTATAAAAATTAGTTCATTTGTTAAATAAGAAAAATGAGGCAAACCAAAATGGCAAACCAAAAAAAATTTTAAAAAAAGTTCGATCCCAGTCGGCGCTTTTTTTGCTGTTATATTTTTCCTTGTTTTCTGTCCGGTTTTGTTTCCGGGCTAGCGGCGTTTTTGAAGTACAAAAACGTATGTTTTACATTTGTTTTTATTATTTTGTCGATTCATCCACAACGTAGGCTGTTTTCGCCCACTTCGTCTCCGGCAATGTGTTTCCCGCCGCTTCGAAAACACAGACAACGGCCACATTTCCCCCGCCAAAAACAAGGATATTTGCGGAAAATATCGATGTTTTTGCTCTGTGTTTAGTACAATTTTATAGTACAGCGGCTGAAAGTTCCCGCGTAAAGTGAGCTTATCGACACTTTCCCTTGGCGCCTCCTCTGCGCCGATCGTAAATCGCAAACGCAACACAATACCTTATCTCACAACGACGCCCACGGCAATCCTCCTCGCATTTATGGCTATTCGCGGGCTATTTCCAGCGCAAAATGCAAATGAGCAAATCGTAAAAGAGTGGTTCCGGACTGATTTTTGCTTTTTCTGGCGACCTCAGGCCGCTTTTCGCTTTTTTGGTGACCAAAGGCCGCTTTTTTGGCGAGCTCAGGCCGCTTTTCGCTTTTTTTGGTGACCAAAGGCCGCTTTTTTGGCGAGCTCAGGCCGCATTCCGCTTTTTTCTGGCGACCTCAGGCCGCTTCTGCTTTTCCGGTGACCTCAGACCGCTTTTCCTGGCAACCTCAGGCCGCTTTCCGCTTTTCTGTTTACTGTTTTTTTTTCAGCGAATCGCAACTAAACCACCCCTAGAAAACCGGAATCCCTCCCATATAAAACGGGAGGTCTCCCCCGCCCGGCCATTACCTCGGCCTTGAAATTCGCAGTTTGCGGGGGAAGGCGGCGGTCTCTTTTTGACTGGTTCGGGGCAGCGCGCGCCGGACGTCAAAAAAGACGCATAGCAACAAAGTGATAACAATGCGCCGCGGAATGCTTCGAATAGTTGGGTGCTGAATGGGGAAGGTGACTCAGCTGTGGGAAACGGTAATGGAAAGACTCTAACGGCTTGAGAAAATCGTGGTTTTCCATGGTTAAAAGGCCAACGGGTGAAAGCGACAGAAATGAAAGTTGTAGGTTAAAATGGAATTTCCGTCATTGTGCCAGGAAATTGGCAGATTGAAGGAAATAATTAAAAGCTTATTTCGATGTAACAATAAATAAAATTGCCGAAAATCAGGTCAAGCGGCCTGTGGTTGCCAAAAAGCGGCTGTTAAACACATTCACTACTTTTATCTACAAATTTGTAACTTTATTATATAAATTACTCGAAATAGTGAAAAATTTCTTTAAATTTACGCGTTGAAATTTAGATTATTATTGCTTTTCTCCTCGTTCGGTAGTATTTTGCACCAGAAAAATTCATTTTTCTAATTAAAAACTTTTTTCAGAGTAATTTACGTATTTTTTACGTATTCAGACAACATCGATAGCTTTATGTTGCCAAATTTGATGTTGGACTTTTCCTGAAGGTGGGAATTAATGTTCCACCTACGTCGATGTAGGTGGCCAGACGGCTGTTGAGTCCGGTCAGCGCCTCCTTCTCCTGCACACGCGACGTCTCCAACGAAGAAGTCGAGCTGAAATTGATTGAAATTAGTTTGTTTAATTGGAATTCAATCATCCAAAAGTCAGAAATGCAATTATTTCATTCAAAAATGTTATTCGAAGGCTACTAAGTGAAGAAAACTGACAACGAGGACTCGCTGTTCATGCTGGAGTCTCCTCCTCCAATGGTGGTTCGAACGCTCCTTCTCTTAGAAGCCATCACTGAAACGAAAAATGAATTAGTAAAATAGTTTGTAAAAAGAAAATTAATTGAGAAACTTAGAAATCAATAAATAAGGGAATTGAGAAAATGACACAACACCATGGGTTCCATAAAAGAAATTTCCATCGTTCCCTAAAGTTCCATAAAAAGTTTAAAAGAGGTCAGTGAGGGAGAGAATCGGTTAGAGAGACAGAGAAAGAGAGCATTGGTTAGGGACGCAGGGAAAGTGCAAGACGGTAGGTTAGAGACGCAGGGGAATCTAGGGAACTTGTAAGTGAGAGAAAGACCTAGTGAGAAAGTATAGAGGTTACAGACTCACAGAAGCAGACAGGAAGAACGAGAGTTAGAGAAGAAGAGTAAGAAGGACAGGTAGACACAGACGCAGAGTGAGCGGGGCAGTGAGACTGGAGATGGGTTAGAGACGCAGAGATGCCTGACGAGAAAGCGAGAGTTAGAGAAGGAGAGCAACCTAGTCAGAGACATCAGTTCAGTCTTCTCTGCGTCTCTAACCTATGTCTCACCGAAGGAGCGGTACTGAGGGAGTCAATTGACAGAGACACAAAGGAACAGGAAGGCGGGGACAGTTAGAGGCGCAGAGAGCGAGAGAAACGGTTAGAGACGCAGAGAGAAAAATGATAGGTTAGACGCAGAGAGCGAATCGGTTAGATATGCAGAGTGAGAGGATCGGGTAGAGACTCAGATGGAGGTCATAGACAGAGAGGAAACGAGAGAGAGGGAGAGAGAGAGGCTAGAGACAGAGAAATAAACATCACAAACAGCCGTTTTCCGCCAACCCAGCGCAGGGCGGAGGGGAGGCGAGGGAGGAGCGAAGATCGCCACGCGAATCGATGGAAATAGTGGTCGGGCTGCCCTCCGCAACACACCGAACAACAAAGTAGCGTGAAAATGGCGAAGGTCGCCTCGATTTGCTCTCTCGAGAGGGGGTAGTTCGGTCGAAATACTCTTCAAACTGAAGCTTCAAAATCAGAAAAATGTATGATTTTCCGGCAGCTCTCGCGCCAATAAACAAGGAGTGTAAACAAAAAGGTCAGAACAGCTGAAAATGCAGACTGATAATATAATTTTGAAGGGATAATCGTAAATAACAAGCCATAAAACAAGAAAATAAAGCGAAATTGTTGCTTTTCTGGTTGGAATTAGGCTGAATGGAAGGAACAAGCGGTAGAAATGATAGAATTGGCGCGCGAAAGCGAGGATTTCGAAATTGATCATTGGTGCTTTCTGGGGATTTCTCACGTTAATCTGAATGTTAGAGGCTTTAAAACTAAAGAAGCGAGGATACTCCACTGTAAACTGGTTAAGATGATGTAAATAATATCAAAAATTAGCTAAATTTAAATTAAAACAAGTGGATTTAATTTATGAAAAGCCACGGAAATCCAATAAAATCATCAGGGGAATAAAAATGATGACATAATTTATAAAAATGTGTCTAAATTTACAAACAATGTTAAAATAATCGATAATTGATGTTATTTGGCTAACATGCACAAGAATTACAAAAAAAGCTACTAAACTAGACTTAAACGCAGCAAAATTCGGATCTTTGACGATTTTGGAGCCATTTTTCTTCAATTGACCTTCCCAAATCGATAAAAATGTTATTTTCAATGTGATTATTCACTTAAATACTTTTAAAATACAAATTATCGTTACAAACTATTAAAATTAACAAAAAATAAAAAGAGCACCGCCAGAGGCTTCCAGAACAAATTCAAATGGAAGCCTTTCGCGCTGCTTCTCCACTGTTCCCCTCGGGACCCATAGTTAAGGCCTCACAATGAAAAGCATACGGTATTCCACTATTTTGGTGTTAAAAACTGGGAATTTAGTCAATTTAGCGCCGTAAAACCTCTTTTTGACCCGTTATAGGTTCAAAAACAAACAAAGGAATGCCCTTTTTTTAAACACATATCAGGGTTATCAGGGAATATTACGAAATGATGGTCCCGCAACGAATTCTCAAAAAAAAGGCTCTAAATTCAAATTACTGGAATTGAAACTGGCGGTTTGCCAACCAGGGCTAGGCAAGAATGGAAGGGGCGGGGCCTTGGACCGTTTCCAGAGCGCCAATTTTGATGTTTGATCATTCCAGATTAGGGAAAATGGAGGAATACGCAGTGAAAATCAGTGTTTTGGCAAAAAGCCAATAACTGTTGGATTAGGCCGCTGTTGGCAACCTAACGCCGCTTTTAACGTCTGCTTTTGGCAACCTTAGGCCGCTTTTAACAACCGCTTTTGGCAACTTTAGGCCGCTTTTAACAACCGCTTTTGGCAACCTTAGGCCGATTTTAACATCTGCTTTTGGTAACCTAAGGCCGCTTTTAACATCTGCTTTTGGCAACCTAAGCCGCTTTTAACACCCGCTTTTGGCAACCTCAGGCCGCTTATAACATCTGCATTTCGCTTGTGCTTCAGGAAACGCTCCCTTATCTCTTCGCCATTGATAAACACGTGGTTGTTTCACGCGGGGGGCTCAAATTCCCGCCCGCTGTTTACTCTCTCGTTTAGTCCACGGGTGTGGATTTGGTGCAATTGCCTCGATTTATTTGCTGTCCGCGTAATGGACGTGCGACACCCTTTGGCTGTGGGGAATGGAATGAAAAATACCTCTTTCTCTGGGAATTTGGAGGAAAGAAGGCGGCCTTTGGCTGCCAAAAGTGGTTGTTAAAAGCGACCTAAGGTTGCCATTAGGCGGCTGTTAAAAGCGGCCTAAGGTTGTCAAAGCAGACGTTTAAAGCGGCCTAAGGATGCCAAAATCGGACGTTAAAAGCGGCCTCAGCTTGCAGAAAGCTGTTAAAAGCGGCCTAAGGATGCCTACATCAGGTATTAACAGCGGCTTACGGCTGCCAAAAGCGGTTGTTTCAAGCGGCCTAAGGTTGCCAAAAGCAAACGTTAAAAGCAGCCTAAGGAGGCCAAAAGCGGGTGTTAAAAGCGGTCTTACTTTGCCAAAAGCAGTGTCAAAAGCGGCCTAAGGTTGTCAAAGGCGGGCGCTCAAAACGGCTTGAGGTTGCCAAAATCAGTTGTTAAAAGCGGCCTAAAGTTGTCAAAAGCAGATGTCAAAAGCGGCCTAAAGTTGCTAAAAGCATACGTTAAAAGCTGCATACGGTTGCCAAAAGCAGTTGTCAAAAGCGGTCTAAGGTTGCCAAAGGCGGGTGATAAAAGCGGCCTAAGGTTGCCAAAAGCAGTTGTTAAAAGCGGCCTAAGACTGCCAAAAGCGGGCATTAAAAGCGGCCTAAGGTTGTGTAATCGTAGAAATGTTGAAATTCCAAGGAAAGGAATAGTTTCCCTCTTAATCTCTGTGTCAAACACAGTTCGCAGAAGAAGAGCAAACATGTTTACAGACGATATCGACGGCAGGGGGGACGATGGGGTGGAGGAGGCGGGACAGCTGCAGTGACGACGAATTGGCGGGAAAACAAGTGACGGAGGACAAAGGAGGCATTCGGACTGATCCCCGATCGATATGCGATTTCGCATACAGAGACAGAGAGTGCTGGCGGATTGCCATATGGCCCCGTCTCACGCGCGCGCAGCTGCGGCTGAAAAAAGAGGGGGGAGGGCTGGTGGTAAAAGGAGAGTGCAGATGGAAAGAGCATCATCCGTCACTTTACAGCCCGGCGGGAAGAGGGATGCGCATGTCCGCCGTGTGTACCGCGACAAATCAACACAGCTAGTTGCGAATGACAGCCGGCGAAGGTCACTTTTTAGGGCGGGAATGCTTGGAATTGTGGGGGAAATCACACTTTTCTTCTTCTTTTCTACTAAACTTCAAAAAGGACTTATTTTCTTCATATAGGGACATTTTTAGAGGTTTCTAGGCGTTTTTAGACAGGAAAAGCGATATATCAGTGGAAAATTAGCTAAAAATCTCGCTTTTTTCATGTACAGCGTCAAAGTCGCCTATTTTATGTCTGATAACCCATGTTGAAAACTAAAAATGAAAGGTAGCAAAAATCGAAATAATTTTTGTATAATTTGGCAAAAACCCGTATATAAGGCTTGCGGGGCAACCATAAGCCGCTTGGCCTGCTTTTTGATAATTAAACGCCGCTTTTGGCAGCAGCAGGCCGCCTTCTGCTTCACGGCAACCGCAAGCCGCTTCGTGGCAGCCTCAGGACACTTTCTACGGATTTCAATTCAAAAGTGACACTATGCTCCATTTTCTCCAAGAAAAGCCAAAAACTTCGCTTTTTGTGTGAAACAACAAAAAGATTCCGCTTTTTTAACTGGATTTCTTGGAATGGTGAAGGGAAGACACTTTTGTTTTTTTCTTTCTTTGTTGATTTCGATTAATCGTCAAACTGGTTCAATTTCTTTTCTTTTTGCGACTGTTTTTGGAATTCCAATGCGGCCATACTTCAGAAATACCGAAACTACCTGATGAAAGTATTAAAACATCGATCTTGTCAGGGTGAAACTACAAAATCATCCTCAATTGTTGAAAAACAGCATTCTTCCACTATTTATACAGCTTGTGCGGTACAAAACTAGCAACTTTCGCTTTGGCTCAACCTATTCCCACCCTCTCGCCTCTTTCCCCCTTGGAAATGTCATTTCAATCGACCATTGACTGAATTCGGTCGTTTTGAGATTATAAATTGAAATTAGAATGCCAAAAACTGCTGTAACGGGAAGGACGCAAGGAAGGGGTATTCGGTGAGGCGAAATCCACCGGTCAGAAGACACCTAGCGGTAGAAATGCTTCCCTCGTTTTTACCTTTACAACAGCAGAATAGTGGCCCCTGTTGAAATTGCTTAATTCTAGGCTACACCGGAAAAAAACAGAAAACCTCGACTTTCAAGTGTGAAACTGCGAACTGCAACCACAATGGCTGAGAAAACAGTAATCAAACACTCTTCAAAACTGTTTGTACAGCTTGTGCGGTGCAAAACGAGCAACTTTCCTAGTGAAAGTTTCACTTTTCGCTGGTTATTAGTCATTCCTGGAAGTCAGGAATGCTTTTAACAACCGCTTTTTGCAGGCTTAGGCCGCTTTAAAAACCCGCCTTTGGCAGGCTTAGGCCGCCTTCAATCTGTCCTCAGATTCTTCAAGATCGATTCTATTCAGTTAAAGACAAAAATGGCAATCTTGTGCTTACGCAAAGCTCTTTTCTCTCCGAAATCCTCGATTCGACATCCAGAAACTTCAAAATTGTCGATTTTAAGACGAGAAACTTCCAGAATCGAGATTTCCTAATCTAGAAGAATCGAGAAATCCGTAAATGAAGTAAGATCCGTCTAAAACAACTCTGAAGGCCTGAAACAACCTAGGCAACTAAAGGCAACGAGGAAAAACACTACACGAAAGGCTGCGGAATCGATAGGAGCCGACCAAAAGAGGTAAACAACAATGAATTGCCGTCGTTTCTAATCTTCGGTTATCCAGGCCGAGACAATTCAATTTCAAGACTTCAAAACAACTTTTTCTTGCTGAAAATCGCAATTTTGAGCTTAAAAATTGAGCTTGGTAGGTCAAAAAATCGTCGAAATCTGCCATTTTGGCGTTTAGATCGATTCCTCCGCTTTCTACGTCAATTTACGGTTTGAAACCTTGTTAAAATAGCGATTTTAAGCTGAAAATCGTCAAATTCGTGATTTTTGACGTTGGGAGATTCCTACCGTTTTTGTAGCTATTTACCTTCTGAAATCAACTTTTAGCGCTGAAATCCCAGATATTTGTTTTGAAAATCACCTAAAACTATAGAAACTACCTAAAAATTGATGATTACGGAGTGATGTG
The DNA here is from genome assembly GCA_022343465.1 of Oscheius sp. G VE-2021. NCBI lineage: Eukaryota > Metazoa > Nematoda > Chromadorea > Rhabditida > Rhabditidae > Oscheius > Oscheius sp. G VE-2021. Next base: position 1,718,736 of record JAJQXH010000044.1, on the reverse strand, counting down.
GTAATAAAGCGGCGGAATCAATGGCGAAGGCGCCGGGGCGCCCCCGCCAAACATTCGAAAGCCACTTTTGGCGCGCAAAATAAACAGCGGGTGTGTTGGGAAACCGAAGTAACTCGAAGTAGACGGTGTTTGCGTTGGTGGAAGAGGAGAATCGGAGGTTTTCTGCAGAAAAAAGAGCTTAGATCTTCAAAAATGAGGTTAAAATCGACTGAAACATGGAATTTTATAGTTTGAATGACGAGAAAGTCGAAAATTGACGAGTTAAGCCAGGAAAGTAGCTTAAAACCGTTTTTTTGGGCTTTTTGGACTAAGAAATTAGGATATTTTCGTTCCAAGAAGTTAAATTAATGACAAATCGCCGGAAACGTCAAATTTTGACGATTTCCGCCGCGTTTTCGCTATTTTTCTCGTCTAGATGACCTTCTATCTTCGACAACAATCGTGAATTATATTTTTCTATAGAATCCATCACCGAGGCGACGAAATGGAAAAAGTAAAGTTGGGAAAAATAGAATTGATCGCCGGCGAAACGGTGCCGTTTCGAAAGGCGGGAGTCGCTGACGCATTGGCGCCGATAATAAAGCAAGGCAGAGGCCCGCCCATCTCCAGGAACAACAGAGAAAAAGACAAACATCCGTGGGGTTTCGGCAGAAATACGAAAGGAGCTATTGTGAAACTTAGTTTTCATGGCTCTAAAATGAAAAGTCAATCGAAAATAACAAAAATGGCGGCTCTTTTCTGTCTTACCCGTCCCCGTGAGATAAACCCGTCCACCAAATTTTATACCCGTCCCCGAAGTTTATACCCGTCCCGGTAGGATATACCCGTCCGAACAGCAATTGATGCGTGAGTGGCCTGATAATTGATAAAAACTTTTTTGGTGTCTTTGGTGCTAATTTGAAATGTGAAAATCCCTCTGTCGAAGGCCGTACAGTTAATTTGGACATGGGCCAACCGTCCAGGAGACACTGCTGAGCAAGTAATGAAAGACTTGGACATCTCCGCAGACACCTTCACCGCACATTACAAATTTCTCCGTCAAATTACTGACCTGTGCTTGAAAGGAATGCGAACGCTCATTGATTGGGAAGACTCAACAAAATTATTGTGTGACGAGAGTCACATGTATAAGGTGAGTTCATTAGTTCATTATACCCTGTTTTATCTGCCCATATAGCTCATCCTATTCTGTCTTACCCGTCCGTATTGTTAATCCGATTCTGTCTTACCCGTCCG
>JAJQXH010000044.1:1680000-1712500 GCA_022343465.1 Oscheius sp. G VE-2021 | reverse complement strand
AGTCCCTCTCCCTCCCTCCTCCCTCTCCCCCCGCCTACCCTCAAGAATGGTCGGTTGCCCCTCTTCCCCTTCCCTTCACCTCCCCTCTCCTAGGCTCTCGGATCTCCTGACGGCGACTGCATCCAGAAGCCTCTCCTCCCTTCTTCTAACCTGGACCCCTCTCTTCTCTCCACCCCTCCCAATGTACCTCTCTCTCTCTCTCTCTCTCTCTCTCTCTCTCTCCCCTTCTACCTCACCTCCTCTTCAGACGGTCTACCACAACTACCACAACTGGGACCCCTCCTGGGCTCCCCAGAGGAAGCCCCTGTTCTCCCGTTTGGACAAGAACAAGTGCACTCCGAGGAGGCTCTCCTTCTCCAACGGAAAGGCAGCCCTGGATGAGGAGGAGATCACTTCCCCCGCCAAGGTAGATCAAACAGCCTTCTGGAGACCTTAAACTTCAGAAGAGGGCCTTTCCTGAAGACAAGAAGGACGAAGGACACTCGACCCCTCCTCCCAACGTAAGATACAGTACCCCCCCCCCCCCCCTCTTCCAAAGCCAATTCAGCTCAACTTTCTCTTCCGCAAGTATGGGGACTTCACCTGGGCTCCTAAGGTACCTAAGGCTTTAGAAACCTTAATCTTTAGTTGATTCAGAAGGTGCCTTTCAAGATGACCGAGGGAGAGACGCTTGGGGACTTCAAGAAGGCTCTGGGAATGGACGAGAGCGGCGATGCGATGGAGGTCGACTAGGAAGAAGACTACAGCTGATGTGCCCCAAAGCACAGTTTGATATCATTCTTGAAAGAATGAATGTTTTAGTCGTCTTCTTTGTATTAAATTGAATTGTGTTCGATTTTCCGTTTATTTTTTTTGTGAGGAACCTAAGGCCGCTTTGAGACCGCATTTAGCAACTTGAGGCCGCTAAGAGATTCTGAGCATCTGCGTCACTGACCTGTTTTAATGCGTTTCCTACCTTACAATCTGCGTCTCTGACCCTTCCTTTTGCGTCTCTGATCTTACCATCTGCGTCTCTTACCTCCCTCCCCCATAAGCTCTTCTTACCTCTGTGCTCTGACCTCTGACACGTACCATCTGCGTCTCTAACATCTTCATCTGCATCTCTGTTCTCTCCACCTTCTTTGTATGATGTAAATTTGATTGTGGCGGTTAAAATTGATTCGTGGTCTTTCCATCTGCGTCCCTGACTCCTCGTTTAGCAATTTGAGCTTGCGATCCTGCGCTTCTGCCTTCTTTCCAAGTGCATCTGTGTCTGTGACCTTTTCGTCTGCGTATCGATTTTTTGGCATCTCCATAACTTTTTCAGTTTCTTTCCTCTGCGTCTCGGATCTTTCCATCTGCTTTTGTGATCTCTCCATATATGTCTATAACTTTTCTTTGCTGTAGTTTTTAGGAACCTAAGGAGACCTCATGTAAAAAACAACGTAATACCGTTTTGAGAGTATCCGCCCTTCTGACTTCGTTTGGGTTTGAGAATTGCAAGTGTCTGACAAACGAGCTGCTGGGCTATCGCTTGGAATTTTCGCTGAAGGGAAATGCAATTTGAGATTATGAAGGAACATTGAAGGAAAGAGGAAGAATTAGAAAGGGATGACAATGTCACAGAGATAAAAAAAAGTTGGATAAAGAAGGGTGAAAAGAGAATCATACGTGGTTAATGAGACTGAGATGGATTGTGAGGAACTGAAGGAATGATAACATACGAGAGAATGACTGACATGTGAGAGAGAGAGAGAGAGAGAGAGAGAGAGAGAGAGAGAGAGAAAGAGAGAAAGCGATAGTTAAAGACCTTGTCACTTTTAGTTTTCAGCTTGTTGTTTATTTTTAGCAAAACAATGAATAAAAACCTCTCAAAACTGCTGAAAGTTGTAACTTCTGAAAGGCCACCCATCAAAAGTCGAAACCACATTTTCAACGATTTTCCCATTTCACCAATTTAACGTAGGCTTTAGAAAAGTCGACAAATACAGCTGCTATTCCACTTATATGCATGATATCGATTTTCGAACTTCTGTTATTTTGGCTTTTTATTTGACTTGACCCTAATTAAAACTGACTTCTGTGCCTACATCAGCTTTAATTGCGGCCTTTTCCACATTCATTTCCAGTCTGCTGAAGATTCAAGTTCCAACCTCGTTTGCTTTCTACTTTTATTAGGTAATTTAATTATTTAATTATAATTTTTATTAAAATTGTTTTAGAAATGGAAAACAAGGTCCTTATTGCCGCCATTGTCCCCGAAGTCTCTTCCGACTGGGAAATCGACTTGCCTTCTGAAGTTCCCCAGAAGACCTGGGCTCCTAAGAGACCCAACAAAAAGATCGTTTTCAATGTAAGTTTTACTTTTTTCTTTATATTTTTAAATTAAAAAACTATTTTGTTTACAAAAATCAATATCATTTTCAGAGGGAGAATCTGAAGCAGAGGCGTCTCTTCGAAGAAGAGACTGTTGTCGTCCTCAAGGCTCCTCGTCGTTCCAGCCTCAAGCCCATCCTTGATGTAAGTTTTAAACAAATCAATCAATAATTCAATTTTTATTATTTAAAATCAATAAATAATTTCAATTTCAGAAGGAAAATCTAGTTCCTCGCAACCTTTTGGCCGATTTTGATGAGGCGGAGGCCGAGGAGAAGGAGAAGACCTGGGCGCCCAAGAGACCCAAGGTGACCGCCCCTTTTGATGTAAGTTTACAATTTTAATAGCTTATTTACTTTTTAATAATTTAATTAATGTTTTAAATTACAAAATAATGTAAAATTATTGATTTTCAGAAGGATTCTTTCGTTCCTCAGAGGCTGTTCGAGGAGGAGAAGCTGGTGAAGCTCAACCTCACCTTTGCTCCGAAGCGCCCCACGAGGTTCATATCGATCGATGTGAGTTTTAATTTAATTTCTCTCTCTCTCTCTCTAACCCTCTCTATCCCTTTCTCTCTCTCTCTCTCTAACTCCCTCTATCTCTCTCACAATTCCAATTTCCAGAGGTCTTCTCTCGTTCCCAGAAGGCTCTTCGACAGTGACGAGTCTGAGGAAGAGGAGAAGGAGGAGGTCCTTCAGAAGAAGACGATCAAGAGGAGCAGCAACGGATTCCTCTTCGCTTCGGAGGAGACCTGCGATGAGAACAGACGATGCACCTTCTGAAGGACGCGGAGGCAGCCTAAAATAGTCAATTGTTTGTTCCACTGTTGTCTGTTTGAAAATTTCGCGATCAAATCTCCGCTTGAGAATTTCTACAGTCCAGTTTGAATAAAAAGTTTTTCGTACTAGTTTTTTTCTGAAATTGAGATTGAGGAAAAATTGAAGTGGGTTTCCAAATAGACATAATAATACATCTTCATTCTATGAAAAACTATGCACAAAAGACTAAAACACTTCTAAGACACTAGGAATGAATCTACAAAACATCTTTTTTCAAAAGATGTCTATTCGAAAGTCATCTTGATGACTTCTTCAGCCTCCTGGGCGTGGATATCGGCAATGGCGGTGGCGATGTAGGCGATTTCGGGGCGACCGGCGTACTTCAACTGAAAATGTATTCTTAGAAGAGGAAATGAGAAGGGAACTAACCGAAACTCCAAGGCCGTTGGCGAAACGAGGCTGGACGAAGCTCCAGGCTCCGGCGTTCCTAGGTTCCTCCTGGGACCAGATGAATTCTGAAAGAAGGGGATAATCAGAAAGAGAGAAAGAGAGAGAGAGAGAGAGAGAGAACGAACCCTTGGCGTTGGGGTAGCCAGCCATGGTCTCCTTGACGGCCTGGACGGGGAAGGGGCAGAGGGACTCCAGACGGACGATGGGCACAGAATCGCTCAATCCTCGCTCGTCGCGAGCCTTCTCCAGGGCGATCCAGTGCTTTCCAGAGACGAAAATCACCTGCACGACGTAATTTAAGGAAATTGGCTAAGAAAAGTCACCTTCTTGACCTTGTTCTTCTGAGTGAGGCTGTCGTCGATGACCTCGCGGAAGTGGGTTCCAGGGAGGAACTCGGACAAGGATGAGGCAGCCAGGAAGAGGATTACTGTAGCCAGAAGGTTACTGTACCTTGGGGTGGCGGAGGAGAATCTTCGGGGCGATGACGACCAACGGCTTACGGTAGTCGGGCAGAACCTGGCGACGCAACAGGTGGAAGTACTGCGCACTGGTGGTCGGATTGGCCACACGCATGTTCACATTCTCTCCATCCACCGGCTTCTGGTCTTCGCGAGAATCGCACAGCTGGAGGAACCTCTCCATCCGAGTGCTGCTGTGTTCAGGTCCAGCTCCGTCGAATCCATGCGGGAGGAGCAGGGTGAGACCGGATTGAGCCATGAACTTGCCTAAATGAGCAAATTATTTTTTAAAAAATTTTAAATCAAAGATCCCACTTTCAGCGCTGGCGATGTAGCAGTCGACGATGATCTGAGCTCCGTTGAAGAAGTCTCCAAACTGGGCCTCCCAGATGACCAGACGCTTGGGGCTATCCAACGAGAAGCCGTATTCGAATCCCATGGTAGCCTCCTCCGACAGCGGATTGTTAGCCACCTGAATCTCGTTGAAATTGAGGCTTCTTGAGGCTACTACCTCAAGGAAGGCCTTCTGGTCCTTGTGGATGAAGTTGAGGGGGATGTAGGTGTGGTCGGTTTCCTGGTCCACCAACATGGCATGTCTGTGACTGAAGGTGCCTCTGCCGACCTCTTCTCCACTGATCCTCACGTCGTTTCCCTCCAGAAGCAGGGAGCCAAAGGCCAGGGCCTGAAACATCCATTAGGTATCATTCAAATTAGATAGATCTACCTCAGCCGTCCCCCAGTCGATTCCCTCTCCGGCCGTGAGCTTGTTCACCCTTCCATCACAGTGCGTCCTCTTCAGAAGAGGGTGAACCGCGAAAGTCTCGGGCAGTTTGACGGAGGCCGCTCCGACGAACTTCAGAAAATCGCCGTCCACTCCAGTGTCCCACTTCATGGCCTCCGCGGGCGCGTGGCGAAATCCAGCCCAGTTGCCAACGAGATGATCGGGCCTGTAAAATCAATCTCTTCTTAGAATTCTTCAAATTTTGGATGATTTAAGCAAATAGAAGCATATCAATTCAAAAAAATACATCGGTTCCTTGTTGTTGACAGCCCTGTAGGCCTCCAGAAGCTGGGCGGTGTGCTTCTCCATAGCCTGTTTCACCTCCTCCTCCGTGATGAGACCATCGGCGATCAGGGATTCCGCGTACTTGGTGGGCACAGACTTGCGGCTTTCGATCGCCTTTAAAGGGTAATTTAAGCCGCTTTCTAAGTAATTAGGTCATGGTAATTAGCTAAAAGCCGCTGTTTCCCCTAAAAACGAAGAAAGCGACTAGAAACCGCTTTTTTTTATAAAGGTAATTAGGTCACGATTCTCAAGAAATTAGATAAAAAAGCCGTTTTTGATCGATTTCCATTTTCAAACTGCCGCCATTTTCAAATCGAAGCCAGAAGTGACCTTGTACATGAGCGGCTGTGTCATCGAAGGATCGTCCAGCTCGTTGTGGCCCCAACGCCGGTAGGAGATGAGATTGACGTAGACGTCCTTCCTGAACTTAGTACGGTAGTCCATCGCCAGACGGCAGGCTCTGACGACAGCCTCCGGATGGTCTCCATTGACGTGAATGATCGGGAATTCGAGGCCCTTGGCGCTGTCTGAAGGAAGGAAATTAAAAGATAAACATATTTGGAGATCCAACCAGTGCAATGAACGGAAGAGCGGCCGATGTGGGGTTCCGCAGTGAAGGCGACCTGGTTGTTCGTCACCAGATTGACGGTTCCTCCGACGCGGAAGTGGGGGACTTTGCTCATCGCCATCGTCTCCCAAACGACTCCCTGAAAATGTTTTTTTTAAAGTCGGTACATTAACTTTGCGTTCCGGTGATGTAAACGACACAAGTAAGTTTTACAGGAACTGTCAGGGACCTCTTTTTGCAATTTGTAGTGCCTATGGTGAGGTCCAGGGTCCCATACCTTATGCCCAAAAAAAGCGGCGGCCTGAGGCTACCCCTCTGCGTTAAAAGCGGCCTGAGACTGTCACCTGCATTTTATTGCATTTAAAAAAAGAGATTTTTTTTGTTAATTTAAAATTTAATTTTTTAAAGTTTAAGCGCTAATAACATTTTTAATGTTGGTAATCAGTTTCTACGTCAAAAAGCGGCCTTATGCTGCCATCTACGCTTAAATGCGGCCGGAGGCTACCATCTGCGTCAAAAGCGGCCTGAGGTCATACATGGGCTCGGTACCGTAACCCGGATCGTGACGAGACCCCCACCTTAACAAAACTGACTTTTTTGGTGGTCAACGAGACCTCTTCTTATATAAAATTTTGCCTGGCGAGACCCCCACCCCTGTAAGTTACGGGGTGCCGCCCATGTATGCCTGAGGTTCTCACTGATGAAAGAGCGGCCAATGGTTTCTAGGAATTCCTTGTATTGGAAATAAATTTGAATTTTGAGGTTAAAGTAATCGTCAGGAGTTCAGACTTGAATTCGCTCATTGCGGTATGCGGCGGCTGATCTCGTACGGGTGTGAAACTCGCGGCGCTACCATGGCAGGCAACCCGAGTTTTCTGCGTCTTTTCAGGCGGGAACATTGGAAATTCGAAAGTGACGACCAAAAAGTCGATAAACTGATGGATTGGACGCGTAAACACCGTGCACGTAGTTCGTTAAAATGCCGGTTCTCCACAGGTGCCTTGCCTAGAATGGCAAAAAATTGCATTTCAGATGCAGATTTCTCCAAAACGACGCATTTTACCCAAAAACTGTTATATATTTTCTCGAATAACTTTTAAAGCTCTATAATGTTAAATAAAGTCAAAAAGTCACTGACGGTCCCTATAAAAATGTCGACAAGTCAAAAATCTACCTGTCCGACGAAGGCTCCATCTCCATGCAGCATGAAACAGAGGACCTTGTCTCCTGGACGAGCCCCGTTCTCAGTGGAGTAATCACCAGCCAGACGGGATCTAGCCGAAGCACGAGCCTGTCCCATAGCGACGGGGTTGTTGGACTCCAGATGGGAGGGAGCCATGAGCTTGGTCAGACGAACGGAGCCATCGGCGGTCTTGTAATCGTGCTCCTGGACTGCGTTGAAGAAGAAGTCCTTCAGACCAAGGCCGCCAGGGTACTCGTCCTTGCCCATAAACTATAAAGAAGTTGGTTTAAAGAAGGCATGAGGAACACACGTGGCGGAAAAGATAGCGGTAGGAGACGTCCATCAAATTGGCCACGAAGTTCCAGCGACCACGGTGGGGCACGGCCATGAGGATCTGAAATGAGTCTTTCATACAGAATATTTAAAATTTTATTTAAAATAATTTAAATTGATTTTTAAATACTTTAAAACGAGAAACTTACGTGTTCGATGTCGTTCTTGGGGGCGGATTCGAAGAGTTCCTGGCAGAAAGCGAACATTCCCTCCATTCCCTCGCTACCGTACCTCTTGAACGAGGGGAATTTCAGGGCCATGAAGTGATCGAAGTTCTGGAAATATCGATATTCGACGTCGAGTTCAACATTCTTGCCCAGTTAGACAGTTAGAGAAGCAGAGTCAAGTAATAGGAGAAAGATTAGATGGTCAGTTGAGACGCAGAGAGATAGACGACAGACGGTTAGAGACGCAGAGTTAGACGACAGATGGTTAGAGAAGCAGAGTTAGATGACAGACGGTTAGAGAAGCAGAGTTAGGCGACAGACGGTTAGAGACGCAGGTTAGACAACAAACGGTCAGAGACGCAGATAATTAGACGGCAGGAGGTTAGAGACGCAGAGTTAGACGAAGACGACGAACTTCACAGCGCATCATCAGATGCAGCATTTTCAGCCGCTGCTCCTTCGTCAGCTGGTAGTTGAAGGATTCCTCGTAGTTCTTGGCCAGCCACTCCCTCTCCTCGGCGTTCTAAAGTATGTAATTTTTAAAGTTTACAAAATTTTAAATGATTTTTTTTTACAAACTATTAAATAAAATAGAAATACTTACGTTAATGTGCATGAATTCGATGGTAATTGGGCCGCAGTAGAGTTCCTTCAGCCGCTTCTCCAAATCGTGGCTGCCAGAGAGACCGTAGGTAGAGGGGTCCAATTCGGGCACCCTGAATTCCTCATTTTTGGAAGATTACAAGTTTATTACAAGTTTTCAAGGTTTAAAAATAAAGAAAAACTTACTCAGCCGGCTTCTTCAATCCCAGAAGGTCCAAATCGGCGGCCAGGTAGCCAAAGCGACGGTAGGCATCGGTCAGATTGGTCTTCGGGCCGTCTTCAGGACGAATTGCTTAACAACCACGTTTTTAGCAAGATTTCCAACCAAACCAGGGATTTTAGCGGCCGCTTTCGGAAGTTCAGGGAGGTAGCCGAACTCTCCAGACTTGAACTGGTAATGGCGAATTCCGGATCTCCGCAGGGGGACCTGGCCGAATCTGAGCATACCAGGGGGAAGTGGCCTGAAATGAGATTTTACAAATAAAAATATCATTTTCTATACAAAAATAAAGTAAAAATACAAGAAATTAGAAATAAAAACATTTAAATTGAGGAGTTTGAAAATCCACGTTTACTTGGTAGGTCTCGCCACGAAGGCACAGTCCTTTAACCATACTTTGAAAATATTTAAATTGCACGGTGTGTCCCACCCATTAGTTTTGCGCAGTAGGAAAGCACTTCCCAGCGTTCTGGGCAAAGTGTCAAAATTTTATTGGTCTCGACGCGAAACGTTCCAATATTCAGCTGTTGACACTTTCAATTGGGTCGGGCCCATATCCATTTTTAAGTCAACAGCTTAATATTGGAACGTTTCGCGTCGAGACCAATAAAATTTTGGCACTTTGCCCAGAATTTTTGCTACTGCTAGTTTGGACACACCGTGAATTGAGAAAATTGAGAATTGTAGTCGCTTTCAAAACGTGGGAATTGCTTTTCTACATAATTTAAAATAAAATAAATAATTTTGTGAAAAAGCGAATCGCAAAGAGAGTTGTGGTTTGGATTGTAAGAATTCATAAAAAGAGAACAATATTGTTTCGTAATTGAATTGAAATTCATGAAAAGCGAAAAGAAATCGCTGTGAAAAATCTTAATTTTTAAACCTACAGCTATTTCGTAAGAAACAAAAAGATAACCAAACCACCTCAGCCTTTTCTGAAATCCGTTGCTAAAATAACCGATAGGTTTCTATCTCACTCGCTCACTCACTCACACACTCACTCACTCATGCTCTCACACACATGTTAACTCACTCCCTCATTCACACACTCACGCTCCCGCCCACTTTCATTAATTTTCATTGCCTTTGGTTCTTCAACTTCTTCGTCTCCTCTCTCTCTCTCTCTCTCTCTCCTCTTTCTCTCTCTCTCCTCTCTCTCTCTCTCTCTCTCTCTTTCTCTCTCTCTCTCTCTCTCTCTCTCTCTCTCTCTCTCTCTCTCTCTCTCTCTCTCTCTCTCTCTCTCTCTCTCTCTCTCTCTCTCTCTCTCTCTCTCTCTCTCTCTCTCTCTCTCTCTCTCTCTATCCCTTTCCCTCTCTCTCTCCTTCTTTATTTCTTCCACTCTATCTGCCACCTTTAGTTCAGCAATTTGGTCTGATGTTTTTGAGAAAGGCTGAGGTGGTTTGGTTATCTTTTTGTTTCTTACGAAATAGCTGTAGGTTTAAAAATTAAGATTTGTCAGCGATTTCTTTTCGCTTTTCATGAATTTCAATTCAATTACGAAACAATATTGTTCTCTTTTTATCAATTCCAACAATCCAAACCACAACTCTCTTTGCGATTCGCTTTTTCACACAATTATTGTTCTCTTTTTATCAGTACACTGCCCGCAAAAAGTATAGGGGCACCCCTATTTTTCTCGATTTTAAGAAAACCGCCAACACTGTACCTATGGGATCAATTTCTATCTAATCTTAGTCATTAAAAACCATCGGAGCCAACTTGTCATGCCACCAAATTTGCATATGCTAATGAAGGCTCAAAAATTCAAAAAAGTGCAATCGCAAAAAGTATAGGGGCAGTTAGAAAAAACAACATTTATTCAACCAAACGGATAATTAATAATCCACGGCTTCTCCCTGGCCTTTCAGAACATCGGCCAAACGACGAGAAACAGAACTGGAGAGATCAGACAGAAGAGTGGCGCTCAGATTGGCCCATTCGTTCAAAATGGTATTCTAAGAATACTTTTATTTCATGATGCATATTTCTATTATCGGGCTCGGTTTCTAATGCGGCCGAAGGCCGCTCTGTTTCTAATGCGGCCGAAGGCCGCTCGGCTTCCAATGCGGCCGAAGGCCGCTCGGTTTCTAATGCGGCCGTAGGTAGCTCTGTTTCCAATGCGGCCAAAGGCCGCTCTGTTTCTAATGCGGCCGAAGGCCGCTCGGCTTCCAATGCGGCCGAAGGCCGCTCGGTTTCTAATGCGGCCGAAGGTAGCTCTGTTTCCAATGCGGCCGATGGCCGCTCGGTTTCTAATGCGGCCGAAGGCCGCTAGCTTTCTAATGCGGCCGAAGGCCGCTCGGTTTCTAATGCGGCCGAAGGCCGCTCGGCTTCCAATGCGGCCAAAGGTAGCTCTGTTTCCAATGCGGCCGAAGGCCGCTAGGTTTCTAATGCGGCCGAAGGCCGCTCGGCTTCCAATGCGGCCGAAGACCGCTCGGTTTCTAATGCGGCCGTAGGTAGCTCTGTTTCCAATGCGGCCAAAGGCCGCTCTGTTTCTAATGCGGCCGAAGGCCGCTCGGCTTCCAATGCGGCCGAAGGCCGCTCGGTTTCTAATGCGGCCGAAGGTAGCTCTGTTTCCAATGCGGCCGATGGCCGCTCGGTTTCTAATGCGGCCGAAGGTAGCTCGGCTTCCAATGCGGCCGAAGGCCGCTAGGTTTCTAATGCGGCCGAAGGTAGCTCTGTTTCCAATGCGGCCGATGGCCGCTCGGTTTCTAATGCGGCCGAAGGCCGCTCGGTTTCTAATGCGGCCGAAGGCCGCTCGGCTTCCAATGCGGCCAAAGGTAGCTCTGTTTCCAATGCGGCCGAAGGCCGCTAGGTTTCTAATGCGGCCGAAGGCCGCTCGGCTTCCAATGCGGCCGAAGACCGCTCGGTTTCCAATGCGGCCGAAGGCCGCTCGGTTTCTAATGCGGCCGAAGGCCGCTCGGTTTCTAATGCGGCCGAAGGTAGCTCTGTTTCCAATGCGGCCGAAGGCCGTTCGGCTTCCAATGCGGCCAAAGGTAGCTCTGTTTCCAATGCGGCCGAAGGCCGCTCGGTTTCTAATGCGGCCGAAGGCCGCTCGGCTTCCAATGCGGCCGAAGGCCGCTCGGCTTCCAATGCGGCCGAAGACCGCTCGGTTTCTAATGCGGCCGAAGGCCGCTCGGCTTCCAATGCGGCCGAAGGTAGCTCTGTTTCCAATGCGGCCGAAGGCCGCTCGGTTTCTAATGCGGCCGAAGGCCGCTCTGTTTCTATTGCGGCCAAAGGCCGCTCGGTTTCTAATACGACCGAAGGCCGCGTTGTTTCTAGTGCGCCCGAAGGCCGCTGTACTTATGATGCGGTCAAAGGCCGCTTTGATTCTAATGAGTCCGCTTGGTCATGATTCGAGAAGCAGAGAAGAGAGAAATCGATTTTCTTCCTTTTAGTCACATTACTATTTCTGAAGGCGCTGCTAGTGCTACGCTTGTTAGACAACATTTATATATGTACATATTCTCAACAGAAATGTAAAAAGCAAAAGAATAAAACTATTGAGGAACCGACCCCCGGACCTTCAGGTTTGCAATTGGACGCGCTGCTCCTGCGCTATAGTGTCCCTAATTTGTAAGTGGGCGGCCGCGCTTATGTATGGCGCCGCCTGCCCCAGTACACGTCTACCTTGGAGATGGCATTCTAAACGTTTGTAAATGGTTGTGCGGATATTTTTTGCGAAAAGTTTATTATTTCGATTATACGAATGCATTTTTGAAGCTGCGGCGGGCCAAAATGTACCATTTTACCCTATTTTTGGAGTGGTGTGCCAAAACCACTCGACAGATTTGGCTGAAAGTCTACGCGCCGCGACCTGCAACAGGTTCCGGTATGTTATCAAAATTTCAGCTCGATTGCTTTATCCGTTCGCTCGTACCAACACGATATCGCACGAACGGGAGACATCGGCGTTTTTTCTCACCAGCCACATCTGGGAAATTAGCATAACGAAAACAATATGCTAATTTCTGTGGGAAGTGGGACTGCGTTCAGTTTTGGATACTGAAAACGATTCTTTGGTCAGAATTGGGAAATATTGATTTTCAAAGAAGCTCTGCCTATTTGAAGTTTGGCCGCCGCCGCACAAGACAGTGGAGGAACCAAACCACCGCGTAGCGCTTCGCGCTGCGCGCAATTTATAAAAAAAACATTTTTAAGAAAAAGAGGAAGTGGAGAGCACGCGGCGAGGGCACACGTCTGAATGACCTACTGGATGACCCCCGCCGATGCCACATAGAAATATGCAAATTACTATGTTAATTTATTTTAATTTATAGTTATGCTAATTTCAATGAAATGTCATCTTAAGACAACCATTTCAATGAAAATTAAGTAATTTGCATAAATGACCATGTGCGAATGGTCCCGCACGGAATTGCCTGCCGAGCAAGGCAGGCGACAGTCGACTTTCCGGAAGAAGTAGGATTTGGGACTTCATTTTGTTGAATTTTTGACATTTTTGTTGGTTGTGTTTTGTTTAAATTTAACATTTTATTGCTTAAATTGAGTTAAAATGTTGAAATTTTACATTTTGAGTTTTGAAAACCGAAAAAAGTGGTCCTAGGCTTGTGTTTTAATCAGTTTTTCCTTCACTTTCTTTGTTTCTTTTCAATTTCTCTTCCATTTTCTAATTTATTGACTTACAGCGCGATGCCGCCTACGTCCATGACGCCTTCAACGCCTCCGACCGCCGCGAAGAAGATTTCCTCTAGCAGGAAGATCCACCCGCTGCGCGCCTACCTGCGAGAGCGCAACTCGCGACATGGTTCGTTTTTATTCCATTTTATTACTGTTTTTATCTAAATTTCCATTTCTTTTAAATGTTTTTTAATCTCATTTAACCTAATTTAAATTCATCTTTTCAGTTTGCGGGAGATCCTGGCTGCCCAAAGTGCACCAGTTCGACGGCAAGGAGCTGATCTACGACGAGAACGCCTACGACCGCTTTTTGTACACCGACGAAGACGTGCAGTACTTCGACGCCCATTCGCAGTTCCTCGACTATTTGATGACTATCCCGGTTAGTTAGCCTCCCAGCCATTTCCTTAAAATCCCAAAGTTCCTTAAATTCCTTTAATTCAGCACGACGACTCGATGTTCTACAAGTGGATGGAGGGCATCGAAGAGGGAGACAAACAGCGCGACTTCTGGGAGACGACGCACCCGTCGATCAATCAGGAGCTCCAGAAGTTCAGGGAGACCTACACTACGGTCAGTTCTCTCTTTTCTTACGATAATGTTTCCTGTTCAGCGAATCCCAGAAGAGACCGAATTGGCCGAGACGGAATTCCCCTGCGACGAGGAGGACTTCTTCGCCGCTGAAGCCGCCGCCTGGGGCATGGGAACCAAGACGTCCTCCCCAAAGGTTAGCTACCTTCCTCGGAAAATCAATAATTTCGTTTTGTTGTAATTAAATTTAATTTTTTTTAAAATTTGTAATTTAATGTAAAAACATGTTTTAAAAAATTTAGTTTACAATGAATCTTCATGGTTTAACATTTGAAAAAAATACAAAAAATGTATAAATTTAAAAAAAAACTAAATTTAAAACAAATTAAATTCTGAAAATTAAATTTCAAAATTTAAAAAAAAAATCAATAATTTCTTTTTGTTGTAATTAAATTTAAAAAATTTTAAATGTAAAAAAGTTAAAATTTCATTTATTACAATGAATCTTCATGGTTAAATATTAAAAAAATACACAACAAATGCATAAATTAAAAAAAATTAAATTTCAAAATTTCAAAAAAAAAATCAATAATTTCTTTTGTTGTAATTAAATTTAAATTTCTTTTAAATGTAAAAAAAATTAATTTTAAAAAATAAAATTTTATTTCCAACGAATCTTCATGGTTAAACATTTAAAGACAATACAAAAAAAGTGAAAAATTAAAAAACAACTAAATTTATAACAAATTACATTTTTTTTAAAATTAAATTTAAAAATTTAAATTGTTTTACAATGAATCTTCATGGTTGAAAACCCTTTAGAACAAAATTTCAGCAAAAAATGAGGCTTTTTATTTTGGGGCTACACTTGTGCTATAGTACCAATTTCTCCTTCAGATTGATGTGAACGTCGGCTGGTTGAAGGCCGATCTGGTGGAGGATGCGTGCTACGGCCCGCGTCGTTTCTACGTCCGCCGGCTCGACAACACGCAGACCCACTCCCAGTTCCACCACAGATTCGCCGACTACTTCCAATGGTAATTTATTTAAGGTTTTACCAGGCTCATCTGTCAATTCAGGTGCATTAGGACGCCATACAATCTGTACTCCCAGCACAAGATCGGATTAGCCGTCATCTACGACCCGGACTTGGACATGTTCTCCAGTGCTATCGTGATGGGCGAGGGCCATGGCCGCTGCTTGATCGTCTATGAAATGGAGACCGGCAAAGTGAGTTTTCTGTAAAAAAAAACTTTTTTTTAAAACTGTCTCTTTTAAACCCATAAATTCTTTTTAGACGGTGCGTGTTCCCCGAGCGAGCGTCGAAGTGCGACTGCGAGCGCTCCGTCCTCAGATGATGAAACACCTGCAGATGCCCACATCGATCCCCGTCGAGCTAATCGATCCCGTATGTTCCATTTTTAGTTTTTTATTTTACTTTTAAATTTAAAAAAAACTTTGCCATTTGCCATGTTTTATCTCTTACTCAACAGTTTCAGGTGTCTCCCAGTGAATGGGATGACTTCGTGAACGAATTGAAGGAGGTGAAGCAGCTCTACGTGACCGCCATCGACGGCTACTCCATTAAGGTTAGTGTTATTTTATTTTTTACAAACAATTATTATTTTTGAATGTTCTTTAAAAAAAATTTTTTTAATTATATTTATTTTTTGTAATTTTTTGATCGTTTAAAAATAGGCCAAAATTGAAAAAAAAAACCGAAAAATCACAAAAATTAATATATTTTAAAATGTATTCTTTTAAATTTTATTTTTTTAACTTTTCGGACCTCTATAAGTTTTAAAGACTTATTTTTTAATTTATAATTTTGGATTTTTTCTCTTCTCTAAAAAAATTAAAGCATTAAAAAGTTAATTTTTTTTTGAAATTGTCCAAAATTGAAAAAAAAACCAAAACATCACAAAAATTAAATATAATTTAAAAAAAAACACTTTTGGACCGCTATAATAGTTATGAACCGCTGTAATTTTTTAGGGCCGCTAAAGCAGGATAGAGCCCTTAAATTCTAATTGTTTTTCTTTATTAACAACCTATAATTCCAGGTCACCCGCTACCAGCCGTTGGGATCCCCAGAAGCCATGGCGGAGAGCTTCTGCCGCAATCTCTACTGCATGGGCAAGTGCTCCGTCGCGAAGAAGTGGAGGAGCGCCCCTCACCAGCAAATTGAGGTAATCTTCCTTGCTAATTTCTTTTTTCATTGTTTGTTTTGTCTTTTTTCTTATCACATTTTTATTCAGACGATGCTGCCCGGAGCGGTGGAGAGCGACTGCGTCACCCAGCCCGAACGAGGATTCTCCGAGGAGCCGGCTGCACTCGATGAGGTATAATTTCCTTCAAATTATGGAGTTTTTCACTTTTTAACATTTCTTGTAGTGAATGCTTCCTTTCTGGAGCATTCACAAATTCAAAAAAAATTATTGCATTTCCTTTCCTTTAAAGACGATTTCAGTCTGTCGAGGACGTCAAGAGGAGCGGGAAGGGCGACAACTGGTGGCGCTAGACTCTGGATCTCACCCTCCCCAAGTGATATTTTGACCCCGTGTTCATTTTCATGTTTTATTTATTGGTCCCTGTTAGACATAAATATCCAACCAAGCTTCACTTTGTTGTAAATTGGGGAATTATATCAAGCCATTCTGGGTTAGGGGAAAACTTCGAGTGGAGAGGGGACAACTTGGATGGAAGATCACCTGGAGCCTATTGGATGGAAACAGCTATCTCAGGATCAAATACGCCTAGGATTATCATCTAGCTGATCTACCTCCTGCCAACCCTGAATCTTCTGCAAATAGTAGCATAGCTGTCTTCTATTGGCACCGGAAGTTTATTACATTGTGCTATTTTATTTGAAAATAGGGGAACAAACAATTATATTCACATGGTCCTCCAACGAAAAGACGCACCCATTCCACAGATATATTCGAAAGTCGGGTCTCGCAGCGGAGAGTGTAAAAAGATGGACTTGAGGGAATAAATCATAAACTTTATTTTCTTTAAATTAATAAAATTAACTTTTATTAACTGGTATTATTGATTTATATATTTAAGTATTTATTGATTATGAGTTACGGCTATCAACGAATTTCAAAAATAACTAAACTGGAAAGAATTTTAAAGTTAAAGGAGCAATTCTGTAAATTAATAAAATTAATAATAAAATTAATTTTCTCTCAATTAATAAAATTAACTTTGTTTATGTTTTATTAAGTGTTCAAATCTTAAAGTATGCATGATTATGAATTGGCGAAATCAATAATTTTGAAAAAGCCGAATTGGAAAGAATTGTAATGTTAAAGGTTTTCAGCGAATTTTCAGCAAACTACAAGAAATTCGCGTCTGGAAAGCATGAATTACGCTTTGCAGAAATTTAGAAGGGCTGAAATGCTCGGCCTTAAATTCTCAGGCACGGGTCGGCGCTTACCAAACAAACATCGAGGGTTCGGATCCACCCCGGGGCAAACTTTTTTGCTCTTTTTATAACCAGCTTTAGTGTGATAAAATCATGTAGTTAAGTGTTTTACTACAATTTAAACTATTTCCTCGAAGCCAGAGAATTCTTGGGAACCACAATAAGTGTCTTCTCTCTCTAACTCTCTCTCTCTCTCTCTCTATCTGCATATCTCTTTCTCTTTCTCTCCTCTCTCTCTCTCTCTTTCTTTTTCTCTTTCTCTCTCTCCTCTCTCTCTCTCTCTCTCTCTCTATTTGTATATCTCTTTCTCTTTCTCTTTCTCTAACTCTCTCTCTCTCTCTCTCTCTCTCTCTCTTTCTCTCAAAACATACAAATAAGTGCAAAAAACGTTTTTATTGAAACTAGACTGTAGAAATTCTCAAACGGAAATATCAACGCAAAAATATTAAACAGTCAGCAGTAGATCAAACTTGATCTATCCTTCAGAAGGTGCATCGTCTGTTCTCATCGCAGGTCTCCTCCGAAGCGAAGAGGAATCCGTTGCTGCTCCTCTTGATCGTCTTCTTCTGAAGGACCTCCTCCTTCTCCTCTTCCTCAGACTCGTCACTGTCGAAGAGCCTTCTGGGAACGAGAGAAGACCTCTGGAAATTGGAATTGTGAGAGAGATAGAGGGAGTTAGAGAGAGAGAGAGAGAAAGGGATAGAGAGGGTTAGAGAGAGAGAGAGAGAGAAATTAAACTAAAACTCACATCGATCGATATGAACCTCGTGGGGCGTTTCGGCGCAAAGGTGAGGTTGAGCTTCACCAGCTTCTCCTCCTCGAACAGCCTCTGAGGAACGAAAGAATCCTTCTGAAAATCAATAATTTTACATTATTTTGTAATTTATAACATTAATTAAACTATTAAAAAGTAAATAAGCTATTAAAATTGTAAACTTACATTAAAAGGGGCGGTCACCTTGGGTCTCTTGGGCGCCCAGGTCTTCTCCTTCTCCTCGGCCTCCGCCTCCTCAAAATCGGCCAAAAGGTTGCGAGGAACTAGATTTTCCTTCTGAAATTGAAATTATTTATTGATTTTAAATAATAAAAATTGAATTATTGATTGATTTGTTTAAAACTTACATCAAGGATGGGCTTGAGGCTGGAACGACGAGGAGCCTTGAGGACGACAACAGTCTCTTCTTCGAAGAGACGCCTCTGCTTCAGATTCTCCCTCTGAAAATGATATTGATTAATTTTAAATAAAAATAGTTTTTTTTAAACTAAAATTAAATAGAAAAGTAAAAATTACATTGAAAACGATCTTCTTGTTGGGTCTCAGAGGAGCCCAGGTCTTCTGGGGAACTTCAGAAGCCTCGTCGATTTCCCAGTCGGAAGAGACATTGGGAACCACGGCGGGAAAAAGGACTTTGTTTTCCATTTCTGAAACAATTTAAATATAAATTTTAATTAAATAATTAAATTACCTAATAAACGTAGAAAATAAACAGGCAGGGGTTGGAAGCTGAAGACTGGATACGAATGGGGAATCGCTGAAGTGATTCATTCTTATAGCCCCAATTAAAGCTGATGTAGGCACAGAAGACCGTTTTAATTGGGTCAAGTCAAATAAAAAAGCCAAATTAACAGAAGTTTCGAAAATCGATATCATGCATGTAATTGGAATAGCAGCTGTATGTGTTCACTTTTGGAAAGTATACGTTGAATTTGTGAAATGGAGATAAAAATGGACTGACTTTCAAAATTTACAACTTTAAAAGTTAAAGAAATGGTTTCTTTTTTAGTTTTATCTAAACTTTGATTCCTTGAAACAAGAATAGAGACGCAAAATCAGACGGCAAGAGAGGTTAGAGACGCAGAATATAAAGAGATAGAAAGAGAGGGAGAGAGAAAGAGAAAGAGAGAAGAAGAAGAAAGAGAGTTGCTCAATTTCACACAATTGAAACATTAAAAAACCGCCTGAATTAACAATTTCACAGTCCCCTTTAGCGCTTCCTATATCTTACGGGTTTCAGACTTTGCTCTCTGAGATTAAAGTTTGGGTCAGCTGTAAACATAGTGCAAGCTTGGCGTATGAACCGAATATAGATGATTCCTAGAATTCTCCAATGTTTCACGCTTTAAACAAAGACATATAAGATATTTTATTTGTTCTATTTCTCTTTTTCTATCGATCAAAGCCAAAATCGGCCAGATTTCCTCTTTTGAATATGCAGACACCGCCAAATAGGCAAATCTGAATAAATCTCCCCTGCTTGAGCCTTTCTGAATTTTATTATCAAATTAGGCCTATTTCTAAGTGCATTAGGGACTTAATGATTAGGTTTTTGATGAAACGAGGATTGTGGCTCAATAGGCTTCGTTTTGAGGAATAAAAGGAGACCAAATTTGAAGGAATTTGTCTTTAAAAGAGGGATTCGAGAAAATGGATGTGGGGGTACTTTGCTCCCGCAGTTGTGCTCTCTCTCTCTCTCTCTGTCTCTCGTTTCTTGAGGCTTCTCAATGAAGTTTACTAGATCAGCGATATTCTAACTTAAAGAGAAATTTCATTTCTTGAAACCTTTCTCTTTCAGTTCCTTTTCTAGGTCCTATATAAATTGTGAGCCATCTCTCTATTCTCCTCTACTATACAGCCAGTTTAAAGGGGAAGGACTTTGAGTAGACGTCGTTTCCGCAATTCCGAAACACACCCCTTTTATATGATTTCGACTGCAAAAGGGGCGCGTTTACACGGCCGTTTTACGCGTTTGCCGCACGGAAACACGGCTAGAGTGGGCGAGAGAGTGTGGGAAATGGGGAGACGCAGAGTTGGCGGCAATTTAAATGGTAATTTCTCCAAAATTTCAAGCGCTCCTAAATCGATTCATTCTGATCCAAAATGGGCAAAAGAGGTATTTTTCGGAATCCTGGGAATGAGATCTAGGTTTTTATCACAAAAACATAAAAATTATTTTTACGCGGTCCTTTCCCTTTAAACCAATTCACAAATTAAAGTGTGGGGAAACTGAAAGTCCATCCTTCTCTCTATCTATCTCTCTCTCTCTCTCTCTCAATTTCTATTTCTCTGACTCTCTCCCTCATAGAATGAAGGTTGCATTACGCCGCATAACGCCCCCTACCGGAAGCTCCTTTCTGCAACATCCTGCAAACGCTTTTCCTCCCCCTAGCTATGCGATAGAATGTCAACACCGGCGAACATCTTTCATTTGCAGCCGATGTGCTTCCGATTCCCCTCTGGTGTCCGGCCGCCGGCTTCCGGTCGGTCTTGTGTGTTCTTCCCCCAGCCGCCTGTGCCTGCCACTGCCTCCATTTTCCCACGGCAACATTTTCTATTCTGCGCCACTGAACATCCAATTGGTTCTCGGCTATAGCATAGACTAGTCTTCTGAGGCACAACTTATGAGTCATCTTGTTGAAATCCTCTTTTTTTGTTAACCTTCTTCGCGGAAGCGGTGACCCGGCGCGGTTTCTGTTTGCCTTTGCCATTTGGCGAGTCGTTTACAGTGAGGCGTCGAGTTAAGAGGATCATGTGAACAGGAACTTTCTCTCTCTCTCTCTCTCTCTCTCTCTCTCTCTCTCTCTTTCTCTCTCTCTCTCTCTCTCTCTCTCTCTCTAAAAACCCACAACCCTTCCCTTCCGGCGCTAAGTGCTCGCTCCTTCCCTCCGGAACCTTCCCTTGTTTTCTGTTCCTCTCTCTCACCGCCCTTAGATCCGCATTGGCTAAAAATAGTGGGGTCCGATTTATTCCCTCATAATCTATCCCATGTTGCCCATGACAACCGCCGTGTCTTCTTCAACGACACGCAACATTCGGAGCTCATTTGAGGACATCTTAAAATAGCTTCTATTACTTTTCTGTCTCTCTCTCTAACCCTTCTCTCTCTAAGCCTCTCTCTGAATCTGTCTCTCTCTAACCCTTTCTCTCTCTCTTCTCTATCTATCTCTCTTTCTCTCTCCTTCTCTCTCTCCTCCTCTCTCCTTCTCTCTCTGTCTCTCTCTCCCCGCGTGATTCCTTTCTTCCCTCCGGGACCCAATCCGAAGACTGTTTTTCCTGTCGCTTTTCGCGCAAATAGCCTCGTCATGTTTGCTCCTCGATCTGTCCGTTTTACCCCCGACTGAACGCTTTTCAAGCCCCAAAGTCCCCGTCTGACGCGGCCCATCCATCATCTACGCCAAGTGAAATCGTTGAGCAACCGATTTGACAAGTAGTGCTCCTGTCCGAAAAGTCCTTTTCATCCTCCATGGCTTCCGGAGAGGGCTTATGAAAACATGGACTTTTTCTGTTCCGCTGTTTTCGTCACTTTTCTAACTCTATTGGGCTCTTTTTAGAGAAAGAGAAAGAGAGAGAGAGAGAGAGTTTTGAAATCCAAAATCTGTTGACAGCCGTTCTTTATTTACCGAACTACTTCAAATCACTTCCCTCTTGACCCTTCAACATAGCCGTTGACCTGTTTTTATCCCTCTCTCTCCCTCTCTCTCTCTCCCTCTCTTTCTCTCTCCCTCTCTCTCTATCTCTCTCTCTCTCTCTCTCTCTCTCTCTCTCTCTCTCTCTCCCTCTCTTTCTCTCTCCCTCTCTCTCTTTCTCTCTCCCTCTCTCTCTATCTCTCTCCTTCTCTCTCTAAAAGTCCCTCTCTTCCCACTTCGTACTGTGTGCATCCATCACACCGCCTACTGAAACCAGATGGCGCCATTCGTCCGGGAAAAACAAGGACGCCCGCTTCCGCGGAGAATTTCCTCCTCTGCCACGTGACTCACAGGGAAATTGAATTATGAGTCAGAGAGGGCAAATAAAAAGAGGTAGCGGGGATGATAAATCAAGTGGTTACTCACTCCATCACTCCTTTTTAACTTTGTACTTTTAGAAGAATACAAAACGAAAATGAAAAAGAGAGAAAGAGAGATATAGACATGTGTGTGAGTGTGAACGTGTGTGTGAGTGTGAGAGTGTGTGATTGTGTGAATTTGTGAGTGTGTGTATGTGTGAGTGTGTGTGAGAGTTTCTGAATGTGAGAGTGTGTAAGTGGGAGAGTTTGTTAATGTTCGAGTGTGTCAGCGTGTGGGTGAGTGGTTAGGTGAACGTGTGAAAGTGGGAATGTGTGAGTTTGTGAATGTGAATGTGTGAATGTGTGAATGTGTGAGTGTGAGTGTGTGTGTGTGTGTGTGTGACGGTGAAAGTGTGTGAATATGAGATTACGAGATTGTGTGAATGCAAGAATGTGTGAATGTGAAAGTGTGAGCGTGTGGATATGTAAATTTGCGAGTGTGTGAGAGTGGGAGTGGGAGAGTTCGTAAATGTTCGAGTGTGTGTGCGTCTTTGGTTATGTGAGGGTGCGAACGTGCGAACGTGTGAATATGTGAATGTGAATGTGTGAGTGTGAAAGTGTGTGCGAATGTGAGAGCGTGAATGTGTACGTGTAGAAATGTAAGAATGTAAGAGTGTGTCAATGTGGCAGTGTGAGAATGTGTGTAAGTGTGTGAATGTGTGAGCGTGTAAGTGTGTGAAAGTGTGAGCGTGTGATTGTGTGTGAGAGTGAGGGTGTGATCATATGAGTGCGTGAATGTGTGTTTGAGTTTGAACGTGTGAGTATGTGGGTAGTGATTTTGCGAGTGTGTGAGAGTGGGTGAATGTGAGAGTATATAAGTGTGACAGTGTGTGAATGTGTGAGCGTGTGAGTGTGTAAACGTGGGAACGTGTGTTTTGTGAATGTTATTATCTGAATATATGAGTGAGTGTGAGTCTGTAAATGTTTGAGTGTGAAGGATCACTCTCTCTCTCTCTCTCTCTCTCTCTCTCTCTCTGTGTGTCTCTCTCTCTCTCCTTTCCAGTTCCTGGTTACTGTAATCAATCGGTCTCACCCCCAAAAGTCGAAAACATCCTCTCTTTTCCCATTTCCTTCAAAAAAAAAAATGAGCGCCTGAAATCCGGTTGCGTCGTTGCTGTTTTCGTCCCCGCTGCCATCCGTCGGTCAGGACGTGGGGGCGGGAACGACCACGGCGACCTTCGCCCACCCGACAACCAGTATTGTGCCATCACGAGACACAAGGCAACTCTCTCGCCCACCCGTAATCGAATCACACAATAAGAAGTATGTTACTTTTTGTCTCGTGCCGCTGTGGAAATTGCATTATTTGGCAGTGGTTTTGGAGTAATGCACAAAAACGAAGGGAGAACGTGAATTCTATAGCTCCTGACAGACAGAGAAAAACGTTTTTGTCCTTTTTTCCACTTTTTTTTAAAATAGGAAGAGGAAAAACTGAGTTTTTGGCCAAAAACATTCCCTAATGGCGGCAAAATTTTAAAACTAGGCCTGGAAAACAACATTTTCGAGATGAAAAAAAAATCATTGGTCTTCTAAAAGGACCTCTCAAGAATGATGTCAGTTGCTGTTTTTAAGCATTTTAAAAATATTTCTTTTCAATTACAACAAAAACAGTGAAAAACTAGCTAAAATTCCTTTTTTTGTGAATTTGATGAAAAAAAATTGCTGAATTATATTTATAAAACAAGCAAAAAATAATATTTAATTGAAATTTATTATTAAAATTTAAAAAAAAAGTGGAAATCTAAAGATAAATGTCAAAGTAGAACAATTTGTCAATGCACGCCATTTGCGCCAGAGGATTTGCCCGCACTCGGAATGCGCCAAACTGCGCCGTGGGTGCACTTGACGTGCGCTCAGAAAATATAACTAAACCAACACAATTTTTAAAAAAAAAGCGTTTTTTTATTTAATGCAATTTATTTTTTTTAATTTAAGGAATTTCATGTTTAAAAAAGAATTATTCAATTGGCATCGACACAAAAATGTTGGACGCTGATAATCGGTTTTTACGGCTAAAATCGATATTAATCTTATAAAATAATTGTTCGATAAAATTGTACCAAAAAAACACTTTTCAAATAATATTCTGTAACAAAGAAAATCCAAATAAAATTTTCTTTTAAAATTTTTCGTGAAATTTTCGTTTTGTTTTATTCAATAAAAATTAAATATTTTCATAATATTATGACAAAAAACAGTTAAAAGAAAATGAGAATACGCTATTTTTCCATACTTGAACCTTTTTCTTTTTAGTTTCCCCTAACCGTTGGCGCGTTTCGAGTGCATTGATTGGCGCGTTTCGAGTGCATGCATTGGCGCATTTCGAGTGCATGCATTGACGCGTTTCGGGTGCATGCAGATCCCTGACGCATATTGGGTGCAATCACATGTTCCATTACCACATTTATCCTTTTCACCTATTTTAATATATTGTATTATAAAAAATTTCATTAATTTAAAATTTTTAAAATTAAGAAATTAATAAGAATGTATGTATTAGAAACTAGCTAGTCGATCAATAACTGCTCGAACAGTGAATTTCTTCGTTTTCAAACAATTTTATTTAAATTTTGAATTTACAAGTTAATAAGAAATTTTTTTTTGAAATTTAAAGGGGAAGGACCGCGTAAAAATAATTTTTCTGATTTTGTGATAAAAGCCTAGATCTCATTCCCAGGATTTTGAAATATACCTCTTTTGCCCATTTTGGATCAAAATGAACCGATTTTGAATTGCCGCCAACTCTGCGTCTCCCCATTTCCCACACTCTCTCGCCCACTCTGGCCGTGTTTCCGTGCGGCAAACGCGTAAATCGGCCGTGTAAACGCGCCCTATTTGCAGTCGAAATCATATAAAAGGGGCATGTTTTAGAATCGTGGAAAAGACATCTATTCAATGAAATAATTGTAAAGAGACTTTGAAAAATCAATTTTATGAGGCCCTTCCCCTTTAACGTTAAAAGGTTTTGAAATTCTGTCGCCGCCTCGGCCCCTATTTCACCCGCAGGGACCTTACACCTGCCCAGACAGCCTGATTGGCCCCCAAGGGACCTGTGCTCGCCATACAACCCAAGAAGGCTGGCCACGCGGGACGGTGAAAGACTTATGACACGATGGTTACCTAACAGACTGTCATAGGCTTGGGCGGTGCGGATAGACACGGTTTTCCTCGTTTACCATTTTGCATCACGGACTCTGAACTCCCAATAGAACATAACAACCACTGACAAACAGAGTTTACCAGCTGACACGTTACACACAGAGAACAAGATAATAAAAGGTGATCTCACGGACTTCTCCTGCAGGGAAGGGCTCAACCTGCGCGATGGGGCGATCGCTCACCTGTCAAGAGTCATATTGGACTAAAGACTGGGAAAGGTAGGCGAAATTACGTTAAACGACCGTCCTAGGGGAGCGACAGCGGTCCAACTGCTAGAAGGGCGGGCGGGGGAAGCGAGTGTACGCAATGCCGCCCGTCCGGTACGCAATAGCGCGTGAATTACCGTAGTCGGTGAAATGGCTGGTAGGTGCCGGTCGGGGATTATCCACAGGACAATATCCGCGACAAATTCAATAAAACACAACGTAACATTTTGCATATCTCATCCTATTTTCATTTCATTCCATTCGTATCGCTTATTTCCCCTTCCCTCCCCTAATTATTCATTTCCATTTTCTTTCTCTCCCCGGCTCTCTCCAATTTCTGCTGTGCATACTGCGTCTACTCCCCTTGAGCAAAGCGAAAACTCACACATTCGAAAAGGAAAACAATACTCGAATTCCATGCGCCAAGGGCTCAAATTCCACTCCCGCCAGCTCACAAAACGACGATCAAACTTCTCTCGTTTGATCATATTACCATAGTTGGTTATTTATAGGTTAGGTTCTTTCGGACAGCTTCCATCAATTTTGGTGACACAAACGACATAAAAGCCTTTTGCGTAGCCCACACGTAGGTCCACAACACGAGGCGATTCGAGAGAAGTGAGATAAGTGTTTTCGTTTCTCTCTCACTCGAAAGTGGCCACCACCATAACTATTTCCCCTCAGGGGCTTGATTTGCTCTCTTTCTCTCTCTGTCTCTGTCTCTGTCTCTCTCTCTCTCTTTCTCTCTCTCTTACTCTCTCTCTCTCTCTATCTCTCTCTAGAACTACAGCTGAACTTTTGATTAAGAATGCTTCATTCATTTCTTCCACAAACATTGCCCCCTCAGTTGGCAAAATTTGCTAGAAACTGTTTTCGAACGGCAGGTTTGCTGTAAAATCGGGCAGAAATTGCTTCTTGACCATCAAACAGCGAGGTCTAGCGCTAATTTCCGAGAGAGAGAGAGAGATAGACAGAGAGAGAGATAGACAGAGACAGAGATCCATCAATCAAAAACAAAGCAACCTCTGTCCATTCGCCCTCTCTTGCCAAAACACCACCTGTTTCCTCTCATTCGTCCTCATTAATTTGCCTCAAAGCAGGGAAAACACACCATCTAACCTTGTTTCCGGGAACAAGGAACATTATCATAGAGAGAGAGAGAGAGAGAGAGAGAGAGAGAGAGAGAGGGAGGGAGAAAGAGAGAGAGAGAGAGAGAGAGAGAGAGAGAGAGAGGGAGGGAGAAAGAGAGAAAGAGAGAAAGAGAGAGAGAGGGAGGGAGAAAGAGAGAAAGAGAGAGAGAGAGGGAGAGAGAGAGGGAGGGAGAAAGAGAGAGAGAGAGGGAGGGAGAAAGAGAGAAAGAGAGAGAGAGAGGGAGAGAGAGAGGGAGGGAGAAAGAGAGAGAGAGAGAGCCCATTCTCACTCCCCTGATCCCTCTCCTCCTAACTAATTCCCGAGAGAGAACTAATTTAAGCATGGCAAGTGTGCGTTTATGCAGATTATTCCCAGAATTAGCAAGTTAGTCGCTCATCCGTCAACTTGCGCTCGGAAATTGTCTCCCTCACGATCACTTTCGCCCTCTCCTCCTCTTTTCCATAAAGTACTTTAAGTTTACGAGGTGACGTGGGGATCGTCGAGAGGAGAGGGAGTGGTAAATAAGCCGCTTCACAAATTGAAACTGAAATTGAAAGGTTTATGACCTTTTGTTTTGTCAAGCTCAGTTTAAAGGGCCGCGTAAAAATAATTTTTCTCATTTTGCGATAAAAGCCTAGATCTCATTCCCAGGATTCCGAAAAATACCTCTTTTACCCATTTTGGATAAAAATAAATCGATTTAGGAGCGCTTGAATTTTCGGGAAATTGTCATTTGAATTGCCGCCAACTCTGCGTCTCCCCATTTCCCACACTCTCTCGCCCACTCTGGCCGTGTTTCCGTGCGGCAAACGCGTAAAACGACCGTGTAAACGCGCCCCTTTTGCAGTCCAAATCATATAAAAGGGGTATGTTTCAGAATCGTGGCAACGATAGCTATTCAATGAAACAATTGTAAAGAGACTTTGAAAATTAAATTTTAAGGGGTCCTTCCCCTTTAAGATAGCATTCCAATGACGAAGAATCACCTGGGGGTTTAGTTTTACGACCGGAAACCCTGTGATCATTCCGATCTACGCTCTTGCTATCACTTTACACATGGAATGAGCCTTACACAAGAGGCGTGCGTCGGGTTGATGCGTCACCTGCACTCGAGTTCCCATAATCCACTTGGAACACTTGAGGCTCGGGAATTCACGATTTTCGGTTCTTTCTCTCTCTTTCCGTCTGATTCTGTGTCTCTAACCTCTCCTTCCGTCTGATTCTGCGTCTCTAACCTCTCTTTCCATCTAATTCTGCGTCTCTAACCTCTCTTTCCATCTAATTCTGCGTCTCTACCCTCTCTTTCCGTCTGATTCTCCGTCTTTAACCTCCCTTTCCATCTAATTCTGCGTCTCTAACCTCTCTTTCCATCTAATTCTGCGTCTCTAACCTCTCTTTCCATCTGCTTCTGCGTATCTACCCTCTCTTTCTGTCTGATTCTGCGTCTCTAACGTCTCTTTCTGCCTAACTATGCATCTCTAACCTCCCTTCTGTCTGATTCTGCGTCTCTACCCTCTCTTTCTGTCTAATTTTGCCTCTCGAACATCTACTTCTATGTGACTCTGCGTCTCTAACCTCTAACCCTCTCTCTCTCTCTCTCTCTCTCTCTCTCTCTTTTGCCCTCTCTCTCTCTCTCCCCCCAAGATCCTCAATCAGATTCTCGCAGGCCGAATGACGTCATCCTAATGTGTGATGAGGTCGGAAACGCGGCTATTCTCCCCTTTCTCCTCCACCAATTCCCTCTCTCTGTCCTCACTCAAAAGCCTTTTTCTGGAACTTTCCCCGTCCTATTACGTTGGTTGTGATTTCCGTAAACACTTAGCTGAGCATCCGAAGGACTATACATCCTGAGAAGGAGAGGCTTTTCAATTGGATGCTTTTAGAAGCTAAATATAATTGGTTTTTAAAGGGGAAGGACCGCGTGAAAATAATTTTTCTCATTTTGCGATAAAAGCCTAGATCTCATTCCCAGGATTCCGAAAAATACCTCTTTTACCCATTTTGGATCAAAATGAATCGATTTTAAAGCGCTTGAAATATTGGGGAAATTGTCATTTGAATTGCCGCCAACTCTGCGTCTCCCCATTTCCCACACTCTCTCGCCCACTCTAGCCGTGTTTCCGTGCAGCAAACGCGTAAAACGGCCGTGTAAATGCGCCCCTTTTGCAGTCCAAATTATATAAAAGGGGTATGTTTTAGAATCGTGGAAACGATATCTATTCAATGAAACAATTGTAAAGAGACTTTAAAAATTAAATTTTACGAGGTCCGTCCCCTTTAAGAGAGAGATAGAGAGAGAGGACTGGATTAACTGTGGTTTTGTGGGTGTTCCCAATTCTAACCAATTTCCGACCGCTCTCGTTCGTTGTTTCTCCTCCATTCGGCCTTCTCCCTCATTAGTCGGCTGGCCTCAGGCGAGAAAACACGACAAACATACCGCTCATTTTTCAACGGCTCTTTTTATGGAGGTCACTCACTCACTCACGTTTTCATTTACTCACTCACACATACACAGTCACACTTACAAACGTACACACTCAGATTCACACTCGCATTCACTCACATTCACACACATTCACACGAACACACTCCCCCTCTTTTCCTTTTTGGCCAACTGGGCCTTTTTTCCGTCGGCCATAACCCTAAGCCGATTTTGCCATAATAGTGTCGTGCGGAAGCTGTAATTGTGCCCGATTTATGGCCTCGCCCTTTCCCGTGAGCCATCATTTTCCTCTTGTCTCTCTCTCTCTCTCTCTCTCTAACCCTCTCTCTCCCTTCCTTATCTCCAAATCCCTCCCTCTTCTTCGTTTGTTGCTCCAAACTGACGTTATTTATAAACAGCAGTTGTGCGCCCGGCGGAAACGTTGTTATTGCGTGCGGATTCTATTGTCGCCGGCGATCCTCCTTTGATTTAGCTGTTTTTCACAGACTCCACGCCTGAAAACTCACAGAATCATGCTGTTTTGACGACGTAGAAACACGGCTGTGCGAGACGGATTAGGCGATGACGACAGGCGCCCCTGGCAACCATTTCTGTGCATCGCAGCCCTTCAAATCCTGTTTTTCTTTGTGGAAACGCCTCAAATAACACTTCCTTCATTGCTTTTTGCATTTTCAATTTGAATTCTCATCGAAATCGCCCGAAATCGGGCGCGCAAAAGGCGGCAGCCGCGCTCCTTCCCGTTGGCCTCCTTGGTCTATCGGTTAGCGCCCTAGTCTCCCACTCACAGGACCCGAGTTCGATCCCCCTCGGTGTCAATTACCATTTTTCTATTCCTTGTGAATTATTTCACTTCCTTTTTGCAATCAAAAGCCATTACTCGCTTTTTTTCATTTCTGAATGTAGTTTGTTCCCTTGAAATTAAGGCAATCACCGTTGTTTTTGTCGTTCCGAAAACAAAAGCGAAGGAGAACGGCAAAGAAGCCTTCGAAGCCCATTGATGCATGAAAAGACAACTGCTGGATGGACTCATAATAGATGAGGCAGACAATGGAGGGGAATTTAATTATTCTGGATTGAAAGGGAGGAATTGTACTTTAAATTGGTCTCTCTGTCCCTGTTTTTCTTGCTCTCTCTCTCTCTCTCTCTCTCTCTCTCTCTCTCTCTTTGTCTCTCTCTCTGTTTCTCTCTGTCTCTCTCTGTTTCTCTCTGTCTGTCTGTCTCTCTTTCTTTTTTATCTTTTTCGTATGTGTCTATCAGTCAGTCTGTCTCTCTCTAACTTTTCTTTCCGTCTCTATCTTTCTTTATCTTCTCTCACTTTTCTCTCCTTATGTCCTACGTCTCGCACCCGTACCAGATCGGTGCCCTCGTCAGACGGGATTTTATGAGGCGCGTAGTTTCCTTGTTTCCACTGTAAAAACAGGTTGCAAACACATCTGACATCAGGTATCATTCCCAGTCCGTCCAAGGAAGGCCTTTAGTGATTTCTATGTGAATGATTTGTCTAACCACTCCACTGTTTTGCTTCGATGGATCTCATTTCTCTTATGGTTTAAAGGGGAAGGACCACGTAAAAATAATTTTTCTGATTTTGCTATAAAAGCCTAGATCTCATTCCCAGGAATCCGAAAAATACCTCTTTTGCCTATTTTGGATCAAAATGAACCGATTTAGGAGCGCTTGAAATTACGGGAAATTACCATTTGAATTGCCGCCAACTCTGCGTTTCCCCATTTCCCACACTCTCTCGCCCACTCTGGCCGTGTTTCCGTGCGGCAAACGCGTAAAACGGCCGTGTAAACGCGCCCCTTTTGCAGTCCAAATCATATAAAAGGGGTATGTTTCAGAATCGTGGAAAAGACATCTATTCGATGAAATAATTGGTAAGAGACTTTGAAAAATCAATTTTTCGAGGTCCTTCCCCTTTAAAGTTGAAGCATCCCACTGAAGTTTAACAGAATTCCACTGTTCTAAACAAATTTCAAATGGATTTCTACCCCGGAATACACTGTTTCCCCATTTCCCCCTCGATTCTCCCTCCGTAAATTGTATTCCCTGTGCATCGATTGCGTCCGCCTCTCAAAGAGAACAACTCCTCCTTGCTTTTGACGCCCTAATGAAATCAGAGCATCGCGGCACGTGTCTCCCCAAAATTGAGTTTCCCTCTGCAGCCCCTTGTTCCAGCCCGTCTAATTCCATGAGGATCTGGGGAGAGACATGATCTTCGTCTCTGAGTGGCCTTTGTCATGTGATTCCTCCCGCCTGTCCCGCGAACGTTTGTTTTTCTTTCCCACGTCCCCCCCCCCCCGCCCTAAAGGTGGTAGGCCACGCCCCTTTTTCCTTCTTCTAGCGCCGCCCTCACGTAATTGTTCTCGATTGGCAGTGAGTCCTCTCTCTCTCTCTCTCTCGCTCTCTCTCTCTCTTTCCCTCTAACTCTCTCATTTTCAGAGATGTCTCGTATCGGAATATTCGGCCAGATCTCTGAGATCAATGATCACCTCTTCCTCTCCGGAGCCGGAGTCATCAAGCCTGAGAAAATCCGCCAGAAGCGCATCACCATGATCGTCAACGCCACAACAGAAGAGCCCAGCACCTATCTAGAAGGTTGGTTTTGACTACTTTTGAGGTTAAAAGCGGCCTGAGGCTGGCTTTTATGGTAAAAAGCGGCCTGAGGATGTCACTTGTGGTCATTTGCGCTACGAAGCGGCTTGAGGATGCCATCTGCTGTTAGAAGCGGCTGCCATCTTCTTTCGTCTGCGGTAAAGTGGCAGATGCTGTCGCCTAGATTGTTCCCAAGATATACTTTTTCAAAGGTGAAGGACCGCGTAAAAATAATTTTTTATTATTTTGCGATAAAAGCCTAGATCTCATTCCGAGGATTCCGAAAAATACCTATTTTATCCATTTTGGATCAAACTGAATCGATTTCGGAGCGCTTGAAATTTGGGGAAAATGCCATTTGAATTGCCGCCAACTCTGCGTCTCCCCATTTCCCACACTCTCTCGCCCACTCTAGCCGTGTTTCCGTGCGGCAAACGCGTAAAACGGCCGTGTAAACGCGCCCCTTTTGCAGTCGAAAACAAATAAAAGAGGTATGTTTCAGAATCGTCGAAACGATATATATTCGTTGAATAAATTTTACCCGAAAAAAAGGCGGGTTCTTATTGTAACCCTTCCAATCAGTAAGCCCTTTCGATTGGCCATTGCCCAACAGTTGCCGACGATCTCTGCCCATTGCACTCTCCCATTTTACACATTGAACCTCTCTCCGTTTCTCCCCCAGCCGGGCCCAACATTTCCCACGGCTGTCGCTCCGGCGGCCGGCCGAACGGAATTTGTTACTGCGAAAAGTTCTCGGAAAACACATTCAGCCCCGGAAAAATGACACTAGAAAGCAGATTTGAAAGAGACACTTTAACTTTTTGGTTGATTCGAGATTTGGAGGGAAGTGGCCCCCTGATCATTACTGTATGCGGGAGACTACCCCTGCCGCGGCCGCCGATCTCATACGGGTGTGAAAATCGCGGCGCTTCCGTCTTTTCAGGCGGGAACATTCAAAATTTGAAAGTAACGACCAAAAAATCGTTAAATGATGGATTTGAAGGGCGTGCAAATACCGTGCACGTAGTTCGTTAAAATGCCGGTTATCCACAGGTGCCTGTCGTCTGGAATGGCCAAAAATGGCATTTTAGATGCAAATTTCTCCGAAACGATGCATTTAAACCCAAATTTTATTTCCTGACGATAACTTTAACGATTCCGCCTGGCTTGTATTCTGTTTACGCGCCTGGATTTCCTCTTTTCTCTGCGCCTCTGCCCTTTTCTTTTCGTAAATGGAAGAGGGGGCGGCGGCTAGAGTTAGCAGCTGTGCGCGATTCAAACACAAACGAAATCGGTTGCTATGAGTGGGAGCGGCTTCTCAATACACAAAGTTACGGTGAAGAAAAACGGCAGTTGGCT
>JAJQXH010000044.1:1657500-1677500 GCA_022343465.1 Oscheius sp. G VE-2021 | reverse complement strand
CGACGAACTATGCAAAATCCTTTAAATCTGCGTCTCTAACCTGTGTATATTTGTCTAACTCTCTGTGTCTCTAACCTCTGCCTATATCTCAAAATCTCTGCGTCTCTAACCATTGCCATGCTATACGATTCTCTGCTTCTCTAACCTCTGCCTAGCTGTCTACGCCTCTGCGTCTCTAACCACTCAGCCTAGCTGTATAAATCTCTGCGTCTCTAATCCATTTTTAGCTCTGATTTTATGCGTCTCTTACCTCTGCATCTGCTTCTCTACTCTCTGCCAAGCTGTCAAATGTCTGCGTCTCTAACCTCCGTCTAGCTGTCTAAATCTCTGGGTCTCTAACTTGTACCTACTTTACTGAATCTCTGTTTCTCTGATCCCTGCTCAGGTCTCTAATTATCTGCATCTCTATCCTCTTCCTATTTCACTAATACTCTGCGTGTCTAACTTCTACTTTGCTGTCTAAGTCTCTGCGTCTCTAACCACTGCCTAGCTCTCTTATTCTCTACGTCTCTAATCTCTGCCTAGCTCTCTTATTCTCTGCGTCACTGCTGTCTACCCAGATGTATAAATCTCTGCATCTCTAACTTCTGCCAAGCTGTTCAATCTGCGTCTCTCTTCTGCCAAGCTCTCTAATTCTCTGCGTCTCTGACCCTGCCAAGTTGTCTAAATCCCTGCGTCTCTATCCTCTGCCTATTTGTCAAACTCTCTGCTTCTCTAACCTCTGCCTAGGTCTCGTGACTGTTTTAAACGCAATAAAACCCCATTGCGTGCCATTGCTCAAATCCAATTGCAGAAACTGGTTTTCTTTTTGACACAATCGTTGCCGGGTCAGTTCGAAAACAAACTGGCGTCATGGAAATCGACGGGGACAACAGGTTGTTGCCCATTGTTGGCACATAAAGGAATTTACTGGATTGGAAAGTTCAAGGTCAAAAACAAAAGACTGTCTGACTGATATACTTCTCTGCTTCTCTAACTTCTGCCTGGCTGTCTAAGTCTCTGTGTCTCTAACCTCTCTGTCTAGCTTTCTAACTCTCTGCGTCTCTAACCTCTGCCTACCTCTCAAAGTCTCTGCGTCTGTAACGTATGCCTAGCTCTCTGCATCTCTTCGTCTCTACCCTCTGTCTAGGTGTCTAATTCTCTGCGGTTCTGACCTCAACCTATCTGTCTAAATCTAAGCGTCTCTGACCTTTGCCTAACTGTCAAACTCTCTGCTTCTCTGACCTTTGAGAAAAAAACTATCTGAATCTCTGCGTCTCTAACCTCTTCCAATCCCTCGAAATCTCTGTGTCTCTACCTCTGCGAAGCTGGCTAAATCTCTGCTTCTCTACCCTCTGTCTTGATGTCTAAATCTCTACGTCTCTAACCTCTGACTATCTGTCTAAATCTCTGCGTGTCTAACACTCTGCCTAGCTGTATATTTCCCTGCGTCTCTATCCTCTGCCTGTCTGTCTAATTCTATCCGTCTCTAACCTCATGCAGATCTCTAAATCTCTGTGTCTCTAACCTCAACCTAGGTCTCTAAATCTCTGCTTGTCTAACCTCAGCATAACTGTCTACCTCTCTGCGTGCCTAGCCTCTCTGCCTAGCTGTCTAAGTCTCTGACCTCTGCCTAGCTACCTAAATCTCTGCGTCTATAACCTAAACCAAACTCTTTAAATCTCTGCGTCTCTAGCATATGTCTAGATGTATATATCTCTGCGTCTATAACCTCTATCTATCTCTCTAAACCTCTGCGTCTCTGATCTCATCCAATCTCTCTAAATCTCTGCCTCTCTAACCTCTGCCCAGCTGTCTATATCTCTGTGTCTCTAACCTCTGCCTACCTGTCTATATCTCTGCGTCTCTGACCTCTGCCTATCTGTCTAAATCGCTGCATCTCTAACCTCTGCCGAGCTGTCTATTTCTCTGCGTCTCTAACCTCTGTCTAGCTGTATATATCTCTGCGTGAAAACCTCACCATTTCAGAATCACTCGGCACTCTGGAAAGATAGTCCAAAAGCTCGTTGTTGTCAATCAAATGGGGATTTCGGAGGCGCTTTGTGAACTTGTTGATACCTAAATCGATAATTTAATTTTTTTTAAATTGTGACCTACCCCAAATCATCAGAATCCATCGAATTGGAACAAAGTAGAGTAGTATTGTTACAATTGTCAGAATAATTATAGCCAGCCAGGAAAGCCACGGTCGGGTAAAGTTGAAGGTGCTGAAAAAGTGGTTTATTAAGTTTGGTAAAACTAACAAAGTTGTTACTTCAACAATATGTCTAAAAAAACTGGGAAATGAAAAAAACGCTCGTATGAGGCAACTGCCGCTGCGGGTATTCGAACTCACTACCTTGCGCGTATGAGTCCGCCGCGCTAACCGCTAGACCACGGAGCCATCACTGGGCGTTCTCGCGCCGCCGCCTTATCAACCCCGCCTCCGATTCCGGAAAGCGGCAAAGCCCGAAATGGCATTTTTGGCAGGGAAAGTTTAGAATTGAAACTTTTTAAAAACAAAAGGAATTTAAAAAAGAAAAACTCACTTCCGAATCCTTTGCAATAAAGCATTCACAAATAGCAATGTGTTCTGGACGACAGTTAGTGTCTCTTGGACAGACGATAGTGTTTCTCGGAGACTTGAACTCTAAAAATCGATAATTTAGTTAATTTTACATTAATTATAGTTATAAAAAAGACTTAGCTAAAGAGACCGTCAGGGACCTTTTTGCCTTCGTTTTAGAGAAATTAGCATCTAAGTTGCCAAAAAGAGTGGAGTTATCGATTTTCGGCAGACTTTACGTCTGGCTTGTACTCTGTTTACGCGCTTGGAATTTCCTCTGCGTCTCTGCCTTGCGAAAATGATTGGTCTTTTGTCTGCGTCTCCGACTGTCTCTGACTCTCTCTGTTTCTCACGCGCGTCTGGCAACATGTCATCCTCTGCGTCTCTTACTGTGAAACTATTTTATCTCTCTCTCTCTCTCTCTCGCTGCGTCTCTAACTCTCCGTGTCTGTCTTTCTGCATCTCTGCCTCTGCTCCACGCCTCAAAATCGGCGACTCGACTCAAACCCGTAAGAAATCGGCGGCGCAGGGTCCCTGACAGTCTCTCCTTCAGACAGGTTCAATCAACATGCAGTGCTTTCACTCCAATCTAATCTACACAGATTTAATATTTAAAGGGGAAGGACCGCGTAAAAATAATTTTTCTGATTTTGTGATAAAAGCCTAGATCACATTCCCAGGAATCCGAAAAATACCTCATTTACCCATTTTGGATCAAAATGAATCGACTTAGGAGCGCTTGAAGTTTTGGGGAAATTGTCATTTGAATTGCCGCCAACTCTGCGTCTCCCCATTTCCCACACTCTATCGCCCACTCTGGCTGTGTTTCCGTGCGGCAAACGCGTAAAACGGCCGTGTAAACGCGCCCCTTTTGCAGTCCAAATCATGTAAAAGGGGTATGTTTCGGAATCGTGGAAACGATATCTAGTCGATGAAACTATAATAAAGATACTTTGAAAAATCAATTTTACGAGGTCCTTCCCCTTTAAACCCTTTTAAAGGACTATTCAGGTCTCAGGAAGTGAAAAGGGTTGACCAAACTACAATAATTCACCATTTGCTCATTTTTACAATACTTATGGTGACAGGTCACACGTAAACGTGAGCTGATTGAAGAGAACTTCTAAATTTTTACTTTTCATTATTTAAACTGATTTAAAAAAAAATGAAAATTCAATTTTAAACTTCAAAATCGATTTTCAGGGAAAACAAACTGAAGCTCCTTTGTTAACTCACCCCGCTGTCCTTGTTCTTTTCCGGAGTCGACGGCGCTTTGGTGCTCTAAACACAACACACCATGCTGGTCATGCGAGGGGTTAGGTCGTGCTTTATGCTAATTAGGTGAACTCACCCTTTCGTCGTCTGCGTCTTCGTCTCTAGAAATCTCTCTTGCAAACCTCTCGTTCCCCACGAATCTTCGTATTAGGAGGTTTTTGGCAAAGAGGAGTAAGAGGAACATTGGGATGTGGTAGAGTTGGATGTAGGTCACCATTAGCATAAACAGCTGAAAATCTTTCTTTCTCTGCCTATCTCTCTCTCTCTTTCTCTTTCTCTCTCTCTTTCATTCGGATTCTGCGTCTCTATCCTCTATTTCTAACTGTTTCTGCGTCTCTAACCTTTCTTTCTGTCTGAGTCTGCGTCTCTAACCTCCCTTTCCGTCTGAGTCTGCGTCTCTAACCTCTCTTTCAGTCTGATTCTGCGTCTCTAACCTCTCTTTCCGTCTGATTCTGCGTCTCTAACCTCTCTTTGCGCCTGGTTCTGCGTCTCTACCCTCTCTTTGCGTCTGATTCTGCGTCTCTACCCTCTCTCTGTCTGAGTCTGCGTCTCTACCCTCTCTTTGCGCCTGGTTCTGCGTCTCTACCCTCTCTTTGCGTCTGATTCTGCGTCTCTAACCTCTCTTTCTGTCTGATTCTGCGTCTCTAACCTCTCTTTCTGTCTGATTCTGCGTCTCTAACCTTTCTTACTGTCTGATTCTGCTTCTCTACCCTCTAATCTCTCTCTCTCTCTCTCTCTCTTACAATAAATGCCGTGATCGATCTTGGAGAAGAATGCCAGTCGAAACAACTTTGAATATAGTCCTTCACAGCCACCACTTCCATGGCAAACTCTTTGATCTCCAGTACCGTACTCCGGAATAACCCAGCTTTGAATTTTGGCTCCGGTTCGACGTATTTCTTCTCTCTTGGATTGAAAGTACGAATTGCCGCTCTGGCCTGAAATTTAGTAGGTCAAAAAAGAAAGCAAAAAGTGGCTTACCTGATTCCAGATGACATCTAGCTCGACCAGAATGTGACCTTTTGCTCGTTGTTGAAGTTTTCGGTCTTTTAGGGCGTACCAGCGACGTTCACAGTTTCGAATCTGAAATTTCACATATCACTCTCTCTCTCTCTCTGTGTCTCTTACTTACTCACTCTCTCTCTCTCTCTCTAACCAACCGACAGCAACGGAATCGACACCTTCCCCAGAAACTCAAACTTGTTATTCGGATCCTCATCATATACCGTAATCTCCAGACACGTATGAATGTCCTTCACCCCGCTGAAATTGGAATTCACTTTCTTTTTTACTCTAATTTAGGGGAAGGACCCCATAAAATTGTTTTTCAAATTCTCTTTATAATTATTTCAACGAATATGTATAGTTTCCAATATTCTGAAACATACCCCTTTTATATGATTTGGACTGCAAAAGGGGCGCGTTTACACGGCCGTTTTACGCGTTTGCCGCACGGAAACACGGCTAGAGTGGGCGAGAGAGTGTGGGAAATGGGGAGACGCAGAGTTGGCGGCAATTCAAATGACAATTTCCCCAAAATTTCAAGCGCTCCTAAATCGGTTCATTTTGATCCAAAATGGGTAAAATGGGTATTTTTTGAAATCCTGAGAATGACACTAAAATACCTTTAGAAAGAGACCTTTAATCTAAAATCTTACAAAACAAATAGTTAAACTACATAACTTACAAAGTGAATAGTTTGTTCCAATGTGGACACAGTGTCTTGTATTCAGTATGCGTCTGAAGCCTGGTATTGACCAATTCCAAAACAGCAAAAGGGTCGCTTTTTCCGCCGAGGTCTTTGGCTTGGAGATCTTCTCCTCGAAAAAGTTTGACAGTTAAGAGGCCAATGTCTTTGATATCATCGAGGGTATGGAGTAGGTCCTGAAAAAGAGAGGAAAATTTAAGTTTGGAGTGATGCGTCTCACATATTTCTGGGCAATTGCCTGCCTAACGTCATTTTGATTGAATTCAGTTAGATCAACAACAGAATCAGTCGATTGGCTTCCGGAGACTGTTATCAGAAGTAAGATGCTTCCAGCACAGTCGTCTAGCTGGTACCAATTTTGGACGGTTTGGTCTC
The DNA here is from genome assembly GCA_022343465.1 of Oscheius sp. G VE-2021. Lineage (NCBI taxonomy): Eukaryota > Metazoa > Nematoda > Chromadorea > Rhabditida > Rhabditidae > Oscheius > Oscheius sp. G VE-2021. Next base: position 1,671,597 of record JAJQXH010000044.1, on the reverse strand, counting down.
GAGGGAGGAGGGAGAGGCCAATTGTTGCCCTGAAAAATTGTCTACTGTTTTTTTTCAATTAAAAAAATTTCAATTTTTTGGTTTTGAAAGGTTGAAACTCTCAATTCCCTTTGCCGAAGATGGTTCAGTCGATGACCGGCTGTAAACAACGGGCAGCTTGTAAACAGCGGACGGATTAGATGCTTCTTTCAAGTCACTATCATACCATTGGTGAAAACTTGAAAATTCAAAGTTCCTTATTTTTAAAATTGAAAAAATCAAATTTACAACTAAGATAAGGTTTTAGCCGGCTGTAAACTACGTACACTTTGTAAACAGCGGGCGGATTAGTTGACCCATAAAGTTTTCACTATAAAACTGATGGAAACTTGAAATTCACAGTTTACTTACCTTCGAAAAGTTTAAAAAGTGCTAAAAGAACGACATTCAACTTTGGCCGGCTGTAAACAACGGACACTGCGTAAACAGCGGGCGGACTAGTTGCCCTCCTGGAGAGCGATTTTTTGTCAAATAGTGACTTACATATTTGTAAAATTTAGGATTTTTCAATTAATTTCATATTTAGCGAAACAGACGAGGAATCTCGTTGACACACACTATCGCACAAACGACCCGGGTTCGATCCCGCCCGGTGCACTTTATTTTTCTAGGTTGCCGAATTGTTTTACTCTTTTTGTTACCTAGCATATTACAATTAAACTCTATTGCCTTTATTATAAACATTGTTTTTCAAGAAAAAACCGTAAAATAAGGGGAAAATGATATTTTTGTCGTTAAAGTGTCTTGGAATGATTTTTGGAATATTCCAAATTTTCATATTAAATATTATAATCTGAAAACTTAATTTTAATCGAATTCCTTTTGTCCATAAAAATGTTCCCGCTCGTTAGAATGCGGCACGTGGTCATAATCGCTAAACTGCTGGCGCCATTTCGGGAACGGCGTCTTTTCAAACGGCAAACTGGTTTTCAATTGGCACCGTCGTTAGTGGGAAATTGGTGCACTCAAAGGGAAGTTAAACAAATTGTAAGGGACCTCTTTTCGACATGGAATTGCCTATGGTACTGATTACTGTATGCGGCGAGACCACCCTTGCCGCGCTCGCCGATCTCGTACGGGTGTGAAACTTGCGGCGCTACCATGTCAGACAACCAGAGTTTTCTGCGTCTTTTCAGGCGGGAACATTGAAAATTCGAAAGTGACGGCCAAAAATCGATAAAACGATGGATTGGGTGGACGCGTAAACACCGTGCAAGTAGTTCGTTAAAATGCCGGTTTTCCACAGGTGCCTGCCTGGAATGGCCAAAAAATGACATTTCATGTGCAGATTTCTCCAAAACGACGCAATTAAACTCCAAACAGTTAATAATTTTCTTGAATAACCTTTAAAGCTCTTTAAAATGAGATAAAGGTCTCTGACTTTGAATCTGACTTGTACCACCCTTGTTCAGGTTAGTATAATCTCTCTAAGCTCGAATGACGACCAGTATAGAGGATGATCTTTCCATTAGGTCAGCACATTTGTACACATTCGTATATGAAGGAAATCCCTTCCGTGTCCTACAATTTAAGCGATCAAACTATCAAGATTAGGCTTCATGTGATGTTGAAGACATCACATGCCCAGAATGTAATGACGTAGGGAGGAAGTCAGAAATCAAAAGGAAATGTGCGAGGGATCTTATGAGCCTTGAAGGAAGGGGTCAATTTTGAATTTTCTTAAACGGAAGAGTTAAAATAGTTCTTTTCAAAACTTTCGCTTTTTCTAATTCGGGTTTAAATGAATTTCGATTTTAATTTCAATTTTTAAAAAAAAACTCACTTTCCAATCGGTTGATTTGTCTTCTTATCGTGACACATCACTTCCAAGACTTCTGGGCCATTCTCATAAAGATGGAGGTCAAATTGTTCAATCCATTTGGGATCAGTTGTTTTGCAGCAGACCTAAAACTTACTTATAAGATTAACTTATTGGTGCCCATGTGTGTATGAGTGTGTGTGTGTGAATGTGAACATGTGTAACTGTGTGTGTGTGTGCGTGTGTTAGTGTGTGTACGTGTGCGTGTGTGTGTGTGTGTGTATGAGTGTGTGTGTGTGTGTGTGAATGTGAACATGTGTAACTGTGTGTGTGTGCGTGTGTTAGTGTGTGTACGTGTGCGTGTGTGTGTGCGTGTGTGTGTGTGTGTGTGTGCGTGTGTTAGTGTGTGTGTGTGTGCGCGTGTGTTAGTGTGTGTACGTGTGCGTGTACGTGTGCGTGTGTGTGTGTGTGTGTGTGTGCGTGTGTTAGTGTGTGTACGTGTGCGTGTGTGTGTGCGTGTGTGTGTGTGTGTGTGTGTGTGTGTGTGTGTGTGTGTGTGTGTGTGTGTGTGTGGTACTCACCTTGCTCTTATACTTCTCACAGCCAATTTTGAATTTACAGTAAGGATCCGGAGGATTGCTCACATTATAATTCACAGAGAGACCCCTCCCCTCCACCAAAACTATGTTCACAACCGAATTCCACATTTGAACTACTGAAAATTAAATATTAATTTCACAAAACTTTGAAAAAAACATTACATTTCTCGCGTTTCTTCTGCCCTTCTGAAATCACTCCTCTGCTAGCTCTTTGGAGGAACTGAAATTCATTTTGAAATTTTGAAAATGAAGAAATTACATTTAAAAAAGAAAATTAATAATTTAAAACTTACAGCTTCTTTTTCAGGTTGAGTTTGAGGAATTATTGTCATTGTGAGAGCGACAGAGCCTAGTTCTTCATCTGGATTGGAATCGTCTTTTAGCTCGATTGAGTCTTCGAATGGGCTGAAATATCGATTGCATGTTAAAAACAACGTTTTATTATTTATAAATAATTGAAATCTCAAGTTCAGCATTAGTGCAATGCTAAATTAAGAAAAAGCAATTGAAAGCGGCTAATTGCGGTTCATTTGCGCGGGCAGACGCTTTTTAAGCTCGCGCGCGCGCCTTCGTCCCTTAAGATCTTGTGGCCTAGCGGTTAGTGCTGCGGACTGGCGCGCTGGAGGTCGGTGGATCGATCCCCTTCGCGGTCAAAATTCCATTTTTATAATAATTGCATTTGTAATATTTTGTAATCAATTTTTAAAAAAATATCGAGAGGAAAAAATCATTGAAAATTTAATCGCCAACAGTTTACCCACAGTAATTTAAAATAAATCGTGTTTCCGAAAATTTCGTACGTATAGTTAGGGTAACGTCCACACAAGCCGAAGTATTTTGAAACTTTTAGCTATTTTATTACTTTTAATTTTTTTTTAAGTTTTATTTTTTTATGTTATCGTAGTTTCTGGTTTTTAGTCAATTTTCGTATTTTTCTCAATAAAATTATGTAAAATACAAATTGAAAAAATTGAAAAAAAATGTTTTCCAAGGTTTCTATGATGAAAAATTGATAATAAATCTTACAAATAGAAAATAATCTTAAATTTTGAAACATTTTTTTTCTCGAATAAATCCTTTTTTACGGAAAACAATATCATAATTTGGGTGAATTGGGCAGTTTTGTCCTAACGACCGTAACCCAGTAAGTTAAAAAAATGTAAAATTTTTAATGTCTTCAATTTTTTAATGGGACTTTTCGAAATTCTGTTCTTCTAAAAAACTCAAAAACTCACGTGAACCACTTCACTCGGCTGATATCCAGCTGTCCTCCCCCCATAAAATCGTCCGTACAGAATCTATCATAGTCATAGACTTCAATATCCAGTGGAGTGGTCATATCATCAGCCAATATTTGGAATTCCTCCTCCCAAACTGGGTTGAGGCTTTTGTAGACGATGTTACTTTTGTAGACCACCCGGTCTTTGTACTTGAATTTGACGTAGGGATCGGAACTGCCTAAAAAATCGATTTGGGTTGGAAGCGGTCGGTTTGGCAGGCTCAGACCGCTTTCTATGAACACAGGCCGCCCCTGGCCGCTTTATATGGTTTATCTGGTAGCATCAAACCGCCTTCTGTAGATCCTGACAACCTCAGGCCGCTTGCTACGAATTGTGGCAGCCTTAGGCAGCTTTCTATGAATCCTGGCAGCCTCAGGCCGCTTTCTAGGAATCTTGGCAATCTTCAGGCCGCTTTATATGGATCCTGGCAACCTCAGGCCGCTTTCTATAAATCCTGACAACCTCAGGCCGGATTTTGTGGAATTTGGCTTGTTTAAGGTCACCAACGCGCCCCATTGTTTCTCTGTTGTTTCATGATACCACTGTTTGTTCAGTTGTTTGCCCCTGTTGAATGCAAAGTGACCAACCAGAAGCATCCCGGATTGCCAGATTCTGTCCTTCCTTCAAACGGATCCGGACAAGGATTGTTACATAATTGGTGTCGTTGTAGTTTGTATCCGATGAGACCTGAAAGAACATTAGATACTCAGCCAAGGGAATTATTCTCTCTCTCTTTCTCTCTCTCTCTCTCTCTCTCTCTCTCTTTTCTCTCTTCATCTCCATCTCTCTCTCTCTCTAAGAATTTGGTTTAAGATTCACCGTGTCATCTTTGTCATCTTTTTCTGAGAGACGTTTTATTAATCCGCGTATCATTTAGGCTAAGAATTGAAAATTTCATAGAATTGGCTTAAAAGAAGGGAAGAGGAAGAATATAAACATAGACTTGGGGCTTAGAGGGAACGGAAGTTTTTGTCTATGGAAATTGTTAGAATAAAAGGGCAAGAGAAAGAGAGAGGGAGGGAGAATTAGAGAGGGAAAGTTAGAGAGAAAATACTGAAATAGAGAAATACACATCGAGAAAGTTCGAGAAAGAGAGAGAAATAAAGAGAAAGACAAAGAGAGAGAGAGAGAGAGAGAGAGAGAGAGAGAGAGAGAGAGAGAAACAAAGAGAAAGAGAGAAAAAGAGAGAGAGTTAAAGAGAGAGAAAGGAAAAAAAGAGAAAGAGAAATAGAGAGAGAGGGAGAGAGAATGAGAGAAAGAGAGAGAGAAAGTGAGAGAGAGAGAGAGAAAGAGAGAGAGAAAGAGAGAATGAGAGGGAGAGAGAGTGAGAGAAAGGGAGAGAGGGAGAGGGAGAGAGAGACAGAGACAACCAGATAGACAGACAGACAAACAGACAGACAGGGAAAGAGAGAGAAAGAGAGAGAGAGAAAGAGAGAAAGAAAGAGAGAAAGACAGACAGAGAGAAAGAGAGAGAGACATAGAAATAGAGACTTAGAGAGAGATAAAAAGAGAGGACAGAGAGAGAGAAAGAGAGAGAGAGAGACAGACAGACAGAGAGAGAGACACACACACAGAGAGGCAGAGAGAGGGAGAGAACGAGAGAGAGTGAGAGAGAGACAGAGAGACAGAGAGTGACAGAGAGAGAGAAAAGAGACAGAGAATAGAGAGAAAGAGAGAGAAAGAGAGATACAGAGAGAGAGAGAGAGAGAGAGAGAGAGAGAGAGAGAGAGAAAGAAACAAAAAGAGAGAGAGACCGAGAGAGAGAGAGAAAGTTAGAGAGAGAGTGAGAGAGAGAAAGAGAAAGAGAAAAAGAGAGACAGAGAGAGACAGAGATAGATAGAGAGAGCTAGAGAGCGAAAAATCGAAACAGCTGAATTCTGCCGCGTGGTCAGCGGCCCGATTGAATATACACATAAGCGGGCGTTGAGCTGCCGATCAATCGGAAATCGACAGTCTCTCAATTCAGCGCCTTTATTTTCCTTCTCAGACGTCGTTATCGCCCTGTTTTTGTTGCTGCTTTCTTCCAAAAGAACCAAAAAGCAGCCAGAAAACCAGATAAACAACCCAGAATTCTATTTGGGTCCTAATGTCAAGCCTAATTGGCCATAATTTTCCAAAAAGAGCCCACAAAGTCAACTTTTTTACTCGGCGGCCGATGTGGTACGGGTGCGAGTCGCACAGCCAATCCTCTGCCGCCGCCCTCGACTCGCACCCGTACCGAATCGGCGACAACTTAGAAAAGATGATAAAATAGTCACCAGATGATTCTACAGTATCCTTTTTGTTACAACACCTACAGTAACCCAAAACCCACCCTTTTCGATAGTTGCATAGTCCCTGAAGTCGTCGAAGAAGGCACAGAATCGTGGTTGGTAAGATTGGTGTGGTTGTTCTCATCCAAAGAACAGAACATTTTCGACCGCCTTCTAGGATTTTTTGGGTCCTAGCGCGAAAAAAGTACCTGACTGGGGTTATGGTAGCTAGAATCTTCCTCAAACGAGTTCTTCTACTCCTAGGGGACATGGCTCCTGAAACAGTGGAATTGTTTGCCAAGATATGTAAAGTTACCTAATTCTTCGTCCAATTCAGCCAAGGCGTAGCCGGAATCCGAAGGCCCCACGCAGGTGAGGAATTCTGGAAAATCGGAGATTAAAATGTGAAAATTGTTTTTTTTTGGTTTGGTGGATTTTTTAGCGTTGCACGATAGCTCAGGTGGTTAGGACTTCGCCTGGTAACCGCAAGTTCAGGGGATCGGATCCCCGAGAAAGAAATCTTTTTGCTTTTCTTATTTTCACACACTATAAGTCGTTTTTAGCTTTAAATAGTCTAATCTAAAATTCTAGGTTATTTAAAATTGAATTATTCAACAATTTCTGGATTCCCACTGAAAAAAAAACAATAGGAATTTTTTCTTAATTTCCAAAAATTTTTTTAAAACAATTTCTGGACATCCAAAAATCGATAGAAAGTTTTTTTTAATTTCCAAAGCAATTAAAAACAAAACCAAAATTACTTCAACTCATTTCACTACAAACTTTAACTTCGATAAAACAAGTACGTGATTGCGTATCCATAGAGGGTTGCGATTGCGTATCCATTTTTGCTCACACGCACATTTCGTTTTTTAAAGTTTTCATTTAAACTTTATTTTTAAAATAATAATTTTACATTAATTGTTGGTTAAAATACAAATAACATTTTCCTATTATAATTGTAGTACAAAATTAACTAAAATTCGTCATTTTCGTAAAGAAAACTCCCTAGAAATTAGGAAAGTTGCACATTTCGCTACAAAGTTTAACTTTCTAAAGAAAGAAACGAATTGATTAACTAAATTGTCTTTATTTTTCTAAATCTTTGAGGGAAAAAAGGAAAAAAAAACAATTTGAGTGTGTAGTTAGCTCATCTCTTCCTGAGAATGAGTGTTTAGACGATGAGCTATTGACATAACAAGCGAGCTGTCTGGCAAAAATGACCAAAGGAGTGATTTTTACGGCTTTTTCTTAAAGCTAAGGCCTAAAAATAGAGGAAAAGTGTTGGAAAGGGGGCTAATTAGTCTGGACTGCAGGGAGAACGCAGCCATCCCTGGGGGCCTTTGGTCGGGTACTAATTCAGGCCGATTGAATTACACACAACAAGACTGAAGATGGCTCACATCCGGAGAGAGGAAAGGTTCCAGTTACTGGTTTATTTATGAGGGAAGGAATGGGAATGATGTCATGTGGAGAGAGAGAGAGAAAAAAAAGACAGAAAGAAAGGTAGAGTCTCTCTCTCTCTTTCTCTCTCTTTTTCTCTTTCTCTCTCTATAGCTCTGTCTCTTACTCTCTCTCTCTCTCTCTTTTTCTCTTTCTCTCCCTATCGCTCTCTCTGTCTCTCTGTCTCTCTCTGTCTTTCTCTCTCTCCATCTCTCTCTCTTTCTCTCTCTCTCTCTCTCCATCTTTCTCTCTCCATCTCTCTCTAAAACTCACTTGTAAGAAAACTTCGACAAATGTTGATACTTTTCCCAGCCGGAGGTCTCCGGGTGGTCATAAAAATAATTTTATTTGTAAAATATAAAGAAAATAGCAATACAATAGTGTAAAAAAACAGTTATTTTAGCTTTCTGGGAAAGATTTAGGGGCTCAACTCACTGGGACCGGACGTTGAAAGTGGCTGGAATGGGCTCTTGGCGGATCTTTTATGTTAATCCGGGCCGTGATGGAAATTTGTGCCGGGGGCGGCGTGGAAAGAATAGAAATGAAAAAAGCTACGCCAATATTATGTCTGCCTGGCTGATTCGCCAAAAGGGAATTGAAGCGCCAGCAAATGCATTCGTAAGTGGGAAACAGAGATTTTAAAGAGAGAGAGAGAGAGAGAAAGAGAGAGAGTGAGTGAGAGAGAGAAAGAGAGAGAAAGAGAGAGAGAGAGAAAGAAAGAGAGAGAAAAGAAATAGACAGAGACAGACAAAGAGAGATAAATAAACAGAGAGAGAGAGAGAGATAAAGAAAGAAAGAAAGAAAGAGAGAGAGAGAGAGAGAGAGAGAGAGAGAGAGAGAGAGATGCAGATATAGAGAGGGGCCAAATCAATTGGGAAGGGTTTGTTTTTCAGCATCCATAATTACTCCTATTTTTGCCTCAAAATAACAATTACTGCCACTCTTTGTTTTCAAAGAATCAATTCTTATACTTTTTTAAAAACCAAATCAGAATTTTAAACTCACTTTTGATCATTTCAGAAGAGGGAATGAAAAATGATGGGAAGTGAGGGTGAAATGGTTGTTTGGGCCATTTTCGGATGATCCGCCGTGCTCATCCAAACAATGGCAGTCGGAGTATTAGCCCCGACAACAAAAAAAGGTTGTTTTTCAGGAAGGAGAAATGAGGAAGCGATAGATTTTCGTTTATTTGGACCACCCATGAAGAATAATGCAGGGAACACCCACATCTTTAAACCAGAACAACATGAGCCTGCTGGCGTCGGGACCACCGGCAAATGTAAATGGTGAACACCTAAGATGGAATGGGGACCACCCACTATGTCAGTCGAAAATTTTGGGACCACCCGTAAGAAAACGTTGGGAGTTTCAAATTGAAATCGAGAAGGAAATGATATTAACCTATATAATTTGTTTATTGGGAATGAATAAGACCAGGTCTATCTTCATTATATTTGTAGGACCACCCATATTAAAGTGTTTGGCCACGGACCACCCAGACGGACCACCCACAGCTTGCAACTAATAGTAAGAAAAGGACCACACACGCAACGGACATGGTTCTCTATCATGAGATTAACTAAGTCTATGTGGTGGTCAAAAAACAAAAAGCCAAAAATGAACAAGGGGGTACCCACAATGAAGCCGGAACCACGCACTTAGGGACCACCCAGAAGTATGTCGGAGACCACCCATGAAGAAACAGTGACCGCCCACAAAGATACCAGGTTTTTATTGAGGACCACCCATAAATTATCAGGGAAAATTTAAAAAATACTCATACATGGACCACCCAGAAAGCAAAATCAGCACAAAGTTGCCGGAAGCGACTGTGTAATTTGAAAGGTTAGCAATTTCACACATAAACCACAAAATTAGCGGGGACCACCCACTAAACAAGGAAAATATCTAGACCACCCAGGGCGGAATTTTAATCTTACCTTTATATTACTCGTGCCATCAATAAAATCTGTCCTGATAACCAGAGTTGAAACCAGGACCACCCAAAGCACTATTTCCGCTAGGTGTTTAGACCACCCAAGAAGAGAAATGGACCACCCAAAACGTCAAAATCAGGAAAAGACCACACACGCAACGGACAGGCCCCCCCTCCATCAAGCTTAAGTAATCTCTTGACCAAACAACAATTGACCAGAAATGAACCCGTGGTAACATGCAAGAGGGCCGGAACCAGTCACTCAGGGCTGTATGTGTGGTCCGTTTCTCAGCAAAAAAGATGGGACCACCCATACGCGCTACAGGTCACTCTAATAGCCGATTGATGCGGACCACCCACAAATCCAAAACATAAAACAATGGGAAACCTGAAAATTTTAAGCGATTACTAAAATGAATGGACCACCTAGAATGAAAACGGACCACCCATATAAAAAAACAGAGACCACCCACAAAGGAGTATAAATCTTGCATAAATAGATTGCATGTACCACCCACGACCATTTTGGTTAGGTTAGGCTAAACGGACCACCCAGCAGAAAACAAAAGACCAACCTACAGTCATTAAAAACAAGGCTGAAAGTAACGGCAATCCACAGAAATTGACAGCGACCACCCAGAAAAAGGTAGGACATTTCGAAAATCGGTGTGGTGGCATAAACAAAAATCAGCAAAATGTGTTTTGACAACCAGAGGAGAGGCCAGGACCACCCATGGAGAGGATATAAGACCACCCAATTGGGTCAACTTTTGACGTGACCACCCAGTATTTTGATGTGAGTGTTTTCTCGGTCATTGAGAATTAGTAATGACCACGACTACCCAGAAAAAGATATTATAAAAATAGTTCGAACTTCGACCACCCAAAATATGCAGAAAAAATTTACGCAAAATTGCGTGGACCACCCATGAGAATCAAATGTTGGTCAGTTTGGCTTATACTGAGGAAAGTGAGAGTGGAACTTAGAGTCGACACAACTAACAAACACAGAAATCCTATAACTGGACCACCCGTAAAAAGAGGATATCAGGACCACCCACAAAGCTGAACGGGACCTACCCACAATGAGGAATCAGGACAACCCATAAAGAACACATCTGATCTTGAAGGCCAAATGGGGAGATATGAGGACCACCCATCTTTGGAAACCTGGACCACCAAGAAAGAAGAACACTTTTGCTCTTGGAGGGCAAAAGGGGAGAGTAGAGGACCACCCATATATGGAAAGCTGGATCACCCATAAAGAGGGACCAGGATTCATAAAATACATTCATCTTGGAGGCCAAAATAGGGAAGTAGAGGACTAAACACATTTGAAAACCAGGACCACCCAATCGAGGACTCAGAACCACCCATAAAGAAGACTTTTGAACGTGAAGTTTAGAGGAAGAGATATGAGTTCATCATGAATCGGTCAATTGTAACTTTTAAGTTGTTGTTTCGACCTCTCTGTTGGTGTAAGAATTCGGAAAACAAAAGAAAGATTGACAGGCGACAATTCAGTCATTTGTTGCGAAGAAGGAACTGGGGGCCGTGGACCTCTCACTTAAAAGAAGAAGTTGTTAAACAACTGCAACTATTTGAAATGCAACAAACAAACATTGGAGATAATCAGATTCTAGAACACTAGGAATCTTAATTGGATACTTTTGATCTTGGAGGCCATAAGGGGAGAGATGAGGACCACACACATTTGGAAACTTGGACCACCTACAAAGATGAATCAGGACCACCCAAAAAGAATTGTTCTGATCTTGAGGACCACCCAAATTTAGAAACCAGAACCACCCACAAAGAGGTATCAGGACCACCCATAAAGAGAAGTCATGACCACCCAGAAAAAAACACTTTGAACATAAAGGCCAAGGGAGATAGATAGGACCACCCATATTTGGAAACCAGGACCACCCATATTTGGGGACCTGGACCACCCACAGAGGTATCAGGACCATCCAAAAAGAGGAATCAGAGCAACCCACAAAGAATAATTTTGATCTTGAAGGCCAACAGGGGAGAGTAGAGAACCCATATATCGAATTTTGGACCACCCATATTTGGAAACCTGGACCACCCAGAAAAACAACAATTGAACTTGAAGGTCAAAATGGGGTATTAGATGACTAGACAGATCTGTGAATCTGCACCACCCATATTTGTAAACTTGGACCACACACAAAGAAGAAAGAGGAATCAGGACCACCCACAAAGAACACTTTTACTCTTGGAGAGAGTAAAGGACCACTCACTAAAAGGAATCAGAACCACCCATAAAGATGACATCTGATCTTTGAGCCAAAAAGGGGAAAGATGAGCTCATCATAAATCGGTCAATTGTAAATTTAAAGTACATGTTAGACCTCCCACGTTGATGTAAGAACTCCATGTAAGTGAAAGTTTTCGGAAAACAAAAGAAAGATTGATAGGCGACAATTCAGTCATTGATTGCGAAGAAGAAGAAGCGAGAATTCGGAGTGACTCACTGAATCGGCGGGTGGTGGCCGGGCTGCAGCCGGCGGAGCGCGGCGCCTGGCGTCTCTCGACGCGCAGCGCTCCCTCTACGCCGGCGTCGCCGTCGCTGCTCATCGACACCTGGAAGAAGAATAGATCCACATGTTCCCCTTCCAATGACAAGTGTCAGAGAAAAAAGAAGGAATGATTCATTACCATCTTGCCACAGGAAGCGGCGTGGGAGAAAGGTCATAAACGGAGAGGGAATGGCCTCAGGGGAGAGGGGGAGAGACGCGTCTGGTAATCGGTAACACGTGGAGGATTGTTTTGACGCGGTTGAGGTGGGCAGATGCAATAGAGGGACAGAATTAGGAGCAAGGAGGCAGGGGAGATCAGACAACAGGCAATCTCTCTCTGTCTCTTCCTCTCTCTCTCTCTCTCTCTCTCTCTCTCTCTCTCTCTCTCTCTCTCTCTCTCTTAAAAGGACAGTAAAGTAAGTCGGCAACAATTTTAACCACATTCTAGCGCTTCACTTATATGCTCTTTAGTCTAAGTAGTTAGGAAAAAACTCCAACGAACCTAATTTGTTGAGTCGCATATGTAATCAGGACTTACATTCTTCAAAAAACAGATAAAGCTAATTTTCTGAAAATTTTAAACGGTGAAAAGTTTTGTTTTGAGGATACGAATAACCATATAGTAATACTTTCAGCTGCTTTCCCAATTTCGTTGCTAAGAGATTGAAATAGCCAGAGGAGGCAACCCCTAATTTTGGAAATTTCCAATACCCTCTGCTAGGTATGCAAATGCGAATTCGGAAAATGTTTCACGCTCCAGAAAATAGCGTTTTTCTGCGCTGAATTCCACCGCTTACGCTCATAAGATGATGCATGAGAGTCATAAGGGCGCCGCGGGCGAGCGCAAGGATGGCGGCGTGGCGCAGCGGATAAGTGACTGGGCTCATCAGCGGAAGGTCTAAGGTTCGAATCCCGCCTTGACCGCTTTTTTGCTTTTGCTGTTTCAGGTATGTTTTAGTGGTCTTGTAAGGATTTTCTTTTAGTATTTTCATTTTGCGCGGTTTTTGGAGTTTTGGGCCAAAAACCATGAGTAACTGGACGAAAAGTGAACTTTTCCCATATCTCCTATGCCCAACAAAGGGGTAAAAATTAGAAGCAAATCACCGATTTGTCTGGGTTTGATTCGCGGGTGATTTGGTCTTCGGGGGTAAGGTGATGAGTACTGCACGGCTTTCCAACCGATTTGGTACGGGTTTGAGTCGTGCGAGGTTGATTATTCTGACAGCTGTCGCCTCGATCAATCTCAAAAAGAAGCGCTACACGTAGAAAAAATGGAAGCGCGTAAACGTACATGTTATACGGAAAGTTCGCAAATTTCTTAGTTAGGACATGTAATGATGTACCATTTAAGGCGTTTTCGTCATAACAACAAGAAAACTAAGAACTTTATACTTAAATAAAGATATATTTAAAGGTCCGCTCTAAAAATGGGCCTAAGTCACGATCAATAAGCAATTAATCTTGGGCTGCCCTTCTACGACAACCCGGGCGTAAATGACAAATGTGGCTGCCGTAAATAAATTATTGGGCACTTTGATTGGCAAGAAAAATGGGATTTTTCCCATTCTGTCTGAAAAGACGGCGACAAAGGGCGGAAGGCACGACTGACATTCAATTTAGGGATGGGGGGAAGGGAGGCGCTCAATAGGCAATTAGTCGAAAACGACAAGACCACCGGGAGACGGGTGCACTTTTGGAATATGAGAGGGGAAAATTAAGAGAGAGAGAGAGAGAGAGAGAGAGAGAGAGAGAGAGAAAGAGAGAGAGAGAGAGGAAGGGAGAGAGAGAGAGAGAGAGAGAGGGAGGGAGGGAGAGAGAGAGAGAGAGAGAGAGAGAGAGAGAGAGAGAGAGAGAGAGAGAGAGAGAGAGAGAGGGAGGGAGGGAGAGAGAGAGGGAGGGAGGGAGAGAGGGAGAGAGAGAGAGAGAGACGTTTTTGCAAGAGACATGTCGTTAGGAAGTTTAAGTAGGGGAATTATCCTCTAAGCACCGAGATCAAATGGGATCAGCTGGCTGCACTTGGCGCCGGAAACCAAAGCTAATTGACTGCTGCTAGGGTTTCTTTGAATGGGAAGGGCGTCGATTCACGCAAACTCACGCACTCACTCTCTCTCTTTCTCTCTCTCTCTCTTTCTCCCTCCCTCTCTCTCTCTCTCTCTCTCTCTCTCTTTCTCGAAAAGTAGCAGAAAAGTGGACATTCTATCGGGAAAATCATCTTTCAGAATGAATGTTGCTATTTTCGCTGA
>JAJQXH010000044.1:1650000-1652500 GCA_022343465.1 Oscheius sp. G VE-2021 | reverse complement strand
TGCTGAAGTCAGACGTAAGTAGGAATTACCACACATTTGTATGAAAACACACATCAAAGATTCAGATAAACCAGTTTTAGAACGAATGCACTTTGAAAATTACATATGCAACTGTTCTGTAACCGGAAGAACTTTATGCTTTTGATTCTTGGTTAGTTTATAATGATCAATCTCTCCCTCTTTAATTAAACCCCACTTTTGACTTCTTTATTTGCACATCCTGGTCCCAAATCTCTTTCTTCCCTCTCTCACGCTGGCATTTTCGATCCTGAGAACTTTGTTTCTGTTTCAGGAAGTAATTTTCAGTCATGGAATGTCCTACGGCTCAGAAAACAACATTAAGGGCTATTTTCTACGGTTCTGGAGCATTTGCAACAGTCATTACCTTGTTTTCTGTGGTTGTCAATGTAAAGTCGAAGAGAAAGAATTTTCGGCAATTTGCTAATAGTTTGCTCTTTTTGCAGGTAAGAAAGATGGGTTTGTGTGTGTGTGTGTGTGTGTGTGTGTGTATGTGTGTGTGCCTGTGTGTCAATAGTAGTACATAGCCTTCAATTCCATAATTTATCCAGTTTTCCCCTTTCACACGATTTTATGCAAATTGGCTGAACCCGAGCATTTTTCCAAAAATTTTAAATTTTTAAATATGATTTAATTTTTTTATTGTTTTTAATATTTAACTACTCAACTACAGATTTTCGTCTCGGTTGGGTCCCGAGACGAAAACAGTCGACTGTCAAGATGTTTCAATTTAAATTTAAATTGCGAGAGAACAAGAGTAAATTTTTTTTAATAAAAAAAATTGTTTAATATTTTTTTACTATTGTTCTCGCAAAATAAATTTAAATTGAATGTGTGTGTGTGAGTGTGTGTGTGAGTGAGTGAATGTGCGTGAGCAAGCGTGCACATGTGTACGTGTGTGTGACAATCACACGCTCACAGTTTTCAGGCCTGGGGCTGTTTCGGCCTTCTCCAAAGCCTCCTCCTCTCCTCTGAAATTCGAATCAATATCGCAGTCAATATCTATTTTGGAGTCTGGAGTGAATTCCTTCCTCCAGTAGTCCAATTTGTAGGTTTCATTTTTTTTAAAGTGAATTTACCTCGTAAAATTTATTTTTCAAAGTATCTTAACAATTATTTTATTGAATAGATATGTTTCCACGATTCCGAAACATACCCCTTTTATATGATTTTGACTGCAAAAGGGGCGCGTTTACACGGCCGTTTTACGCGTTTGCCGCACGGAAACACGGCCAGAGTGGGCGAGAGAGTGTGGGAAATGGGGAGACGCAGAGTTGGCGGCAATTCAAACGGCAATTTCCCCAAAATTTCAAGCGCTTCTAAATCGATTCATTTTTATCCAAAATGGGTAAATGAGGTATTTTTCGGAATCCTGGGAATGAGATCTAGGCTTTTATGGCAAAATCAGAAAAATTATTCTTACGCGGTCCTTCCCCTTTAACTTAAAATCTTACAAATCTTACAAAAGCCAATTTCAGCATCTCTCTCGACTTTGTGCATCAGTAGCCTTCGCCACCTACGCCCAGTTAGCTTTGACCCTGCATCAAGGAGTTTCGAAACTCTCGAGATTTCATCTTCCTAAAATTGTATGCCACGTTATTTCTGCTACTTTTGTGGTATCGATTTGTCTTTCGCAGACAGCGGAAATATTGAGCTCCTGTGGATCGGAGACTACGGTTTTGCCAAATGTGACATGGGTAAGTGACTCTCTATCTATCTCTCTCTCTCTTACTCTCTGTCTCTGTCTCTCTCTTTCTCTCTCTCTCTCTTTCTCTCTCTCTCTCTCTCTCTAATTTCCCTCTTTTCAGATGAACAATGCTGAGCTAAAACAACTCCTAAACTGCACTACACACATCATCCGGGTATCGGATTCATTTCTGAATCAGGCTCATTTCACCCACTATCTTTATACCACCGGATTGGCTGTGATTCTAACTGCTCATACATCTTGGCTCCTACTAAGATCGAGAACTATGAGTCCCGCAACGAAAACCTTGAAAAGGCAGACTCTTCTCACTATTTGGACACTGGTAAGCCTTATGCAATTGGCAGCCTTAGGCCGCATCTAACAGAATATTTTGGCAACTTTAGGCCGCTTTTAACATTTTAATACCTGGTTTTGGCAACCTTAGGCCGCTTTTAACATCCGCTTTTGGCAACCTTAGCCCGCTTTTAAATTCCTGCTTTGGCAGCCTTAGGCAGCTCTTAACGCCTGGTTTTGGCAACCTAAGGCCGCTTTCAACATCTTCTTTTGGAAGCCTAAGGCCGCTTTTAACATCTGCTTTTGGCAGCCTTAGGCCGCTTTTAACATCCGTTTTTGGCAACCTAAGGCCGCTTTTAACATCTGCTTTTGGCAACCTAAGGCTGCCTTTAACATCTGCTTTTGGCAACCTAAGGCCGCCTTTAACATCTGCTTTTGGCAACCTAAGGCCGCCTTTAACATCTGCTTCTTTCGGCAACCTAAGGCCGCTTTTAACAACCG
>JAJQXH010000044.1:1635000-1645000 GCA_022343465.1 Oscheius sp. G VE-2021 | reverse complement strand
CGTCTTTGTAATTGGCAAGGAGGAATTGGAGGGCGAGGGTGTCGGACTCTCCGGGGCCCTGAAAATTTTGTTGTCTCTGCGTCTCTGTTTTTATCTCTATCTCTCTGTTTCTCTTTCTCTCTGTATGTCTCTCTGTCTCTCTCTCTGTCTCTCTCTCTCTCTTGTTCTCTCTCTCTCCTCTTTCTTTCTCTCTCTCTCTCTCTCTCTCTCTCTCTCTCTCTCTCTCTCTTGTTCTCTCTCTCCTCTTTCTTTCTCTCTCTCTCTCTCTCTCTCTCTCTCTCTCCCTCTCTCTCTCTCTCTCCCTCCCTCTCTCAAACATTCTAATCTCTAATCCCCTGACTCTTCTCTAAAAACACCATCTTTCCCGAATGAGGTAAGTGCCCGTCAGGTTCCTCAAGCACCCCCCACTGTACTTGTTTTCGAGTCTCTCAGGCCAAGGCGAGAATGCCTGTTGTCCCTAATTTCTCACATGACGCCAGTCATCCAAAAAAGAACCATTCAATCATTTGAATCTTGCAAATCACATAGGGCAACAGGTGGATCTCTGACGGTCAAGGGCAACTGTGTTTGTCCCAAAATTCAAAAAAAAACATTTGATACTCACCTTGGCAGCCAATTCGTGCAGTTTTTTCATATCTTCGTCGGTTAGAAGCACGAAAGAGTCGCCTCCTCGGTAGGTGGCCAACTGAAAACAGAAAAGGTACCTTTGAAACTTGTGTTTGTTGGGCTTGAATTCGCCAAAGACCCCGAACAGGTTGTATTCTTACAAAAGATTAGAGGTGTCATGAATCAACGCTGCAACTGAAAAATAGTCTTAAAGGGAAGGACCGCGTAAAAATAATTTTTCTGATTTTGTGATAAAAGCCTAGATCTCATTCCCAGGATTCGGCAAACGCGTAAAACGGCCGTGTGAACGCGCCCCTTTTGCAGTCCAAATCATATAAAAGAGATATGTTTCAGAATCGTGGAGACGACATCTGTGCAATGAAAAAATTGTAAAGAAACTTTGAAAAATCAATTTTACGAGGTCCTTCCCCTTTAATATGGGTTTCATTCAATATGTTTCCAAACGAAACCCCTTGAAATGTTTCATTTTACGATTCGGTTGGCGCCCCCGAGGCTACGACCTTTGCCATTCGTCGTCCCGGTCGTTTCACGGACCGATTGCATCTCTGCGCAGACCGCACGGCGCCGGATTTACACGCTTTTCTTGCACTTTTTGTCAAGCGGGAGGCTGTAAACGGTAGGCGCCTCAAGGCTGAAGGCAAGACCGTTAAGGGACACGGAAAGTTTTCGCCGAGGAAACTGGATAGATTCCAAAGTGCGAAGAAGTGACTGAGAAAGAGAGAGAGAGAGAGAGAGAGAGAGAAAGGAAGAGAGAGAAAGGGAGAGAGAGAAAGGGAGAGAGAGAGAGAGAGAGAGAGAGAGAGAGAGGGAGAGAGAGAGAAAGGGAGAGAGAGAGAGAGAGAGAGAGAGAGAGAAAGGGAGAGAGAGAGAGAGAGAGAGAAAGAGAGAGAGGAAGAGAGAGAAAGGGAGAGAGAGATTGGGGGAAACGTAGACAGAGAGAGAGAGAGAGAGAGAGAGAGAGAGATAGTGAGAGATAGTGTGTGAGAGAGAGAGAGAGAGAGAGCTCTACCTGCTGAGTATCCTTGAGGTAAACCAGCACCAATCCATGATCACACGATGAATTTCCCAAAGCAGCGGTAGAATACTCCTGCTTCACGTCTTCCTGCAGTTTAGAGGACTGAAACAAAACTACAACTACCGTATCCCAAAAATTCTTACACTTTTGCTGGTAGAAACATGAAGAACCCCAATGAAGTCATCAGTTCCATCAGCACGGCGACAGCCGTCCGGGCACTCACAGCTACAATTTGAGAGTAACTTCAATTCCTTAAAGGGGAAGGACCCCGTAAAATTTATTTTTCAAAGTCTCTTTACAATTATTTTATTGAATAGATATCGTTTCCACGATTATGAAACATACCCCTTTTATATAATTTCGACTGCAAAAGGGGCGCGTTTACACGGCCGTTTTACGCGTTTGCCGCACGGAAACACGGCTAGAGTGGGCGAAAGAGTGTGGGAAATGGGGAGACGCAGAGTTGGCGGGAATTCAAACGGCAATTTCCCCAAATTGCAAGCGCTCATAAATCGATTCAATTTGATCCAAAATGGGTAAAAGAGGTACTTTTCGGAATCCTGGGAATGAGATCTAGGCTTTTATCACAACAGAAGAAAAATTATTTTTACTCGGTCCTTCCCCTTTTAGAAGGATACTTACCCTATCTTGGTTTTCAGGCTCTTGAGCATGTTGTCAAGCTTCGTTCTGGTGGTATCCGCAAGACGGTGGGTCGGATCACAGACGAAGGTTTCTTTGCCGAAGCCTTCTGCCGCACATCCCTCGTACTCGTCGAGGTATTCGGAGCCATGGCTCTGAAAGAGTCTTTTTTCTTTCTTTCTTTCTCTCTCTCTCTCTCTCTCTCTCTCTCTCTCTCTCTCTCTTTCTCCCTCCTAGTCATTCTTTCGGTGATTTGTGTGATTTGCACAATGTTGAGAGGTTTTGAGCAACGTTGGAAAAGCGTAAAATTAGCCTAAATCAATCGATATAGTCAATTCGTGACCTGATAAATCGATAATTTCGGCTAAAAATGCACTTCCAGACTGATAATTTAGGCTCAACCTCTCCAAAGGGGCTAATTTGGGGTTTAGACTACTCGAAAAGTCCAAAAATACGATTTCAGAGGCTTCAAAAGTGCCATTTTCGGTAATAAATCCACCAAAATCTGGATTTCTCTCTCGCTTTCCCAGATCCATAAACACCCCCCCCCCTTTTTTTCCACCCGGAATGTAAACGCATCTTCCGCTTCGCGGTGTTATTTATTCATCGCAAAGTCGTCCGTAGCGGAAACCCGTTGTAGCGCGCGCTTTTTACAATCCGTAACGTCTTTCTAATCTTGCGGTTTTCTCAGCCGATGGGGAACAAACTTGTAATCGAATGGCGTAAAATGTGTGGCCGAGAAAGCAAAGAAGGTGTTTAGGGGCGTTGGAATGGCAAGCAAAGAAGGAAGTGGAACGACGGTGTAAGGCCACACTCAGACACACTCACACAGATACACGCACACACACACTCACACACGCATACTTACACATACACACACACTCTCTCTCTCACGTGCACACATGCACACATAAATACTTGCACGTATACACATACTATCACACTTACACATTCACACACTCACTTATTCACATACTTACATGCTCACACACTCGCACACACACTATCACACTCTCACGTGCACACATGCACACACACATAGTATCACACTTACACATTCACACACACACACACACACACACTTTTTCACATTCTCACATACTCAAACTCACACACTCACACGCAATTATACCTTCACAAACACACTTATTGACTGACTCACTCACATACTCACACAACCTCACGTGCACACATGCACACATACATAACATCACGCTCACACACTCACGCATTTACACACACTCGCACATGCATACACACTCACTCACACACTCACACAAGCACACATACACACATACTATTCCACTTACACATTCACACACACACACTCACTAGTTCACGTACTCATACTCACACACTCACTCTCACATGCACAAACACATAGTATCACAGTTGCACATTCACACACTCACTTATTCACACTCTCACATGCACACTAGCACACTAACACATTCACACACCCACATACTCACACTCTAACTCTTTGCCCCACCCATTCTCTTTTTCTTTCTCCATTACCCCCTTTTTCTGTATCTCTCTCTCTCTTTCTCTCTCTCTCTCTCTCTCTCTCTCTCTCTCTAATCCCTGTTTTCCTCCTCCAATCCTCTTTTCCTTTGAACTTTTCCACACCGGGTGCCTGTTGTCGGCGGTTGCGAGATCGAAAGGATGATTTTGGCGGCGATGAAAAAGATGCGGGTCGACGGCACACCGGCGCGATTGACAAGCCGATACGTACAAAAGCGGGAGTAGGCCGAATCAGCAGAGAAATCCTCGAAACATAAGGAAAAGAGACCCCCCGTGAACCGACCCTTGTTTATCCCATTTCCTGTGAAGAGAGAAATCGGAGGTGGAAGGATGTGGTCAAAAAACGAAAGTCGGATCTGATGGATGGCGGTCAACGACGGCAATTTGCATACGGGCGGGAACGGGTTGCGACAGGAATTCGGAGAGAAAAACACGGTTGTTTGAGAAGCGTGAGATCTTTTCGCGTCAGTGGAGCTAAAGTGCAGATCGGAAAATCGGCTTCTGACATTAAAGGGGAAGGACCGCGTAAAAATAATTTTTCTGATTTTGCGATAAAAGCCTAGATCTCATTCCCAGGATTCCGAAAAATACCTCTTTTACCCATTTTGGATAAAAATGAATCGATTTAGGAGCGCTTGAAATTTGGGGAAATTGTCATTTGAATTGCCGCCAACCTCTGCGTCTCTCCATTTCCCACACTCTCTCGCCCACTCTAACCATGTTTTCGTGCGGCAAACGCGTAAATCGGCCGTGTAAACGCGCCCTATTTGCAGTCGAAATCATATAAAAGGGGCATGTTTTAGAATCGTGGAAAAGACATCTATTCGATGAAATAATTGTAAAGAGACTTTGAAAAATCAATTTTATGAGGCCCTTCCCCTTTAAATCCAGTAAATTTAATATATGTACGATTGTAAACAGATTTGTAAAACTTCAAGGTTATCATTTCAGGCAAAGTGGTAATTATGGCCATAAAACGACCTCCGGCACGCTGTGGTGCACGCTGTTTACAAGAACGCGCGCCGTTTACAATAAAGTGCGGCGGGTTCACTATTTCAGCTCGAAATCCAGTATTTTATTCTATTTCAGTTTGAAATACTGTTTTCCCATCGATTTGTTGATATTTTAGGCAGAAATCGAATTTATGTCCGCTGTTTACAATCGCGAGCTCCCTTTTTGCATAAATACGCGCGCTAATAGCCGTTATACGTGAAAAATTGATTTTTGTGATTGTACGCTGAAGAAATCAATAAAATTGTTAGTTAACACATATTATTCACATATTATTAGTTAACACATATTATTCAATATACAATGGCCCAAAATACGCTCTGCCTGCTATGCACTCTGTTTACAAGAGCGCGTGCCGGTTGAAATCATAGAAGGATGTGTTTTTTCTATTTTCTTTTCTAGTCTAATAAAAAGTGTTTTTTTTAATGTTAAATTGCAAAATTTTATAGAAATCAGACGTTGAACACGCGAAAGCATGCACGCGGTTTACAATCGCGCGCGCCGTTTACCAATCAATAAAGTCGTTTCAACACAAAAAGGCCAAAGTCCAATTTTGATCTGTTTTTAATTATTACCACCAAAATAGGAAAATAATTTAATGTGTAAAGACCTGACCTGCACTCCGTTTACAAGAGCGCATGCCGTTTTAAATTAACTAAGTATTTTTCTATTTATTTGCTAGTTTTATTTAAAAATTTGTTTTGTCCAATTTTGTCTAAAGCAGAGCTTAAAAACGCGACATATACGCTATTTATGCTCGCTGTTTACAAACACGCGTGCCGATTGCCAATCAAAAACGCCGTTTGTCCCAATCCATAACCAATGGTCTCAGACCAAAAATCATAAAGTTTTCATCATTTTTGAAAAATTTATAATACCAAAATCGATAACTAAATCACCATTAACTCAATTTCCCCACTCCTTTTTAAGCACTTTCCATTCTCGCGAGAATTGCCCATCACCTTCGTAAATTAGCCCTTGATTGTCTCTTTTTCTCCGTTTTGAGTGTGATTGTTAATCAAAAGAGCGGCGTTCCGTAGGCATTTGTCGACTTTTCTTCAGCGACAAGGTCGTGCCATTTTTCTGCGTGTTCAGCGTCCCGTTTCGGTCACGCTTAAACACCGCCACCCGCCCGCTGTCGCCACCGACGCCTAAGGTCAACCAGACGGAGAAATACGACCCAAACAAGGGGAAAATGGAGGATGGTGAAATTTTCAAAATGAAATGGTTTGAAATTGGGGAAAATGCACATTTTCGGGCAAACGCACAAGAGGAAAATCAATAAATGGGGTAAACATGGATCGGTAGGTCATCTTTTTGACTCACTCACTCACTCACTCATTCATTCACACCTCACTAAAACATTCTTTTAGGCTTCCAGTGATTCCTGAGTATCTTAAAGGGGAAGAACCGCGTAAAAATAATTTTTCTGATTTTGCGATAAAATTTCAAAAAAACACCTCTTTTACCCATTGTGCATAAAAATGAACCGATTTAGGAGCGCTTGAAATTTGGGGAAATTACAATTTGACGTGTTTGTAAACAGCGGGCATAAATAGCGTATCCCCACACTCTTTCGCCCACTCTGGCCGTGTTTCCGTGCGGCAAACGCGTAAATCGGCCGTGTAAACGCGCCCCTTTTGCAGTCGAAATCATATAAAAGGGTATGTTTCGGAATCGTGGAAACGATGTCTGCTCAATGAAACTATATTAAAGATACTTTGAAAAATCAATTTTACGAGGTCCTTCCCCTTTAAGAGATAGAAAGAATCTATTCCGTGGAACATTGGAATGATGCGACAAAACCGCGAGATGTTGAAATTGGAAAGATTTAATGCCAAATTCGGGTTGGACCGAGCCAAGAAAGTTGGACCACCCAGTTTTTTTAGTTTTCAAAAAAGTTAGCATATATTTATCTTTTTTTCGAGTTTTAGATTGGATCGATTTGGCTTCTCTGAGTATCATATTAAAGTAAATTTGAAATTGCTAAACGAAATTGAAATTTAAATTGCTTAAGAAATCGGACTCCGGTTATTTGCCTGACTGGGTGGTCCAGAATGGGCCACTCAGGTCGTGGAAAAGGTAATGGAGGAAAAGGGAAAAGAAAAAATTAAAATATAAGAGAGACAAGAAAGATAATGGAAAAGAGAGAGAAATAGAGAAATAGAGAGTACATAGATGCAGAGGAAATTTGATGCGTAAACAGAATACAGGCTAGACGTAAAATCCGGAAAGTCGCGTAAGTCGCCAGGATTTCTTTCTCTCTCTCTCTCTCTCTCTCTCTCTCTCTTTCTCTCTCTCTCTCTCTCTGTCTCTCTCTTTCTCTCTCTCTTTCTCTCTCTTTCTCTCTCTCTCTCTCTCACTCTCTCTCTCTCTCTCTCAAAATAAGCATTTCGCCAAAAAGTAAGTGACTTTGACCTCGTGACCTTCTGATTCACCACCCAAATATGCTCCAATGTCAAACCCGTCATCTCATTGGAATTCCCAGTGAAATCATCCCTCTCCCCTCTTTTTTACCCATTAAACCACAGTAATTTCACGCGACGGAAGTGATGACCCAGTTCAATCGACCTCTGGAAGCCAATTGGTTCAATCAGTTTGCTCGAAATGCGCGCGACAAGCCAAGGTTATCGATAAAAGACGGGGCCATTGATTTATGGGTGGTAAACATTACTTTTTCGCCTTTTTTCTGAAGAATTCGGCGGGCGATGGCTTTTTTCCAGGGTCTTATGATGGTTGGTAATTGGTAAAAGAAGGAAAATACCAAATTCCTCGGCTGATAAGAAGAAAATAGTATTTTAATCGATAATTTAAGAGTTTTAAAAGAAAAAAAGAAAAAAATCGCAACTGAAAGGCTCCTGGCGCGCCAAGTTGGGTACGGTACCATTGGAGCAGACTTACCGTCATTTTAAGCTTTAAATTCCAATTTTTTAATATTGATCTTTTAATTTTATCTTTCTATCAATTTTTACAGCTGAAAAATTTTCCTAAATTAAGCTACGCCCGTTTTTAACAATTTTTAATTGACTCATCGTGTCTTTTTGCTAGTTTCACTAATTAAAATTAAATTTAAAAGAAATAGTTTAAAGGTAGAAAAATGATTTCACTGCATGCCGTTTACGCCGTAATTTGAGCAATCACGTTGAAAACTTTGCAATTTTGGCTCGAAAAATCGCGTTTCCTTTCATTTTCAGTAGTTTTCTGTTCAAAAAATTGATAAACCTCATTTATTTTGGGAAAGTGTTATAAAAATGAAAAATATTGATGCCGTAATTTAGGAAGATCGTTGGAAAAAGTGCTATTTTGGCTCGAAAAATCGTTTTTCTTTCATTTTCACTCGTTTTCTATTCAAAAAATTGTTGAACCTCATATATTTGGGGAAAGCGTTGTAAAAATCAACAAACTAAAGCAAAAGCAAAAATAAAAAAGGGGATGGGAATCGAACCCACGACCTTTCGAATACCAGCTAAGGAGCTAACCAGTTGAGCCATGAGTTCATCTGAGAGGGTAGCTTGTCGCCGCCTTATGATACTCCGCGCGCTAACATTCAAAATGAGTATAAAGATACTGTTAAAATTTAATTTTAAAAAAGTTAAATTATTATTAAAAATGCTGTTTCATGAACTTTTGATAACTTTTCCGGATGTCTCAGATACCTTGTCCTACTTTTGTGATATGCTGTTTTTCTGGTTCACTACCACCGAGAACTGGTTAACTCGATTGCTTTCTCTCTTTCTCTTTACGAATCAATCGATATTATCACTGCCTTCAATTCGAATTTCTAAAAGTGTCCTACAACAAAACAACCCACGAATCTAACGGATCAATTAGCGCCGCTGCTGTGGCATCGGGGGGCGAAAACCGGCCCCCCGGATGCCACCGGTTGCTATTTTGACACTTTGTGCTGTGGTCTCTCTCTCTCTCTCTCTCTCTCTCTCTCTCTCTCTCTCTCTCTCGCTCTCTCTCTCTCTCACCTGTCCTACAACGGCGAGTAATAAGAATAACAAGGAGAGCGGCATCAGCAGCGGTGCCATCGGGGACTGTGGTCCGCGGGGGAGGCCCCGCCCCTCGGGCGCACTCGGCCCGCCCATTCCGAAGGTCGCGCGCCTCGGGGCGGGGAGAGAGTGTGGAAGAGGGAGAGAGCGGGAAGAGTAATTCATCAAGGTGCCGAAGGTGCTCTGTTGCGAAAATTGGCAGGGGAGGGAGTAGGGGAGGGAAGCTACGGGCGGTGGACAACCGGTTGTGTATCAGACCACAGTTGTAGGGCTATGAAAGTAACTGCGAAGGGGAAACGGAAAGGAAAAAGAGGAGAGAGAGAGAGAGAGAAAGGGAGAGAAAGAGAGAGAGAAAGAAAGAAAGAAAGGGAGATAGAGAGAACAAGAGAGAGAGAGAGAGAGAGAGAGAGAGAGAGAGAGAGAGATAGAATCATTTGTCTGTCCACGTTACAGGAATGTTAATTGGCAGGTGACAGTTAACGTACGAGCGGGGACTTTTTCTGTGACAGATACGACACCCGTTGTACTTTTTGTATTCACCGGACAATTAGGATTTCATCCAGCTGTCGCTAACGACGACCGGCTGGCAGGACTAATGTGACAGCTGGCAACAAACATTTGCATAAGGAAATCGAAAATCGATCTCTGTCTCTCTGTCTCTATCTCTCTCTCTCCGCTTTTAGGATGACACTGGCAACCTCAGGCCGCTTTTGGGAAACCTGGTAACCTCAGGTCGCTTTTAGGAAACGAAACCTAGCAACCTTAGGCCGCTTTTAGGAGGACACTGGCAACCTCAGGCCATTTTGTGGAACCTAGCAGCCTCAGGGCGCATTTTGGAATCCTGACAACCTCAGGCAGCTTTTGGGAAATCTGGAAGCCTCATACCGCGTTAAGAGGACACTGGCAGCCTCAGGCCGCTTTTAGGAGGACACTGGCAACTTCAGGCCGCTTTGGGGAATCCGGCAACCTCATGCCGCTTTTTTTTTGGAATCCTGGCAGCCTCAGGCCGCTTTTAGGAAAAGAAACCTAGCAACCTCATGCCGCTTTTAGGAGGACACTGGCAACCTCAGGCCATTTTGTGGAACCTAGCAGCCTCAGGGCGCATTTTGGAATCCTGACAACCTCAGGCAGCTTTTGGGAAATCTGGAAGCCTCATACCGCGTTAAGAGGACACTGGCAGCCTCAGGCC
>JAJQXH010000044.1:1627500-1630000 GCA_022343465.1 Oscheius sp. G VE-2021 | reverse complement strand
GCAATTCAAATTGTAATTTCCCCAAAATTCAAGCGCTCCTAAATCGGTTCATTTTTATCCAAAATGGGTAAAAGTGGTATTTTTCGGAATCCTGGGAATAAGATCGAGACTATTATCACAAAAATAGAAAAATTATTTTTACGCGGTCCTTCCCCTTTAAACCGCTCTCTCTCTCTCTCTCTCTCTCTCTCTCTCTCTCTCTCGCGCGCGCGCCCTCTCACTCTTACTCCCGTTCTTTCTCTTTCTCTCTGCCTGTGTCTATGTATGTCTATCTGTCTTTCTCTCTATGTCTCTCTCTCCAACAGAGTTGTAAGCACTATTTCATCAGCAAATCCCAGTGTAATCACAAAGGCTTCCGGTCGATCTCCCAGCGCGAGAGCGGATTAGGGAGGGGAGGAAGCTCCAGCAGGCAGTCGCCTAGAGACCGGCTAATGGACATCAATATCGCTTCTTTGCAGGTTTGATAACCTTTTTGATAATCATCTAATTAGCATATTGCCACAACATAACCATCATAGATAGGGCAGGTAGCTTTTCCATCGAAGCCTAATTCGATTTCTGTTTCTGCGCTTATCAAAACTGTTTACCCAGGGTTACCATAGTATCTTAAATTGTTATTTCCCAAATCCAGTCATGCGGTAATCAAAAAGAAGTACAATTTGGCAATTATCGTATCTACAATTATACTGTTTACCCCTCACTGGGACTCACCCTCTCTCAACTGGGACGAGGCAGTCGCGTTCATTTGTTTCTGCTTTTTCCCTGAGTCTTCATGACTTCTCAGGAGAAGATTGTGGTATGTTTGTCGAAACCTTAAACTTATTGCTAAATGTACTACTAAGTACCAACCTTAATTTTGGTTGACCTTTAACTTACTTAAAAGGGAAGGACATAGTAAAATTCATTTTTCAAAGTATCTTTATTATAGTTTCATTGAGTAGACGTCGTTTCCGCGATTCCGAAACACACCCCTTTTAAATGATTTCGACTGCAAAAGGGGCGCGTTTACACGGCCGTTTTACGCGTTTGCCGCACGGAAACACGGCCAGAGTGGGCGAGAGAGTGTGGGAAATGGAGAGACGCAGAGTTGGCGGCAATTCGAAAGGCAATTTCCCCAAATTTCAAGCGCTTCTAAATCGGTTCATTTTGATCCAAAATGGGTAATAGAGGTGTTTTTCGGAATCCTGGGAATGAGATCTACGCTTTTTTCACATAATCAGAAAAATTATTTTTACGCGGTCCTTCCCCTTTAACACTAACACACACATACATACACACGCATAAATGTGTAAATACGCACACACGTACACACATATACACGTTTGCACATATGCACATACAACGACAAGCACTTACACACACACACACACGGACGTTTGTACATACACACATACACACGTTCACACATGCACGTAAACACATGCACGTACACACGTACACACATCTACACTTACTTACACACATACACAAACACACGTTCGCACATACGCACATATCCAAAAGCATACATACACTTTTAGACATACACACAGACACAATTGTGTACTTACCCATATACCCACAAACACACGCACACACGCATGCACGTGTGAACACGCATGCACGTACACACATACACACCTTCTTAAAGGGGAAGGACCGCGTAAAAATAATTTTTCTGATTTTGCGATAAAAGCCTGGATCTCATTCCCAGGATTCCGAAAAATACCTCTTTTACCCATTTTGGATCAAAATGAATCGATTTTAAAGCGCTTGAAATATTGGGGAAATTGTCATTTGAATTGCCGCCAACTCTGCGTCTCCCCATTTCCCACACTCTCTCGCCCACTCTGGCCGTGTTTCCGTGCGGCAAACGCGTAAAGCGGGCGTGTAAACGCGCCCCTTTTGCAGTCCAAATCATATAAAAGGGGTATGTTTCGGAATCGTGGAAACGATATATATTCAATAAAATAATTGTAAAGAGTCTTTGAATAATCAATTTTACGAGGTCCTTCCCCTTTAACCCTTTTTTCAGGATTATGTTTACGACGCTGATCGAGAATGGTTAACCACTTTCTTAATGACGGTATTTTGATCGTTTTATGTTTTCAAATGAAACTTTCAGAGGGTAGCCACCACCGTAGTAGCATCTACAATGCCTCTTTCTTTCCGATTCCATGTTTACATGTCCATTTTGAACCTAGGTAATTATGTTCTGGTTTTTAAAAAAATGTGAATTTTCAGTATCATTGGTAGAATTCCTCACAGAATTAACTATATTTTACTTCTTCTTCTTGATTCGGATGAGGGAAAAGAAGGCAGCTGAAGATGCGAAAAAGAGTGGCACATCCGACAAGCAGATGGAACATTGCGGCGAATGTGGTCAAGAGCTCCCGAAGAGAGGCGGTCAGATCGGGGTTTCTGAGGAACAGGCGGTGATTAGTAATGTTTAAAATTTTGTTTTTATATGTTACAAATAAATCAATGTGGTGCAGAAACTGCCTCGTTCTCACTCTCTCTC
>JAJQXH010000044.1:1537500-1622500 GCA_022343465.1 Oscheius sp. G VE-2021 | reverse complement strand
AGATAACAGATAGAGGTTAGAGACGCAGAGATAACAGATTTAGGTTAGAGACGCAGAGATAACAGATTTAGGTTAGAGACGCAGAGATAACAGATATAGGTTAGAGACGCAGACATAACAGATAGAGGTTAGAGACGCAGACATGGGTAGATGTTAGAGACGCAGACGCCCGCTAAGAGAGAGAGAGAGGAAGAGAGGTTAGAGAGAGATCCTCACCAATTGCACTCCTCCGGATTCTCAATGTGTAGTTTGATGCTAGCCCTCTCCGTCTCAGACGCTGGCACGAAGGGGGTACCATCAACCGGCTCATCAGCCGCAGTTCCCAGCTTGCAGTCGGCGTTCCTCTTCAACTGATAGGTGAAGTAGACAGACTCTGGGATCATCGACGACCGAGTGGTCACCCATTTGTCCTTGATCTTCTCGAACTCGGGCTTCCACAGAGGAGGGCATTGGGACTTGGTCGACTTTTCGTACTTCTTCACTCCCGTCCTCACCAGGAGGCCGTTGAAGGTCTTTTTAGCGTTTTCAGCGTCATTTTGCATGTTCCAGATGGGGAATTCGGGACTGGAAAGGGGGTTTCAGATGATTGGAATTGGGGGATCCTACAGTTCAGGGGAGATGTCGATGAAGTTGAGGGGCTTTCCGCTGGGGGTGTCTGCGTGGACTTCGATTTTGCAGTAGGGGCTGAAAAGAGATTGAGAGGCGGCCTTATGTTGTAAAAGAGGCCTTATATTGTAAAAGCGGCCTTATGTTGTAAAAGCGGCTTTATCTTGTTCACAGCGGCTTTATCTTGTTCAAAGCGGCCTTATGTTGTAAAAGCGGCTTTATCTTGTTCACAGCGGCCTTATGTTGTAAAAGCGGCTTTATCTTGTTCACAGCGGCCTTATGTTGTAAAAGCGGCTTTATCTTGTTCAAAGCGGCCTTATGTTGTAAAAGCGGCCTTATGTTGTAAGAAGTGGCCTTATGTTGTAAAAGCGGCTTTATCTTGTTCAAAGCGGCCTTATGCTGTAAAAGCGGCCTTATGTTGTAAAAGCGGCTTTATCTTGTTCACAGCGGCTTTATCTTGTTCAAAGCGGCCTTATGTTGTAAAAGCGGCTTTATCTTGTTCACAGCGGCCTTATGTTGTAAAAAGCGGCCTTATGTTGTAAAAAGCGGCCTTATCTTGTAAAAAGCGGCCTTATCTTGTAAAAGCGGTCTTTTTAGGGCTTAGGCTCACCTTGATGTGATGATCAACGGCCAACCGTTAAGCTTCACCGATTTGGTCTCCTTCTTCGTAACACCGCCCTGCGTGTCTTTGTCTTCGTCAGCCACATCCAGTTTGAAATCGTAGAGGGCCGTGGACCTTCCTTCGTTCACGAAAACGGCCTTCGCCCAAGGGAAACTGGCTTTGGGCGAGGAAGGCCGGCGGACTTCGGAGTACCTGCCATCGTCGTGGTAACGGACAGCCAGTTCGACACTCTGCTCCAGGGGACGGAAGACGTGTAGATCATTGCACAGCTTGACAGAATCAGAAGAAGAGAGGAGCTTCTTGGGGACAGGTTTGGTGTCACCCCACGGGGTAGAACAGATCCAGACCCTGAAGAGATAAGTTAGAGAGAGAGAGAGAAAGGGAGTAGAGAGAGAGAGAGAGAGAGAGAGAGAGAGAGAGAGAGAGGGAGAGAGAGAGAGAGGGAGAGAGAGTTAAGAGGAGAGAGAGAGAGAGAGAGAGAGATGCAGAGGCAGAGAGAGAAAGACAGAGAAGCAGAGATGTAGAGGCAGATGCAGAGAGGTAGAATGGAAGAGACGCAGAGAGACAAAGGCAGAGGCAGAGAACTCAGAGTTAGAGAGGTAGAATGGCAGTTACGCAGAGAGGCGGAGAGGCAGAAAGGTAGAGTGCGCCAGAGAAAGACAGAGAGGCAGAGAGGCAGGGACGCAGAGACGGAGATAGAGAGACAGAGACAGAGACAGAGAAAGAATAGAGAGAGAGAAACAGAGAGAGAGAAAGAGAGATGGAGAGAGAGAGAGAAGCAGAGAGAGAGAGAAGAGAGGCAGAATGGCAGAGAGGCAGAGCGACAGACAGGCAGAGAGAGGCAGAGAGGTAGAGAGAAAGAAAGTCATAGAGAAAGAGAAAGCGAGGTAGAGAGGCAGAGAACTCGGAGAGTTTGAGAGGTAGAATGGCTGAGGCGCAGAGAGGCAGAGAGGCAGAGATACAGAGAGAAGAGTAAGTGAGAAAGACAGAGAGAGAGAGAGAAACCCACTCTTGACAGTGCTCCCTTGGAATGAAGTGCACTGCGAATGACTTCCCCTTGGGAGTCATCCAAATGGTCGCCTGGCCAATCTTCCTCCGAGCGAACGGCTTCCTTTCCTCGAATTTATCAGCCACATTATTGTATTCCTTGTCTTCTTCGATCTTGCTCAGCCAGGCCGGCTGCTGGGCATCGGAGAGGGCTGCGTAGTAGAAGAGAAGTAGAAGAGCGGAAGAGAACCAGAACGACATCTTGAAGTGAAGACAGTGGTGAAAATGAGGGAGAGGGCGGAGGGAGGGAGTAATAAGGGCGATTGAAGCTATGCTAATGAAGGGAGGGAAGATTCTGGAAGGCCGCAAGTCATTGGAATCGGGATGCAAATGATAGGCAAATGAGGAGAGGTCCCGTACGTGGAAATTAAGCTCCTTAAGAGCTGTTACTTTAATTTTTAAATCACCTTAGCTCCTTAGGATCTGTTACCTTAATTCATTGAAAAGTACCTTAG
Organism: Oscheius sp. G VE-2021; assembly: GCA_022343465.1. Classification (NCBI taxonomy): domain Eukaryota; kingdom Metazoa; phylum Nematoda; class Chromadorea; order Rhabditida; family Rhabditidae; genus Oscheius; species Oscheius sp. G VE-2021. Next base: position 1,619,770 of record JAJQXH010000044.1, on the reverse strand, counting down.
CTCCTTAGGAGCTACTACCTTAATTCATTAAGAAATACCTTAGTTCCTTAAGATTCGTTACCTTAATTCTTTAAAAAAGTACCTTAGCTCCTTAAGAGCTGTTACCTTAATTCTTAAAGTACCTTAGCTCTTTAAAAGCTGTTACCTTATTTTATTAAGGAACACCTTAGCTCCTTAAGAGATGTTACCTTAACTCTATTACCTTAATTCTTTGAAAAAAGTACCTTAGCTCCTTAAGAGCTGTTACATTAATTCTTTTAAAAAAGTACCTTAGCTACCTAAGAGCTGTAACCTTAATTCATTAAGAAATACCTTAGCTCCTTAAGAGATGTTACCTTATTTTATTAAGGAACACCTTAGCTCCTTAAGAGATGTTACCTTAACTCTATTACCTTAATTCTTTGAAAAAAGTACCTTAGCTCCTTAAGAGCTGTTACATTAATTCTTTTAAAAAAGTACCTTAGCTACCTAAGAGCTGTAACCTTAATTCATTAAGAAATACCTTAGCTCCTTAAGAGATGTTACCTTACATTATTAAGGAACACCTTAGCTCCTTAAGAGATGTTACCTTAACTCTATTACCTTAATTCTTTGAAAAAGTACCTTAGCTCCTTAAGAGCTGTTACATTAATTCTTTTAAAAAAGTACCTTAGCTACCTAAGAGCTGTAACCTTAATTCATTAAGAAATACCTTAGCTCCTTAAGAGATGTTACCTTACATTATTAAGGAACACCTTAGCTCCTTAAGAGATGTTACCTTAACTCTATTACCTTAATTCTTTGAAAAAAGTACCTTAGCTCCTTAAGAGCTGTTACATTAATTCTTTTAAAAAAGTACCTTAGCTACCTAAGAGCTGTAACCTTAATTCATTAAGAAATACCTTAGCTCCTTAAGAGATGTTACCTTACATTATTAAGGAACACCTTAGCTCCTTAAGAGATGTTACCTTAACTCTATTACCTTAATTCTTTGAAAAAAGTACCTTAGCTCCTTAAGAGCTGTTACATTAATTCTTTTAAAAAAGTACCTTAGCTACCTAAGAGCTGTAACCTTAATTCATTAAGAAATACCTTAGCTCCTTAAGAGATGTTACCTTATTTTATTAAGGAACACCTTAGCTCCTTAAGAGATGTTACCTTAACTCTATTACCTTAATTCTTTGAAAAAAGTACCTTAGCTCCTTAAGAGCTGTTACATTAATTCTTTTAAAAAAGTACCTTAGCTACCTAAGAGCTGTAACCTTAATTCATTAAGAAATACCTTAGCTCCTTAAGAGATGTTACCTTATTTTATTAAGGAACACCTTAGCTCCTTAAGAGATGTTACCTTAACTCTATTACCTTAATTCTTTGAAAAAAGTACCTTAGCTACTTAAGAGCCAAGAGAGAGAGGGAGAAGGACTACCCGGTGGACCAGCAGCTGCTCGCCACTGCCGGAGGTCTGAGAGGGAGAGAGAGAAAGAGCGAGGGAGAGAGAGAGAGAGAGAGAGAGAGAGAGATAAACTCATGTTTTACAGGCATTCATCTCGATGATGACAGCACCCTGGCGGACTACGAGGTGGTCAACGACGCCACTCTCTTTCCCTCCCCTGCAACTCTCCCCTGCAACCACCGCATCCGTTCGACTCGACTGAGAGCTCCGAAGACTAACCTCTCCCTCTGAGTCTCTAACCTCTCCCTCTGCGTCTCTAACCTCTCCCACTGCGTCTCTGATCTCTCTCTCTCTGCGTCTCTGACCTCTCCATCTGCGTCTCTAACCTCTTCCTCTGCGTCTCTGATCTCTCCCTCTGCTTATCTAACCTCTCCCTCTGTGTCTCTAACCTCTTCCTCTGCGTCTCTGATCTCTCCCTCTGCTTATCTAACCTCTCCCTCTGTGTCTCTAACCTCTTCCTCTGCGTCTCTGTCCTCTCTCTCTCTGCGTATCTTACCTCTGCGTGTCTGGCCTCTTCCTCTGAATCTCTGACCTCTCCCTCTGACCTTTGCCTCTGCGTGTCTAACCTCTCCCTCTGCGTCCCTTATCTCTCTCTGTCTCTCTTTCTCTCTCTCTCTATCTCTCTCTCTCTCTCTCTTTCTCTTTCTCTCACTCATTCTCTCTCTCTATCTCAAATTACTTGTTTCCCATTTATTTCACCAACAAATCAATAATAATGAACTTTCGTGAATTCGTTGTGCTCAGCTACAGTAAGACACTTGGCCCTGTAACCCCTCCACTGAGATAAATCGATAATCAAAATGGTCGAAAACAAGCCAAAGTAGTATAAAGCCAAGGCTGAAAATATGATTTTTAAATTTAAAAACATGCAAAAATGTGGAACCTACGCCAAATAGTATATGATCCATGGAGATGCATACAAAAAGTGAAAATTGTGCCTAACTAAAAAAATGGAAAATTTGAATATTAAAGAAAAATGGTAATACCCCTAGGAGACCGGAGTAGTCGCGGATTGTATATTTAAATCTTCGTTTTCGTCTTTCTTCGCTGATATCGTCTTGGGCGAATGGCTGAAAATAAAATTTAGAGACACACACATACACACACTCACATTCACACACATTCACACGTTCACACACAGTCTTTCTCTCTCTCTCTCTCTCTCTTTCACTCTCTCTCTCTCTCTCTCTCTCTCTCTCTCTCTCTTTCACTCTCTCTCTCTCTCTCTCTCTCTCTCTCTCTCTTTCACACACACTCTCTCTCTCTCTCTCTCTCTCTCTTTCACTCTCTCTCTCTACCGTTCTTCCTTCTAAGATGGCATACACGCGTCCAGTGGCAGGGATATAACTTGAAAACCAAAACAAAACATGGGCCTTTGCGTAGGCAGGATTTGCATATATCATTTGAAACGCAGCATAAACAATCTTAAACTCTTTTCTCGTTTTTTTTTCAGAAGTGCAACCCTACATAAAGATAAATGAATAGAACTCGAGCAATATTTGAATAAAGATACATTCAGAAGTTTATATTTCCTGGAGAGGTGGAACTTATGATATCAAAATCCTGTAATAAGGCTGTAATCTAAGATAAATTAATGTAAAAAGGAAAAGTTTTAAAAGTTTTGTTGTAAAATGCATACTTAACAAAGTCATTAAAGGGGAAGGACCCCTTAAAAATGATTTTTCAAAGACTCTTTACAATTATTTTATTGAATATATATAGTTTCCACGATTCCGAAACATATCCATTTTATATATATGATTTGGCCTGCAAAAGGGGCGCGTTTACACGGCCGTTTTACGCGTTTGCCGCACGGAAATACGGCTAGAGTGAGCGAGAGAGTGAGGGAAATGGGGAGACGCAGAGTTGGCGGCAATTCAAATAACCATTTCCCCAAAATTTCAAGCGCTCCTAAATCGGTTCATTTTGATCCAAAATGGGTCAAAGAGGTATTTTTCGGAATCCTGGGAATGAGATCTAGGCTTTTATCACAAAAACAGAAAAATTATTTTTACACACACACACACACACACACTTTCACACACACTCACTTTCATACGCACACACACACGCACACACTGTCGCTCTCTCTCTCACCGTTTCTCCTCGCAAGATGGCTGTCATGCGTCCACATATTGGAATATAAATCGAAAACCAAAAAACAATATTTGTAAATTCGTAAGTTTGGTTGTTGTAGATCAATAGAAAAGCGGAGTAGAACAACTTAAACTCAATTCTTTGTGTTTTTTTAAAATAACAATTCTACCTGTAGCGTAACAAAAAGAAAGCGAGCAAAATTAGAAAGTTTATACATTCAAGTATGTATATTGGCTGAAGAAGTGTAAATGTTTTAAGAAATTCTGAAAAAAAAACAATTTTTTGGATTTTTTGGGAAAAAAACGGATAATACTATAATATTATTTAAAGAAAAAAGTGTCGTGTCCCTACGATGGTCCACCTGGACAGTGCCCCGCCCACATCAGAACGCGGGTGGTCTCGCGCACTCAACGGTCTCTCTATGCATTTATCTCTTATATAAATATCTAACCCTTGTTCTCTTATCTTATGATTACCCAGCTAGACTTTGGAGGTTATTATACAAATCTTACATCGCACGTGTTTCGCCTGATCAACGAAGCGCGGACGCGACAAAAGCAGATATTCTGCGCTTTCACTTCGCTTTTTTGGCAGACAATCCGCTTTTAGTGGTCCCGCAACGACTGGTCAAATTTATCGATCGATTTTTTTTAAAGAAGTAGGGTGTTAATGGAACAACAGAAGTAATGTAAATTATTAAAGGGAAAGGACCGCGTAATATAATTTTTCTGATTTTGTGATAAAAGCCTAGATCTCATTCCCAGGATTCCGAAAAATACCCCTATTACCCATTTTGGATCAAAATGAATCGATTTAGGAGCGCTTGAAATTTGGGGAAATTGTCATTTGAATTTTCGCCAACTCTGCGTCTCTCCATTTCCCACACTCTCTCGCCCACTGTGTTTCCGTGCGGCAAACGCGTAAAACGTCCGTGTAAACGCGCCCCTTTTGCAGCCCAAATCATATAAAAGGGGTATGTTTCAAAACTTGATTATCATTTATTTCAACAACAAATCAATAATAATGAACTTTGGTAAATTCGTTGTGCTCAGCTACAGTAAGACACTTGACCCTGTAACCCCTCCACTGAGATAAATCGATAATCAAAAAGATCGCCAGCAAACCAAAGTAGTAGAACGGCACGGCTGAAAAGAAATTTAAATTTTGAAAAATGGGGAAACTTACGCCAAATAGTAAATGATTCTTGGCAATACACATAAAGAGTAAAAATTGTACCCAACTAAAGAAAATTTTAAATTTGAATATTAAGATACGGATTCTCTAAGAGTAGTGTAACCCAGCGACATGGAAAAATCGATAGTGAGCAATTTTGACCAAACGTGGTCAAAAACACGTATTTGGCCTAAAAACACTATTTTGAGAGTTTTAGGTCAAAATCGATTTTTTGACCCGGGTTACGGTAGGTGACCATGGGTTACTGTAACTCACCTCAAAATGGTCCAAAATTCTCAAAATAAATTTTATTCGACTTTAAATGATAAATGTACAATTTTTTGTTTTCAGAGTACCCCTAGAAATGCTAAATGGAGAGCGATAAAAATTTATAAACTCAACTTTTTGCATTTTTTTCATGTTTTTTGATATTTTCGCAATGAAGGGTCAAAATGAGAGCATTTTCACTATGTTCATCGTTTTTAGAGTAAAATTTGCTACAAAACCGCTGCCACTAATCTTGGAAAAGATCGACTAAAAGCACTCAACTATGCCAAAGAACACTCCAACTTTCAGTATTTTGGAAATTATGGGTACATAGGAAGGCCACCCATCGCTTTTAGACAATTCATTTCAGTCCTATTATTTTAACTATGTTACAAATCCCTCGAAGAAACAAAAACCATAGGCATATTTACAAAAGTGAATTCCTTATTTGGTAGTTTAACATTTTTTAACAGAAAATCACGATATTCATGATTGAATTTAACAGTATGGTGTTCAACTTGATCAGAAATACAAGTTTTTTTGTTTCTTCGAGGGATTTGTAACATAGTTAAAATAATAGGACTGAAATGAATTGTCTAAAAGCGATGGGTGGCCTTCCTATGTACCCATAATTTCCAAAATACTGAAAGTTGGAGTGTTCTTTGGCATAGTTGAGTGCTTTTAGTCGATCTTTTCCAAGATTAGTGGCAGCGGTTTTGTAGCAAATTTTACTCTAAAAACGATGAACATAGTGAAAATGCTCTCATTTTGACCCTTCATTGCGAAAATATCAAAAAACATGAAAAAAATGCAAAAAGTTGAGTTTATAAATTTTTATCGCTCTCCATTTAGCATTTCTAGGGGTACTCTGAAAACAAAAAATTGTACATTTATCATTTAAAGTCGAATAAAATTTATTTTGAGAATTTTGGACCATTTTGAGGTGAGTTACAGTAACCCATGGTCACCTACCGTAACCCGGGTCAAAAAATCGATTTTGACCTAAAACTCTCAAAATAGTGTTTTTAGGCCAAATACGTGTTTTTGACCACGTTTGGTCAAAATTGCTCACTATCGATTTTTCCATGTCGCTGGGATGTCAATAGTACTCCACTCTTACAGAATTCCTGTCTTAAAGAAAGAAAAAAAGTAATACCCCTAGGAGGCAGGAATAATCGAGGATTGCGTAATTATATCTTTGTTTTCTGTCTTCTTTGCTTATATCGTCTTGGGCGAATAGCTGAAAAGGGGAGATTGTGTGTATGTGAATGTGTGAACGTGGGTGTATCTCTCTCTCTCTTTCTCTCTCTATTTCTCTTGCACGAGGGTCGTCGATGGAGATACCATAATTCTGTCAACGTCACCGGTGAGTAGTCTCAAAGTTTAATTATTTGATAAACAAGCAGTTCCTAAAACCTAAAACCTTGTTCATTTTTAGGACAATAACATGAAAGTCTATGTCTGCCATAAAGATCACTGTAACCATGAGATTGGCCACGCAGTCGAGGTAAGCAACAGCCCTTTGATATATGTACCACGGCTATTTCAGGAAGAAGGGACTGTCAGCCAGTCCGAAATCGATGAAGTGAAAAAAGAGGCCAGTGAATACGGAATGACCTTTTCTTCGCTTGCAATCTTCCTCGTCCTCTTCGTCGTCTTTTTGATGCCTACGCTGAACAGCAAAATGCAGTGAGTTTTTAGTGAAACCCTTAAGGGTTTCAGGCTAGAACCTCTCAGAATGCTGATTTCCATAAAATGAGTATATTTTCAGCCGATTGAGAGGATTGTTTGAGGCCACAAGAGCTGCAAGTGCCATAACCGGCTACCTCATCTTCTCCTACATCCTTTTGGACCACGAGGCCCCTTCGAACGCAGCCAAGCTGGGTTTCCTGCTCCTCGCCTTCTCTCTCTTCCTGACAACCCTGGGCCTGGTCCGTGAATGCCAGAAGAAGAGGGAATGTGCGCTGTACATCTTTGCATCCTGAGCACCATCGCGGCCATTATCGGATCTCTCCAGTCGGTGCCCGAGTGGCAGAAGAGCACCTGGATCCCCCACGGAGCCAACAAGTTTAATGGCGGCTCCGTCGCCGCAGCTGCCATTGTCTCTCTCATCACAGCCATCGCAGGTGTGTACAATTTTCACAAACGGCAGAATGTCATAGACTCTACTCAACAATCTCTCACTTGTTCATTCCAGAGCAAAAGAAGAAGAACGCCCTTCAGACTAACCCTATGAACAACAGCATCACCATGCAAAATGTGGATGTCGGATTTCTTGTATAACGGTAAGTGTCATTTACAGCCCCAACTTAATGAGATTTTTCAGACTTGTGAATTCCCCCTCCCCTCGCGGGAAAAAAACCGCGCGCAGTCCCGCCCCTGCGCAGTGGCGCTTGCTCCGAGCTGGTCGAGGAGCACCTAGCCGTGGCTGGGCTGACGCTAGTCAGAGTAGAACCAAAGGCGTACCCTCGAATCCTGAAGGACAAGGATTCAAATAGACGAGGTAACTTTAATCGATTACTTGTCGACTTCCCTAGAGAGATTAGGCGCCAAAGGTTTTTTAAAGCTATTTCTATGTTTTCAATGCCCTATGTTAACCAAACAACTACCATTAGATACCACAACTGGTTTCTAAGTAAGCTAGAAGATGCCAATGCCAATCAGCCCAAGAAACCAAAATCTCTTTTCTGAAAGAGATATAGTCCAAACTAGGAACGAACCAATGGTCAAGTAGTTTTCATTCCAGAACGTTCCAGCTCCGAAGTGGTACTATGTAGTTGTCACTTGTAGTTGTCAAAGACGCTTCTCCGCTGTAGTAGTCAAAGTAGTCGATCGATCGATGGTCCCGGGGCGAGCGAACTGGATCAATACCTATATTTTCGAAATTAGACCAGTAAAGTGGGAAAATTACCTTATTTGGTGATTTATCCGTGATCCTTGAGGCCTTGATCCCTCCTTGAGGCGATGTAGTCGTGCAAGACAAGAAGAGACTGCAGTTGGGACGACTCTCTCTCTCTCTCTCACTCTCTCGCTCGCTCTCTCTCTCTCTCTCAAAATCCAATTGAACGTTGCGCGTCCGCAGTTATAATTTATTAAAATTATCATTTAAAAAAGTTTTTTTAAAAGAAAAGCTTTCTTCTTGAAATCCTCGTCCCTGTATTCGTCGTCCTACGGCTGCAACTTGTCCCTCGGACCTGTAACAGAAGGATTTATACAGGAAAAGAGTGCACAAGAGAAGAACATGGATAAAAAGGGCCATAAATCATCATACGGGCAAGAAACCAAGCTAAACGGCAGGAAAACTGTGATTCAGAGATGACTGGACAGCTGTATCCGTTGATTCCCGCCAGTTCCGCAGAGAGGTGGCCGCCGCTGACCACTGGCCAAAAGTTCAAACTACAACTTTTTCGGGGGGCTCAGCCACGTTTCTACCGAAAAATTGTCTTTTTTGACAATTTCGGAAGTGGGGAAAAAGAGAAAATAGAGAATTTTGATTAAACCTCCTCAGCCGCTTCCCAATACCTCACCTTCCTTGCCATTAGCCGGCAAATACTCAATTCTCACGGGCTGAAGGGGATTTCCTCCAAATATGAGACAGACATAAAATTCCACAAAAACCCCTTTATTTTTCATAATCAGGGAAAAGGAGAGAAAAAATCCATATAAAAATCATTTATGCCCGTAATCATCGCCTAAAATCTATCTACAGACGCTAGTCCTCCATCTTGAGTACGGTCTTTCCTCGTCCGTGCAGTCCGCTGACTTTCTCGTAGGCGGCCGGTAGATCGTTGAAGTCGTAGACCTTCTCCACCAGGGGTTTGACCTACAATAACAATACTTCATTAGCATACTGCGGGAAAGAATTACCTTCTTCTCGCTGGCGAATTGGGAGAGTTGGCGGAGGCATTCCTCACTTGGGGCGAAGAAGGCGTAGGAGAACCATCTGCCACTGAGAGCGGACTGAAAGAGAGAGGGTTAGAGAGAGAGAGAGAGAGAGGGTTAGAGAGAGAGAGAGAGAGAGAGAGAGAGAGAGAGAGAGAGAGATATATACCTCGTAGGATCGATTAACATATTGCGCGAAAGTGCTCAGCAATCCAGGAACAAGGCCATTCCGATCGGTTTCCCTCAGCAGTGGGCTCACAATCGACACGTGGACGCAGTTGCGCCAGATTCCAAGGGTCTAAAATCAATGATTTTTTTTAAATTTTCAATCGATAATCTAAATTTTTAATCGATACATTTGATTTTAAAACGATAATTTCAATTTTCAATCGAGAAATTCCAATTTTCAACCGATCATCCCAATTTTCAATCAATAATATCAATTTTTCAATCTATAACCCCAATTTTTTTCAATCGATAAATTCCTGAATCCTAAGCATGAGGGCGAAATGTGATATTTTAATCGATAAATTGGATTTTCAACTGATAAATTCGACTTTCAATCGACAATTTCAATTTTCAATCGATAATCTTAATTTTCAAACGATAAATTCCATTTTTAATTTTTTTAAAAAATAAATCAATATTTTAATAGCCACATTGAATTTTCGATCAATAAATTCGTGAAGCCTGGGTCTGAGGGTCCAAAATGTGAATTTCTTATCGATAACTTGATTTTCAATCGATAATTTCAATTTTAATCGATAAATTCGATTATCAATCAATAATCTCAATTTTCAATCGATAATCTAAATTTTCATTCGATATTCTGAGTCAGAGGGTCCAAAAAGTGAAATTTTAATCGATAAATTGCATTTTTCAATCAAGAAATTGAATTTTCAATTTTCATTGATAAATTAGACTTCACATTCGATTTTTTCAATCGATTATCGATTTTCAATCAATAATATCGATTACCTTGTCACTCCAGCGAGACAGCTCAGAGTCTACGCAGCTCAGAATCACTTCGAATGGTCCGTTAGAAATCAGCTGGTCGGTGGCGTCCTGAGCCTTGTAGTCCACCGGTATGGCTCCCAGGCTCTTGACGAAGTCGAAACTAAAAATAGGGCCTTAATAGGGCATCTAAGGTCCAATTACCTGTCTTTGGAGCAGGTGGTGACCACCTTCTCCACTCCCCAGGCCTTCAGAAGTTGGATGGCGAGGCTTCCCACTCCGCCAGCGCCGCCGTGGATCAGAACGCGTTCCTCTGAAATCAAATTGTATTTTCCAACCTCAGGCCGCTTTTAACAACCGCTTTTGGCAACCTCAGACCGCTTTTTGCCTCATTTTTCGGCGATTTTTGACCTACTAGGGATCTTGTTTGGATTCATCCTGGCGTAGAAGACCAGCGCGGCCCAGGCTGTAGAAGCGGAGTAGGGAAGGGAGGCCGCCTGGACGAAATTCAACCCAGAAGGAAGCGGGACGCAGCAGGAAGCGTCGGTCAGGACGTACTCCGCGTGGGTTCCTTGGTCGATCGGCGGTACCACAGCCATCACCTGAAGATTTAGATGGTCAAGCGGCCTTTGGTTGCCAAAAATCGGCTTTTAATTGCCGAAAAGCGGCCTTTTATTGACAGAAAGCGGCCTTTGGTTGCCAAAAAAGCAGGTCAAGCGGCCTATGGTTGCCAAAAAGCGGCTTTTATAGGCAAAAAAAGCAGGCCAAACGGTCTTTTAATTGCCAAAAATTGGCTTTTAATTGCCAAAAAGCGGCTTGCTTTTAATTGCCAAACATTGGCTTTTAATTGCCAAAAATAGGTCAAGCGGTCTTTGCTTGCCGAAAACCGGCTTTTAATTGCCAAAAGGCGGCTTTAATTTCCAAAAAGCAAGCGGACTTTGGTTGCCAAAAGGCGGCTTTCACTTGTCAAAAAGCAGGTCAAGCGGCCTTTGGTTGCCAAAAATCGGCTTTTAATTGCCAAAAATTGGCTTTTAATTGCCAAAAGGCGGTTTTTAATTGCAAAAAAGCGGCTATAATTTCCAAAAAGCAAGCGACCTTTGGTTGCCAAAAGGCGGCTTTCACTTGTCAAAATGGACTTAAGGCCCTTAAGATCCTAGTTTCTAATGATTTTAGGACCTTAAGATTTTTAAGATCTAATAAATAAGGTAAAATGACTCACTTTGTCTCCAGGAGCGAGGTTATGGACTGAGCCACCGACGGCTTCAACTACCCCGGCGCAGTCCCTTCCGGGGGTTAGGGGGAAGCGGACCTTCTCCAGATCGCAGTTGACGGCCTGTTTCCACTTGGTCAGCATCTCGTTACCGTAACCGTCGATCATTACCGTATCCAGGGGGTTCACACTGGCCGCCTGCAAGAAAACACTGTTTTTCCGATCGATTTTGGACTATTTTCACTATTTTTTTCTGTTTTTGACTAATCGTGGCAAGACCAATTCAAGAATCCTCTAAACTAACCTTAACTTTGATCAAAACCTGCTTGGGATCGGTGAGCACGGGGATAGGGACGGTCTTCAGCGCCAGGGGACCGCTGGGGGCTTCCACCTGCCAGGCGCGCATTTCATAACGCGTGGAGGACGCCCATCGACGGGAGAAAAGTTTGAGCATGCCTGGAAATAAGAAAATCAATAATAAGTAATAAAAATAACAATGAAAAATGAATAATAAAATTTTAAAAATTTCATGACTTAATAAAAGTTACGGTAGGTGGTTAGTGGAAAATGTGTACGTGATCACGTCCGCTCATTTTGTCATCAAAACCTCTCCGCTGGGTTTTGAATTGTTTTCGTCTTCTCGCTTGTTTCCGGATGTATTTTTGTTAATTTAAGTTAAAATATTTTGTAAAAATAGCGTGATTAGTAAAATGAACGTAATAATTATGTATTTAATGCAAGACATAGCCGAAAAAATGAGTTTGAATCACACTTTCCGTTGTGGCTTCTATTTTCCGCTTTTTGGATTTATTTTCATTGTTTTAAATTAAAATATTCAATAGAAATGGTATATTTGCCTAAATATAAACACTAAATAAGTATTTAATGTAAGAAAACGTCGAAAAATTGAGTTTGAATGATGCTTTCCGTTTTGAGGTCAGTTTTCAGCTGTTACTGATTTTTAGGATATTTTTATTCTTTTAAATCAAAATCTGTGTAAATGATAGTATTTTCACGTAAATTTAGCCAATAAATATGTATTTTTTGTGGGGAAAGTCGGAAAATGAGTTTGAACGTAATTTTGATTTTTGCTCAGTTTTCAGTTCTGAGACTTTCTTTTCATTCATTTCTACGTTATTAAGGTTACAATTAAGAAGATAACCAAAATACATATTTTCCTTGGATTTAAGTATTGTTTGTGCCTTTTGGCATTTTGTTATCGAAATCAGCTGGTCCCCATAGAAACGCTGTTTTTGTGTTCCTTTGAATCGAGATTCTCTTGTTTTCGGCTCCAAAATTCTTGTTTTCTCGCTCTTTCCCCCAAAAAACATGTGATAATCGCCGCAATTTAGATGACTACCACTCCCAACAATGGAACTCCCCCTCCGCCTGAGAAGATGGAGGTCGAGCAGGAACTCGACGAGGAGGTGCAGCGCATGTCCACCGACGATCTGAAAAGCCGCACTCATCTCCTGGACAACGAGATCCGCATCATGAGGAGTGAGGTGCAGAGGATCAACCACTCTGTGCAGTCGCTCAAGGAGCGCATCAAGGAGAACAACGAGCGCATCAAGGTATCTCCTTCAGGGTTACTGTAACTAATCGATTTTAGGTCAACAAGCAGTTGCCCTACTTGGTTTCGAACGTCGTCGAGTTGTTGGATCTCGAGGACACCCAGGAGGAGGAAGGTGAGATTCTCCTCAATTTTTTAATATTCAATTCATTTTTTTTAAAAAATAAATTGATAAATATCGATTTTCAGGAGCTAACGTCGACTTGGATGCCCACAAGACCAAGTGCGCTGTGATCAAGACCTCCACCCGTGCCACCTACTTCCTGCCCGTCGTCGGACTGGTCGATCCGGCTGAGCTCAAGCCTGGAGATCTCGTCGGTGTCAATAAGGTGTGTTTACTTCTGTGAAGTCTTCTGAAACCCTCAATTTTCTTAAATTAAAGTTGCCTAAAATTCAAATCGATACAAGTGAAATCCAAATGTTACGTTTCAGGACTCGTATCTCATTCTGGAGAAGCTGCCGGCCGAGTACGACTCCCGCGTCAAGGCCATGGAGGTGGACGAGCGTCCGTCGGAGCAGTACTCGGACATCGGAGGCTGCGACAAGCAGATCCAGGAGCTCATCGAGGCCGTCGTCCTCCCCATGACTCACAAGGAGCGCTTCAAGAACCTCGGCATCCACCCTCCCAAGGGAGTCTTGATGTACGGTCCTCCCGGTAAGTTGTTGGCTGATTTATCCACAAAAATGGATGTGTCTCCTTAAAAAATAGTTCCTGACGGTTCCTTTAAAAATGGAGATTTCTCATCAAAATTGACATTTCAGGTACCGGAAAGACGATGATGGCCCGTGCGGTGGCTGCGCAGACCAAGTCCACCTTCCTCAAGCTCGCCGGTCCCCAGCTGGTCCAGATGTTCATAGGAGACGGAGCCAAGCTGGTGCGCGACGCCTTCGCCCTGGCCAAGGAGAAGGCCCCTGCCATCATCTTCATCGACGAGTTGGACGCCATCGGCACCAAGCGTTTCGACTCCGAGAAGGCCGGAGATCGTGAGGTGCAGCGCACCATGCTGGAGCTGCTCAATCAGCTCGACGGATTCCAGCCCAACGATGAAATTAAGGTGATTTTACTTCTTTTACTTTAATGTTTTAATTTGTTTTAATTTATTTAAAGTATTTAAAAATGTTTTTATTCTATTTTTATCTAAAATATTTAAATAAAATCATCAAAATTCAGGTCATCGCCGCCACCAACAGAATCGACGTTTTGGACCCCGCTCTTCTGCGTTCCGGTCGTCTCGACAGGAAAATCGAGCTCCCCCACCCGAATGAGGACGCCCGTGCCCGCATCATGCAGATCCACTCCCGCAAAATGAATGTCCAGTGAGTTTTTATTTTTATTTTTTATTTCAGATTTCGATTTTTTTAAAGGTTTAATTTTTTATATAAAAAATTAAAAATGGATGTTTGTTTCAGGAAAGACGTCAATTTCGAGGAGTTGGCTCGTTGCACGGATGACTTTAACGGAGCGCAGTGCAAGGCCGTCTGTGTTGAGGCGGTAAGTAAACGACGGAGGAGCTGAATTTACCACAAAAATGGTCCCGGAACGAAAATAGACGATGGACGCGAGCGAGGAATTTTAGACGCAGAGACGTTGTGTGGAAGTTAGAGACGCAGAGGCATAGTCCAACGGTTAGAGACGCAGAGGCAACGTCCGAACATTTAGAGACGCAGAGACAACGTCCGAACAGTTAGAGACGCAGATTCATTGCTTGGAGAAACGCAGAGACATCGCCCAGACGGTTAGAGACGCAGAGACATATCCCAGGCGGTGAGAGACGCAGACACATGGCTCAGACGGTTAGAGACACAGGCAACGCCAGACGGTTAGAGACGCGTAGACATATCCTAGGCGGTTAGAGACGCAGAGACATATCCCAGGCGTTTAGTGACGCAGAGGCAAAGTGCGGACAGTTTGAGACGCAGAGACATAACCCAGACGGTAGAGACGCAGACATTGTCTTTACGGTTAGAAACTTTAATCGTCAAAAATGCATTTTGTCTAAAATACAAGAATTCACTTTAAAAACCTGAAAATATTCCTTTTTTTCAGGGAATGATCGCTCTCCGCCGCGACGCGAAGGAGGTGCTGCACGAGGATTTCATGGACGCCATTCTGGAAGTGCAGGCCAAGAAGAAGGCCAGTCTCAACTACTACGCGTAAACACCCCCGTTCCGGTCTCCATTTTCTCCTCCCCCGCAACCGAAACAGTAATTTATTGGTCATACTTGTCGTCCTTTTGAATATCTGTCCAATGAAATGTACCTTTGCCCGGTCGTTCTGTGTTTTTGTTTAGGCGGTTTCGCCTGAAAATACTTGGCCAAGTTGTTAAAATGAGGTGAATTGAGCGTATTCAAATTTAGTTAATAGGTAGGGAGCCATGGCCGCCTTCATTTCGAGCGGTCTTCTGCGTCTCGGAGGGTTGGTTTCTCTCTCTCTCTCTCTCTCTCTCAACCCTCTCAATTCAGAGCCCCTGAGGGATGGGGTGTATCCCAGAAGCCTTCCTCACTACCTTCCCTCGCCCTGATGGCCGTCTTCCGCTGGATGTGGGCAAGGATGAACTCTCGATAAGGCCCGGAGTGCCGGGCAGTGGACAACTCAACGTCGTCGAGTGGGATCACATGGACCTGAAGAAGTTCCTCCCAGCTGCTCTTCTGAGGTAGCAATTTGAATATAGCGCTGCACCAAGTGATGCACAGAAATTGAAATCCGGCTAAAACCGATTAAAAAGTGGCGTACATGCGGGGAAATCGAGAGAAAATGTCATTGGTTGATTTTCAATGCAATTTCAATGGTCCAGGTCTAAGTTCTCTGAAGATTCCTGAAAAAAAGCGATTTGGGAATTTTTGTCAATTTTTTTTTTTGGAATCCTGTGTCAAAAAGAGAAAATTGTTCCCGAAAATGTAAAATTGTCACCCGTAGGACCGGTCGCCCTCTCTTTCGGATTGGAAATGGAGCATATGCTAATGGAGTATTTGTGATTGTTAGATTTTCTCCTAGGCCGCCCTAGACAGCGGTTGATATTTTTCTGAAAGTTTTTTGTGCGAAAAAGTTTTCCTTAACTTTTTAGTTAAATAAAACGCCATCCTCATCGAAGTTTGCTTACTTAGTAAACAGGAAACTGTTTATTTACTTGGTCATATGAATAGCGCGTTTTATGTGGGTTACTCATCATTTGGTACAGTCAACTGCAACAGCCAGTAGCGTTCACATGTGTAGCTTCCAAATTCACATGTTTTGTGGAAAATGTAAAAGTCTTCTCTTTTATAAGACGCAGAAGTAGTGTTTCCGTCTCAAACAATGGACATATTTTCTGTATAAAAGAATCGGGTTGTTTTCCACTTGAAGGCCTCTTATAAACCGATTGACCCTAATTCTTGCGAGTTTTGACCACAACTTGTTTTCCAAAACGGGCAACCTACTTTTTCAGTATTCCACGTTTAACTCCATGATTTCCGGATTCACATCACCAATTTTGACTAAAAGTAGCCTTAAATTTTTATGATTCTAAACAAACATTATTTTAAATTGTCTTATTTTCAGTACATGGTCGATCCGCACGGCCCTCTACCCCCTCTCCGTGCTGCGCAGTCGAATGCAGCTGCAGAAACAGCACACGGTCTACCGCAGCACCCTCCACGCCTTCTCCGATATTGCCAAGGTGGAGGGAATCCGTGGCCTCTACCGAGTGAGTTATCTCTCTCTCTCTCTCTCTCTCTCTCTCTCTCTCTCTCTTTTCTGAAGATTCTCTCTATGTTGGTTGAGGGATGTGGTTGATCAAAAGCGGCTGTTAAAACGTTTTTTAAACTGTAAAAAACTAGCTATTTTCAGGGTTTCTGGGTTACGGTCCCCCAAATCGGATGTTCCTTCATCTACTCCACCGTCTACGAGAAGACCCGCGCCATGTTGAGCCAGGACTTTGGGTACAAGTCCAGCGCCAGGATCTCCTGTCTGG
The DNA here is from genome assembly GCA_022343465.1 of Oscheius sp. G VE-2021. Lineage (NCBI taxonomy): Eukaryota > Metazoa > Nematoda > Chromadorea > Rhabditida > Rhabditidae > Oscheius > Oscheius sp. G VE-2021. Next base: position 1,603,232 of record JAJQXH010000044.1, on the reverse strand, counting down.
CTGGGTCTTGTGCGAGCTTCGCGTCGCAGGTGAGACCCACCAAAAAAAGGTTTTTGAAGGGCTGAGGATTACGGTAGCATTACTGTAGCAAATGAGACATTACGGTATCACTGGTGGTCTCCCTCGAAACGCTGATTTCGTCTTGGTTTTTGTCACTGGCGGTCACCTGGTGCGTTTTCGCCAAGGAAGCTACACGATGCAGATGTAAAAAGCGGCCAAAGCTATCTGAAAAGCGGCCTAGGGTTGGTAAAATTTGGTTACTGTAGCCTATTTCTGGGGTCAAAGGCCACCAGGGTTATTGTAATTAGTAATTTAGCAGAAAGCTTACCGTTACTTGATTACTGTAGTTTAGTTCGAGCACGAACTGTAGCAGGGAGAAGGTCATATCAGTCTAACGTAACCCATTTCCAATGTAAAATGGTACCTGTACCTAAGAAAAGGTTACGGTAGCAAAACAAGTTCTTTAAAGGTCTATACCCATCTAAATCTTCCTTTTCAGGCGATCTTCGTGCCGACGGACATCGTGGCGCAGTACATGATGATCTACCACAAGGCGGAGAAGCTGGCGGCGGGTAACGACCGCGCCGTGATGGAACGTCTCCAGGCGCAGAAGGACAAGGGCAGTCTGGGCCTGCGGACACTGAAGGCCATCTACGCAGTCGACGGAATCAAGGGGTTCTATCGGTTCGTTTGATTTTTCTCTCTTTTTTAACCCAAAGGCTTGAAAAAACGAAGAAATTTAACAGAAAAGCTAAAAAGAAGGCAATTTCAGTGGTTTCTGGGCGTCTGCCTCGGTCTACGTGCCGATCTGCTTCGTCTTCTGGCCGACGTACTACTGGGTGTTGGATGGACTGCACGCCCTGCATCCGCCCACGACGAGGACCCTCCTGCTGGACCAGACGGTGGCTGCGATCTGTGGAGGGATCACCAGCACTCTATGCACCAATCCATTCGAGATGTTGAGGATTCGCACGCAGGTAGAGAATGATTTATGCGGATCCGCTTTTTCCGGTGACCTCAGGCCGCTTTCCGCTTTTTCTAGCGACCTCAGGCCGCTTTCCGCTTTTTCTAGCGACCTCAGGCCGCTTTCCGCTTTTTCTAGCGACCTCAGGCCGCTTTCCGCTTTTTCTAGCGACCTCAGGCCGCTTTCCGCTTTTTCTGGCGACCTCAGGCCGCTTTCCGCTTTTTTCTGACTACCTCAGGCCGCTTTCCGCTTTTTCTGGCTACCTCAGGCCGCTTTCTTAGGTTTATCACTTTTATTTCAATGTCATCTATTCAGATGCACCGTGGCACCTACAAGGACAACATCGAGCGAATGATCCGCAACGAGGGCTGGGGCGTGCTCACCAAAGGACTGCCTCCTCGGTTCGTCTCTCTTTCTCTCTCTCTCTCTCTCTCTCTCTCTCTCTCTCTCTCTCTCTCTCTCTCCCTCTCTCTAATTCCCTCTCTTTTCAGTCTGATCGCCAATTCCCTGAACAGCTGCGTTGTGATGGTCGGCTACGAAATAGCGAAGAGGCTGTGCGTCCTGCCCGAGTACAAGGACCGCGTCAAATGGTAGAATCCGAGATTATTTTGAAATCTCCAATGTGGAATACAATAAAAACTTCGAATATTTGATTTTCTCTTTTTTGAATTTGTTGTTTGCTCGATAGCATATTTCTAGTTCGTGTGTTTCTTTGTTAGAAGTGTTTTTGTTAAATTTTTATTATTATTTTTAAATTTTAATTTAGAAATTTAAAAAAAAGTTTGCAGTTGGTAGGCACAGGCCCGAGAATTTCGGCGGGACTAGGGTATGAGCGCGGAGAGACTTCCGCAGAAACAGAACAAATTAGTGAAGCGGTGAATACTGCGACGAAATGGCCTCGTCCGATCAGCTACACGAGACCATGGATTCGCCAACTAAGGTAAATCACGAAGATATCGGAATTTGGGCTAGCTCGGTCTATTTTAGACCGGAATATTTTTGGCCTATTTTTATATGTTCTATAGCAAGAGAAGCAGAGATAAGGTGTTCGTTTAACTTTTATGGTTATTTGTAAAAAAAAAATTGTTATTTTTCTATTTAGTTCTTCTTTAAAGTTCAAGTACTAATTGATAGATTTTAACTGTAAACTTCGTCAAAATATGAGCTGGTGCGAGGTTCTCCGAAGAATTTTGGAGCTAAGATGATAATTTAATATTCAATGAAGTTTCAATAAATCTTGAAAACAACTCTAAATGGTTCAATTTAGAATTTATTTAAAATTTCAATTAACTTTTTAAAAAATATTAAAAATTGTAAAAGTTGGTGTCCGATAAAAATTGACGAAAACTTTTAAATTTGAAATGTTCTTCTCTGATTTACGTCAGGTACAACGCTCTGACCTGAACGGCGTCATCTAAACGACTTTTTAAAATTGGTCTGACAATTCTTTCTCAAACGGAAGTTTTCATATTTTTTGCTAAAAGTCTTCTTCTAAAAGCTCATATTTATTGCGACATTGCCACACCCTGACATGGGCCTGAATTGCAAACTAAGACGGATAATGCCCACCATTTAGTCAAACAGTGCTAGAATTTCTTGCCAAAATTCTAATTTCAGGGCAAATTGTTGGTTATCCAATGGGAGCACCTGAACCTCTACAAGTTCTACCCACTAGCACTGGCCTCTTCCTGGTCCATCCGCTGCTTCCTCTACCCAATGTCCGTCGTCAAAAGTCGGCTGCAACTGCAGAGACAGAACAACATGTACCGGTTCGTCCTTTTTAATCCTTTAAAGTTCATTTTCTATTTTAGAAATAGATTTTTCCATTTAAAAATACCTTTTTAAACCCTAAAAACCTCATTTTCAGAGGGATGCGCCACGCTTTTGTGGAAATACTGAAGACGGAGGGAGTGGGGGCGCTCTACAGGGTTTGTATTTTGTATTTTGCCTTCTTTTTTATTTTTTTTAAAATTTTTATATTTAAATTCAATTTTAAAGCCAATTTTCAGGGTTTCTGGATGACGTTGCCCCAGCTGTCGGCTTCCTTCCTCTACTCGTCGACCTATGAAAGAACGAGGGATCTGCTCCAAACGTACACCAGTATTCAGAATCCGGCGTTTTTGTCCGCTTTGGCAGGTAGAATTCTCTTCTTTTTATTGAAAATTCAGTTTGAAAACGCTTGTAAAATGGAGAAAACAGCAAAAAGTTGTTTAAAAATACAGTATTTTAGGACTTTGTAAAGAGATTCAGGGACGCAGAATCACATAATAAATCATAATGTTAGAGACGCAGAGAGTCTGGCAGTGGCTCTAAGAGACGCAGAGGAAATATATGACAAACTCAGACAGTCAGAGATCAAGAGGAAGACTGGTTGTGAGAGGCCCAGAGAAAATCTGAATAATAGAGACGCAGAGGGTCAGGCTTAGAGAATCTAACGATCTGACAGTTAGAGAAACAGAGACGCAGAGGAGGACTGGTTGTGAAACGCAGAAGATAAGCTGCTTTTTTCAATTAAAAGCCGCTTTTGGCAACCAAAGGCCGCCTGACCTGCTTTGTGAAATAAAATCCGCTTTTTGGCAACCTTGCTATCTTTTCAGAGATGCAGAGTCGGTAAGAAAAGCAGAGACACAGATAATGAGGCAGACGGTCGGAGACGCAGAGCTTTAGACATAGAAACTATTCTAACTATGTTAAAATCATTTCTCTTGCTTCCTCGTTTACAAAGCTTCGTCTAGACGCAGAGGAAGTCCATACGCGTAAACGGAATACAAGCTAGGCGTGAAGTCTTCAGGTGGTCGCAGATGGCTGTCACCTAAAATTCCCATTTTGGACTATTTCGATAGAAAACGAAATTTGTCTATTTTCACATTTAAATAGTTCATAAAAAATAAAGTGCACCGGCGGGGATCGAACCTTCGGCCGTTTTCTTGGTAATTTTAGTATCAACGGGCCAGACCGGGCTATTTTAGATGTTGAATTTTACCTTTTCTTATTTTTGAGATCAGATTCTTCCTTCAAATTCAAATTTTCAGGAGGAATCGCCTCGCCGTGTGCGCAGTTGGTCTTCGTGCCCACCGACATCGTAGCCCAACACATGATGGTCCACAACAATCCAGAGGCATTCGGAGGTTTCTCTCTCTCTCTCTCTCTCTCTCTCTCTCTCTCTCTGTTTCTCTCTCTCTCTTTCTCTCTCTATCTGTCTCTCTGCGTTTCTGACTATCTGATTCTCTCTGCTTCTCTGGCCGTCTGCGTCTGACAAGCTTCATCTTCCTCTGCGTCCTTGACTCATTTCTTGTAACCTGTGTTGATTCTTCCGACAATGTCTGCCTGTCTGACTCGCGTCTCTGACCGCCAGACTGTGACTATCTGCATCTTTCTTTCTTTCTCTCTCTCTCACTCTCTTTCTAACCTCTCTCTCTCTCTCTCTAACCTCTCTTCAGGCAGTAAAAAGAACGTCCCCGTGGCCGAAGCCGTCCGCGCCGATGGCCTCGCCGGCAAACGCACCCTTGGTCTCCGCGTCGTTCGCGCAGTATACAAAGTAGACGGTCCCTCCGGCTTCTACAGGTCAGCCTTTTTTATTTATTTTTAAACCATTTCAAAAAAAATTAAAATAAGGGTTTTCCTCTGAAACCAATCATTTTTTTCTCTAAAAATGAAGGTTTCTTGTCTAAAAATCACGGGTTTTCAACTTAAAATTCAAATTCAGGGGCTTCTTATCCTCAGTGATGTTGTACATTCCCTCTACGATGGTCTTCTGGTCCACCTACTACCACGCCCTAGGCATGTTTAGGATGGTTAGAATTGAGGTTTGTGGGCTTTCTAGGATTTTTCGGTCCTTGATAACCATTTTTCAACTTCTAAGCACCCAATATTCTAATTTCAGATGACGGAGGTCCTGTCGGGAGTGCGGCCTACGAAGCCGAGTGAGGTAGACGACCGGAACCTGTTCTTGGATCAGGCCGTCTCTGGATCCATCGGAGGAATCGCCTCCGCCATCGCCACCAATCCACTCGAGATGCTCAGGATACGCCTTCAGGTTGGATTTTGGTCCTTTTTTGGGTTACGGTATCTTTTTTTGTGAATTTTTGTGGGTTTTTTAGGGTTACGGTATGTTTTCAGGCCTAAAATTCAAATTTTAAGGTGCACCGAACAAATTACATCGAGACGATTACGCGGTTGTGGAAGTACGAGGGATTCAAAGTATTTACTAAGGTTTGTTTTAAGAAGAGGCCTTAGGTTGCCAGAAAAAGCCTCTTGCGGCCTGAGGTTGTCAGAAAAAGCGGCCTGAGGTTGTCAGAGAAAAGCGGAAAGCGGCCTTAGGTTGCCAGAAAAAGCGGAAAGCGGCCTGAGGTTGTCAGAAAAAAAGCGTAAAGCGGCCTGAGGTCACCAGAAAAAGCGGCCTGAGGTCGTCAGAAAAAGCGGAAAGCGGCCTGAGGTTGTCAGAAAAAAAGCGGAAAGCGGCCTGAGGTCACCAGAAAAAGCGGAAAGCGGCCCTGTTTGTCTCTATATTCAAATTTTCCAGGGTCTGGCGCCTCGCGTGGTGAACAACAGCCTCTATTCGTGCCTTGTGATGCTCGCCTACGAGACAGTGAAGAAGCTCTGCGTTCTGCCCGAGTACAGGGACCACGTCGTATGGTGACCTCACGTCCTCACGTGTTCATGTCTTCACGTACCCACGTCCTCCCGAGCTCACGTCCTCACGTGCCTCATTTAATCCCCTATGAATCTAGTCCTTGAGAATGAAATGTATAACTTCTAACCCATTCCCACATCCAATCAACCCCACTTTGCCAATGTCGATACATGCTCAACTGGTACCCGATTGTTTATATTTAGATTCTATTTTTCGCTATTTTTCGCTGTAGTTAGCCATTTCTCCACCATTTATTGCCTCTATTGAGGCCAAGTGATAGCCTAGCTACGAAGAGATTAGTAAATCATAGCTAAAACCTCTTTTGTTCACAAAAAATCTGGTTTTTGGGCCAGTTTTGAGTATTTTTAAGCCTATTTTCAGGTGTTTAGGACGTTTTAAAAGGCAATATTCAGATGTCGTTGCGGAAATGGATCTCGCGCTTCGAGAGGGTCGGACAGTGGCACATCATCGACGCCAATCAACAGGTGAGACCTTAAAAAATTTTAATTTTAAAATCTTTTTTTTTTAATTTAAAACTAACATTCGGCCTCATTTGAATTTAGCGAACCCAAATTTGCATATAGCACCTCAAAACGTACATTTTGGTTATATTTTAAGCCCAGTGGCACCTCCTGTTGCGGTATTGAACCGTACTGGTCGGTCAAATATGGTTTTAATCAATTTAAATTCGAATTTTATGTTTAAAAGTGCGTAAAATTATCGTTGAAATTGGTATTTTCTAAAGTTTACCAGCCGATCTGTTGTTTTTTCGATTTTAAAATGCTATTTTTCAAAGTATCCTCGAAAATTTCCCGCTTTTTTTAAAGGTGTGTTTTGGCAACCTGAGGCCGCTTTGAACAGCCGCTTTCGGCAACCTGAGGCCGCTTTTAACATCTGCTTTTGGCAACCTCAGGCCGCTTTTAACATCTGAATTTGACAACCTCGCAATCGCAATAACAAATGGGAGAAGCATGTTGCTCCAAGATTTTCCTTATTTAAATTCACTTTTCAGGGCGCCTTCCGTCTTGGAGAGGCCACTTGGTCGTCGTCAAATGCAAGGAGATCGCCATGCACGGATTCTACTGGAAAACACCACTTTCCAATGTGATAAGGTAGGCACACGTTCACTCACAGATTCACGTACACACAATTACACTGTGGCTAAAATTTGCCACTAAAAACATCAATTTTTTGCCAGAGAAACCTATTAAACAAACAACAGCAAAAAAGTTAAACAAACAAAAAATACACCAAGAAGAAAGAAAATACACGGACCAAAAAGTTCCAGACTGCGCGTGGCAGCGAAAAACTCTTTCCAAACGTTCCCTGTGTGTTCTCTGTGTGGGATCAATATTTGACTTGTACTATTGGAAACCGCCGTCGGAGGTGCAATCGGGCTTAAAATGACTTTTAAAAGTCGTTTTGCGGGTGCTGTATGCAAATTTGGGTTGCTAAATTCAAATGAGACTGGATTGTTGGAAACAATGTGTGGAACCGGGCCCCCCAAAATTTTCGAGTCATTCTGGCCCGTGAGAACCCTGATATTCACTTATTTGTATTAATTTTAAATATACAAATTGCGTACGAAAAAAATAATCCGGTTGATTATTATCGATTTGACGAGCAACATATAAAGTTTTCAACCTGACGCGCAAAATATGCTTTTGTACGCAATCACGTACATTTCTGCATGTGATCCGGCGACTATAGTCCATGTGTTCTTTTCGCTCGAATTTATTGATTTTAATTATTTTTTAAGTTTTTAATTTAACAATTTAGAGAAAAAGTTTTTAATTTAAAATTTTTGCAGTTTTTGGGCTCAAGAAGTTAGGCGAGACTAGGGTAGGAGAGAATTCCCCAGAAACCCAGAGTTAACTAATTAGTGAAGATTTGAATATTGCGACATGACTTCGAATGATCAGCTACGTGAGACCATGGATTCGCCAGTTAAGGTAAATCAATAAAAAAAAATTTTTCTTTTTTATTAATTTTAATTTTTTTTTAAAGATTTTTTAAAAATTTTGGCTCGCCCGGTATTTGGAAAATGCGTTTTCTGCTGAAGTGCTAATTTTATACGTTACTGAATAAATTTTCCCGATCTTTCGAACTTTCTAATGAACTTTCGGTCGCGCTGGCGGCTTTTTAAAAGTTACGGCGGCTGCAACACACTGATATGAATGGCCTTTTGAACCTTTTCTTCGGACTTTGACCTACTTCCGGTCGCCGCGGGCAACCATAGGCCGCTTTTTAGCCTTGCGACAGATTTTTGAACTAACTCAGGCAGGCATAGGTGGATTTTTAAACCTGTGGCCGCATCTGGCAACCATATGCCGCTTTTTGACCTACTTCCGGCCGCACTTGCCAACCATAGTCCGCTTTTTTGCTAAGCTTCGAGGATCTTTTCGAACTAATTACGACCGCATTTGCCAACCATAGGCCGCTTTTCGAACTACTTCCAGCCGCATCTGACAGGCAGACCGCTTTCTTTTTAAACAATTCGGGAAGCAGCTGGCAAAACGGCCGCTTTTTTTTAGGTTCCGTTCGCTTTTTTATCACTTCCGGCCACATCTGGCAACCGCAGGCCGCTTTTTGATCTTTTGGACGCTTTTATTTTATTTCAGTCACTTTTTGAACTACTTCCGACCACATATGGCAATCACAGGCTGCTTTTTTAGGTTCCGGTCGCTTTTTAAGCTTCCGTCGCTTTATGATCTACTAGCGGCCGCCTCGGGCAACCAAAGGCCGCTTTTTGACCTACTTCCGGCCGCAGCTGGCAACCATAGGCCGCTTTTTAGCCCCCAGTCGCTTTTTAAGCTTCCGGTCGCTTAGGGCAACCATAGGCCGCTTTCAGCTTCTCTTCCATCGCTTTTTGACCTACTTTCGGCCGCAGCTGGCAACCATAGGCCGCTTTTTGACTTTCAGGTCGCTTTTAAGCCGCCTCGGGCACAAATTTTACATCTACGGTTCCAAACCATCGTGGGAGATTCTACTGGGCTTAAAATGACACTAAACAATGTTTTTGGGGTGTAATATGCAAATTAGATCGGCTAGTGTCAAACGAGACCTGAACGTGTCAGACAGAGAAAACATGTCAAATTAATGTTTTCATGCTAAAATTCCAATTTCAGGGCAAATTGTTGGTGATCGAATGGGAGCATCTAAACCTCTACAAATTCTACCCGCTGGCTTTGGCGGCCTCCTGGTCCATCCGCTGTTTCCTCTACCCAATGTCCGTCGTCAAGAGTCGGCTGCAACTGCAGAGACAGAACAACATGTACCGGTCAGTATTCTAATTTATACATTTTAAAATTAATTTTTTTTTAAATTTAAAAAAATCATTTTTTTCTATTTAAAAATACCTATTTAAAGTTCTAATTCATAATTGTTCGTCTTTTTAAGGTTTTAAAATTCATTTTCTATTTTTAAAATTCTTTTTTTCTATTTAAAAATGCCGTTTTTAAACCCTAAAACCCCATTTTCAGAGGGATGCGCCACGCTTTCGTGGAAATACTGAAGACGGAGGGAGTGGGGGCTCTCTACAGGGTTTGCATTTGAATTTTGCCTTCTCCTTTAATTTTACATTCATTTTTACAGGGTTCTCACGGGCCGGGCTGACTCGGCCCGTGTCTGCCCGTCCACTCATATTGGTTCTATAAACCAATCGACCAAGGTTCGATCCCGGTCGGTGCTCTTCTTGTTCTCTGTTGAATTCTAATTACTAATACAATAAATAAACCCATATTTAACGCATTTTAAAGTTTAAAAATTAATTTAAAAATTTAAATTTTTATATTTATGTTATTTTTTAAAATTTTTATTGTTTTGTTATTTTTTTTTAAATTTAGTTTAAACAGTTTAGAAATTAATTTGTTAAAAAATATAAATTTTTAAATGGAAATTTCACAATTTCAGTTTTAACATTTTGAATTTTTTAAAATTGTTTACAGACGGAAAATCTCCACGATTTGAGGGTGAAATTAAATTTTCAGGGTTTCTGGACGACCTTGCCCCAGGTGTCCGCTTCCTTCCTCTACTCGTCGGCTTACGAAAGAACGAGGGATCTGCTCCAAATCTACACGAGCATCCATAATCCAGCCTTTTTGAACCCTTTGGCAGGTTTGCTTTCTATTTTTAAATTTTTTAGGGGGAATTACGTTAAAAAAAACTTTTAATGCGAAACCCCATAAAAAATGGTGGAAAACAGCAAAAATTAACATTTTTTATCTTTAATTTAGAGATTTTGGAGTTTTACTGTCCAAAATGGGACATTTTCGGTTTCAAATTCAATTTTTTCAGGAGGAATCGCGTCGCCGTGTGCGCAGTTGGTCTTCGTTCCCACCGACATCGTAGCCCAACACATGATGGTCCACAACAATCCAGAGGCATTCGGAGGTTTCTTTTTCTGACTTTCTCTCTCTCTCTCTCTCTCTCTCTCTCTCTGTCTCTTTCTCTCTCTAATTCCCTCTCTCTTCAGGCAGTAAAAAGAACGTCCCCGTGGCTGAAGCCGTCCGCTCCGATGGTCTCAAAGGCAAACGCACCCTCGGTCTCCGCGTCGTCCGTGCCCTCTACAAAGTAGACGGTCCCTCCGGCTTCTATAGGTTATTTTCTTTCCTTTTCTCATTTTCCCCTTAAAATAAGGCTTTTCCAACTCAAACTTCAAATTTAGAGGTTTTCTGTCGTCACTGATGTTGTACATTCCCTCTACGGTGGTATTCTGTGCAATCTACTACCAGGCCCTAAGTCTACTTAGGATGGTTAGAGTTGAGGTAAGAACATGGCTTTAAAAAATAATTTTAAAACCTTTTTTAAAAAAATTTTAAAAATTAGCTTTTAACTTTTTTCTAAATAATTTTTAAAAAAATGTTTTAAAAAAATTACAAAAACATTTTTAATTTTAATAAATTAATTTTAAAATTTCAACTCAGAAAAAGGTTCTTTTTATGCTTCTAAGCACCCAATATTCTAATTTCAGATGACGGAGGTGCTGTCGGGTGTGCGGCCGACGAATCCAAGTCAGGTAGACGACCGGAACCTGTTCTTGGATCAGGCCGTCTCTGGATCCATCGGAGGAATCGCCTCAGCCATTGCCACCAATCCACTCGAGATGCTCAGGATACGCCTTCAGGTGAGATTTTTGGCATTTTTTTTGGGTTACGGTAGCTTTTTTCTGGATTTTTGGGTTTTTTTAGGGTTACGGTATGTTTTCAGCAAAAATTGCAATTTTCAGGTGCATCGAACGAACTATTCCGAGACGATTACGCGGTTGTGGAAGTACGAGGGATTCAAAGTATTCACTAAGGTCAGTTTTAGAGAATCGCTTTTAGCGGCCTGAAGTTGCCAGAAAAAGCTGAATGCGGCCTGAGGTTGCCATAAAAAGCGGAAAGCGGCCTGAAATCGCCAGAAAAAGCGGAAGGCGACCTGAGGTTGCTAGGAAAAGCGGAAAGCGACCTGAGGTTGCCAGAAAAAGGGAAAAGCGGCCTTGTTTGTCTCTATTTTCCAATTTTCCAGGGACTGGCGCCCCGCGTGGTGAACAACAGCCTCTATTCGTGCCTTGTGATGCTCGCCTACGAGACGGTGAAGAAGCTCTGCGTACTGCCCGAGTACAGGGACCACGTCGTCTGGTGACCTCACGTCCTCACGTGATCTTCCGTACCCACGTCCTCACGTGTTCATGTCTTCACGAGATTAGTAAATCATAGCTAAACCTGTTTTATTGACCAAAAATCTGGTTTTTAAGCCAATTTTGTGTATTTTATGGACTTTTCAGTTGTTTCGGGTGGTTTCAAAGGCAATATTCAGATGTCGTTGCGGAAAGGGATCTCTCGCTTCGAGAGGGTCGGACAGTGGCTTCAATTCGCCCGCCAGTGGCACATCATCGACGCCAATCAACAGGTAAATGACCTACAAATGAGGTGACAACTTACGAGGGAACCTATTTTCATCAGTATAGCCAAATGAAACGTGGAATATCGGAAAAGGTGGTCACATACTTGTAGTTTAAGTCTGCGTTTTCAAAATCTGCTGAGCTGCCTTGGTTTTTGAGTAATCGCATATTTTCTGTCGCCGCTATTCCCCCGCGTTATAGTCATGGATGCGCCACAAAGGTAAAAGTGTGCCTCGGTGGTGAAGTGGTAGCGCGTCCAACTCTTATTTGCAGGACGCTGGTTCGAATCCCTTCGATGATTTTCTTTTTGCTTTTTATATATTTGAAGATATACAAACATTCGTTTTCTCTGAATTCTGTTTTGGATTTTTTGAAAATTTAAAATGAAGAAAATCAAAGTATTTTTTAAAGAAAAATTCAATTTTCAAAACCATTGGGTTCAAAACAGAATTCAAAGTAAACAAATGTTGTATCCTCGAGGATAAATAAAAAGCAAAAAGAAAATCATCGAAGGGATTCGAACCAGCGTCCTGCAAAACAAGAGTTGGACGCGCTACCACCTCACCACCGAGGCACACTTTTACCTTTGTGGCGCATCCATGACTATAACGCGGGGGGAATAGCGGCGACAGAAAATATGCGATTACTCGAAAACCAAGGCAGCTCAGCAGATTTTGAAAGCGCAGACTTAAACTACAAGTATGTGGCCACCTTTTCCGATATTGCACGTTTCATTTGGCCATACTGATGAAAATAGGTTTCCATGTTAGCCGCCGGAAAATCGTTAATAGAAAATGTAAATATTCGAATTCCTGGCTATTTTCCAGGCAATCATTGCCACTGCTAGATCTTCTCTGTCCGGTGGATTTGCCTTTTCCTTACGTCATTTCCGTGACCTCCAATCTAGTTATTCTAATTTCGAAACGCTATTCGGCCGATTGAAATGACATTTCCAAAGGGAGAATGAGGCCAAACGGTGGGAAATCGTTGCCCGATTGATTGGACATCGGCCAGTATCCATAAAAGGCGGCCTGAGGTCGCCAGACTGGATAAAAAGCGGCTTTAGGTTGCAAAGATCGGCAGAAAGCAGATGTCATAGAAAGCAGAAGCCAAGATCCGCAGCTGAAAGCGGCCTGAGGCTGCAAGAAAGCAAAAAGTTGCAGAAAACGATTTGGGATAGCCGGAAAAAGCAAAAAGAAAAAAGCCTGAGGTCGCCAAATTCTGCAAAAGCCGTAAAGCGACACGGGGCAGTCATGATTCACATAAAGCGGCCTGAGGCTGCTGGTATCCATAGAAAGTAATCCGCCGAAAGCGAAATAGAAAGTATCAGAATTCGCCCAAAGTGGGAGAAAGAGATGAATGGATGTGAATAGGTTGGTGTATGGGCCACCAATCTTTCTGGCATTAGAGGGGATATGGTGCTTTCATTTGAATATAACTTTCCTGTCGTTCCGTATTCTATAAACAAAAACGTTTCAGGACGCCTTCCGTCTGGGAGAGAAGATCGCCCGTCACCTGGCCGGAAAGCAGAAGCCGATCTGGCACCCGGAGACCGACTGCGGAGACCATGTGGTCGTCGTCAACTGCAAGGAGGTCGCCATGCACGGATTCGACTGGAAACACACCACTTTCCAATTTGATAAGGTAGACACACTGCTTTCAGGACTACTTTAACTGGAACTATTTTAAAAATTTAACTTTTGGTACGTGTACCTGTCAAAAAATGCCTATTTAAGGTTATAAAATGTTTTCAAAGGACTAATTTGAAATGCAAGTTCAAAAAAACGTTTAAAGGGGAAGGGCCGTGTAAAATAATTTTTCTGTTTTTGTGATAAAAGTCTCGATCTTATTCCCAGGATTCCGAAAAATACCTCTTTTACCCATTTTGGATCAAAATGAATCGATTTAGGAGCGCTTGAATTTTCGGGAAATTGTCATTTGAATTGCCGCCAACTCTGCGTCTCCCCATTTCCCACACTCTCTCGCCCACTCTAGCCGTGTTTACGTGCGACAAACGCGTAAAACGGCCGTGTAAACGCGCCCCTTTTGCAGTCCAAATCATATAAAAGGGGTATGTTTTGGAATCGGGGAAACGACATCCATTCGATGAAATAATTGTTAAGATGCTTTGAAAAATCAATTTTATGAGGTCCTTCCCCTTTAAATTTACGAGCAGTTTGCCAAAAAAAACGACCAGGGTTCGATCCTGTTTGGTGCATTTTTTGCTTATATTTTATTGGAAAGTATTTTCAATTTTTCTGAATTTTTATGCGAATATATTTTTATTAATTTTTTAAAAATTTCAGTTTTAAAGAATCTTCGCGAAAACCCAAAAAATTAAATAATTAAAAAAAAGTAAACTGAATTAAATTTTTTCGCCATTTTCAGCTGAAATGTTTTATTTCGAAATTGCAAAAATCTATTTTTATAACAAAATGAGGTGATTAGAAAGCAAACGACCAGGGATTTCAGGGGTACCCCAAGTCGAAGGCCGACATTCCCGCCTACCAGATCCACGAATACGACCCCTGCCGGGTGGTCTTCCTCTCCACCTACAAAGTAAGCCACGCCTTCTCTTTCTCGCTCAAAATTCAAATTTCCAGGCCCTGGGAAACAATCTGCTGCGCAGGAGACACATCCAACGGCTGCACCTCTTCCCCGACCTCGATATGCCGGAATTCGTCCGCAAAAACATCGGAAATCAGGTAAAAAAAGCGCTCTTCTGACGTTGAAAAAGCGGTCTTCTGCGGCCTAACGTTGAAAAAGCGGTCTTCTGCGGCCTAACGTTGAAAGTAGCGGTCTTCTGCGGCCTAACGTTGAAAAAGCGGTCTTCTGCGGCCTAACGTTGAAAAAGCGGTCTTCTGCGGCCTAACGTTGAAAGAAGCGGTCTCCTGCGGCCTGAGGCTGTAAAAAGCGGTCTTCTGCGGCCTAACGTTGTAAAAAGCGGTCTTCTGAGGCCTAACTTTGAAAAAGCGGTCTTCTGCGGCCTAACGTTGAAAAAGCGGTCTTCTGCGGCCTAAAGTTGAAAAAGCGGTCTTCTGCGGCCTAACGTTGAAAAAGCGGTCTTCTGCGGCCTAACGTTGAAATAGCGGTCTCCTGCGGCCTGAGGCTGTAAAAAGCGGTCTTCTGCGGCCTAACGTTGTAAAAAGCGGTCTTCTGAGGCCTAACTTTGAAAAAGCGGTCTTCTGCGGCCTAACGTTAAAAAATCAATCTTCTGCGGCCTAATGTTGTAAAAATGCGGTCTTCTGCGGCCTAACGTTGAAAAAAGCTGTCTTCTGCGGCGAAAAAAGCGGTCTTCTGCGGCCTGAGGCTAAAAAAGCGGTATTTAACGGCAAGCTACAGTAACCCTACTGCCGTTGAAATCCAAAAATAGCTACAGTAACCCAATTTGTCGACGAAAACTACCGTAATCCTTTCTTTTTTCAGCTGGAGCAGGTCCAACCTGTCGTGAAGAGGAGTGACCAGTACACGGCCGAGGAGAGGGCAGCCTTCCCCCGCATTGTCAAGTAATTTTCCCCCTTTTTTGGGTCCCAAAGGGGAAATTTCAGATTCGCGCCGGACCACGTGGCCGATTGGGAGACGAGCGTCCAGAACCCCGGAAGACACGTCAAGCCGGGTCCCGGAAAGAAGGAAAAGTAGATATTCTAGGCCGATTCGTTATATTCCAATTACTTTGTTGTCTGTTTGTTTGTTCCAGGAATATAAATCTCATAGAAGGGAGTTATCGATTGGGGAGATTGGCATAGGCCGCTTGAAACAGCCGCTTTTGGCAACATTAGGCGGCTTTTAAAATCCGCTTTTGGTAGTCTTAGGCCGCTGTTGACAGCCGCTTTAGCAACTTTAGGCCGCTTTAAAAAAATGCGCTTTTGGCAACCTAAGGCCGCTTTTATCATCAGATTTCGCAGGTTACTGTATTTGAAAATCGGATTACGGTAACAAAGATCGGGTTACGGTAGCTTTGGGGTTACTTTTTCTATTCTTTAAAGGTAGGTGAGATTACTGTAGCGCAATAATGATTACGGTAGTTAAAGTCGATTTTTGGATTACTGTAGCGTGTTTCATGGTTTAAAGGTCAGTAGGGATACTGTAGGTTACAGAAAGTTACGGTATCATGGGAATGGATTACAGTAGCTAAGGAAAGTGATAGAACCATTTTGAGTTACTGTAGCTATCCATAAAAATGTCAGTAGGATTACTGTAGCGGTCTTAGAGGCGTAAGAGGATTGTCTTACTGTAGTCCATTTTCTTGTTTAAAGAACAGCTTGATGTAACTCAAAACGAAGGATTACTGTAGTTCAAGTATTAGCAGGGTTATTGTAGCTGAGTTTCTTACTACTGTAGCTGAAAGAAGGTTACGGTAGTTTATCGTTAATTACTGGATTACTGTAGTTAAATTGAAGGGTAACCTGATTACTGTATTTATTCTTTGAAGGACCGTTGTTATTATGACAAATTTTGGGTTACGGTAATAAAAATTAGGCAATTCAGAGGGGTTACTGTAATTGACGAAAGGTCAATGTAATCTATTACTGATTATATTCTACGGTTTACTGAACGGGATTACTGTATTTTTTTCGAAAAAACGGGGTTACTGTACCTGGTTGGGCAGGATTACTGTATTTTTGTCGAAAAAGCGGGGTTACTTACCTGGTTGGGCAGGATTACTGTATTTTTTGTGGAAAAAGCGGGGTACTGTACCTGGTTGGGCAGGATTACTGTATTTTTGTGGAAAAAGCGGGGTTACTGTACCTGGTTGGGCAGGATTACTGTATTTTTTCTCTCGAAAAAGCGGGGTTACTGTACCTGGTTGGGCAGGATTACTGTATTTTTTCTCTCGAAAAAGCGGGCTTACTGTACCTGGTTGGGCAGGATTACTGTATTTTTGTGGAAAAAGCGGGGTACTGTACCTGGTTTTCGCTGTTTTCACGGACCATATTCAAAATCGCCTGAAAAAGCGATAAATATGGCAACGAATGCGCAAAAAAGCCACGGAAAGCCATAAAAATCAGCTTTTTTTATGGACGATTGAGAACTGGAGCAAAATCGACCGCTACCGTTTCTTCTCTCCTCGTTCCATTTTTTAAAAATATGAATGTTTAAAAAATGTGAATTATTCATATTCGGCTACCGTAACCCAATCCAAATTCCAAATAAAGATACCGTAACCCTTAAAATTAAAGTAAAATTACCGTAGGACAAAAATTGGGATACTGTATACGAAAATATGGCTACAGTAACCCAATTAAAAGTCCATAGTAGGCTACCGTAATCCATTTCAAAGTTTATATTAGGGTACCGTAACCCAGTCTAAATTCCAAATAAGGACCGTAACCCAACTTAAAGTCCATTTTAGGCTACCGTAACCCAACCCAAATTCCAAATAAAGATACCGTAAACCAATACAAAGCCCATTTTAGGGTACCGTAACCCAAATCAAAGTTCATATTAGACTACCGTAACCCAACTCAAAGTCCATTTTAAGCTACCGTAACCCAATACAAAGTCCATATTCGGATACCGTAACCCAATCCAAATTCCAAATAAAGATACCGTAAACCAATACAAAGCCCATTTTAGGGTACCGTAACCCAATTCAAAGTTCATATTAGACTACCGTAACCCAACTCAAAGTCCATTTTAGGCTACCGTAACCCAATACAAAGTCCACATTCGGTTACCGTAACCCAATCCAAATTCCAAATAAAGATACCGTAAACCAATACAAAGCCTATTTTAGGGTACCGTAACCCAATTCAAAGTTCATATTAGACTACCGTAACCCAACTCAAAGTCCATTTTAGGCTACCGTAACCCAATACAAAGTCCACATTCGGATACCGTAACCCAATCCAAATTCCAAATAAAGATACCGTAACCCAACTCAAAGCCCAATTTAAGCTACCTTAACCCAATTAAAAATTAGTGTTACTGTCAAAACCAATTGATTAGCCGGAAAAAAGCTATCCATCACGCGATTTTTGAATGTGGGCGTAAAAATAAAAGCCACGGAAAGCCATAAAAATCAGCCCAAAAATGTGCCCTCTCCTTAAATTTTGTTCCTAAATTCTATGTTTCAGATGGATTCCCTTCCCAATGAACTCCGTTGTAAAATTCTGAGCTATCTTCCCAGAAGCGATGTCACCCGATGTGAACGATTGAACACTTTCTACAGAAAATTTATAACAGAAACCCTCCCCAAACCGACAGTTTCTTTGATTATTGGGATGGTACGTTTAAGTTATTTTTTTAATTTTTTAAATTATCTAATTTTAATTTTAAGGGCCAATTGAGCTTCCACTTCATATCAGGCGAAAGTTGCTATAAGTGCCAAATTGGACCAGAAGGGGTGCTAAAAATAAAGAACCGAGGCAACCACAAGGGATTGTTGTTACTTAAGCAGTCATTCATGGACTTCAGTGAGTCTACCTCAAAATTTGATTTTGACAACCTAAGGCCGCTTTTAACAACTGATTTTGTTAACCTAAGGCCGCTTTACCATCTGCTTTTGGCAACCTCAGGCCGCTTTTGAAATCTGTTTTTGGCAACCTAAGGCCGCTTTAACGTCTGATTTTGGCAACCTTAGGCCTCTATTTACCATAGATTTCATTTCTCTCTGCTTGACAACATAAGGCCGCTTTTGACATCAGATTTTGCGGATTATTGTAGTTGAGAAACGAATTACGGTAGCAAAGATCGGGTTACGGTAGCTTTAGGGTTACTTTATCGATTCTTTAAAGGGCAGTAGAATTAATGCAGCGCAAGAATGATTACGGTAGTTAATATCAATGTTTGGATTACTGTAGTCTATTTCATGGTTTAAAGGTAAGTTGGGATACTGTAGGTTTACAGAAAGTTACGGTAGCATGAGGATTGATTACAGTAGCTGAGGGAAGGTGTTGGAACCACCTTGGTTTGGGTTACTGTACCTATCCATCAAATGTCAGAAGGATTACTGTAGCGTGATTAGAGAGAGGTACAGTACTTGATACGTAAGACACGTAAGAGAGAGAGTATGGTTACTGTATCTCGTGCGAGCTGCTAGGTTACTGTAGTCTAATTCAAGCCTCAGTAGCGTTGATTTTGGCTTCTGACGTTTGTTTTGGCAACCTAAGGCCGCTTTTGGCATCTACTTTTGGCAACCTAAGGCCGCTTTTGACTGTTATTGGCAAGAAAAGGCAGCTTTTGGCATTTCCTTATGGTAACCAAAGGCCGCATTTAACAACTACTTTTGGCAACCTAAGGCCGCATTTAACAACTACTTTTGGCAACCTAAGGCCGCTTTTAACGTTTGCTCTTGGCAACCTAAGGCCGCTTTTGACATTTCCTTATGGCAACCTAAGGCCGCCTTTTGCAACCTGAGGCCGCTGGAATTTAAAAATTTATTTGGAAAAAATTATCCTCCGTTTCAGATATGTTATAGGAAAGTTTTACTTTTGAAGCAAAAAATAATCTTTTTTTATTATTACAATGAGTTTAGCAGTTTTTGCCAAGTTTCCGTAGCCCGGACGCGCGCGCAATAACCCGGAACAAAAAATTCAAAGGAGAATGATCGTCTTAATTCAGTTTTTTTCAGCTCTCCAACAGCTTCCTCGCATCCCCGAGAAAAACCTTTTTTCAAATGGCTCCTCAGAAAATTTGACCTGCAATCTTTGGAAATTGTGAGTTTTTAAAAACCGAAAATTACCTTATTTGGCTTTTTTCAGCAACCCCATGCTGAAACGGATAAAATCTGTGATTTACTGGAAGAAACTATGGAATCGGTCGAATTTCGCTGTCCAACGGTTATTTTAAAGCAAAGAACGCACTGTCGCGGACTATATGGTTGCCCAGGGGTGGCGAAAAAGTTCCTGCCAAAGTTTTGTGCCTACCAAAAGAAACTCAAAGGTACGCAAATTTATTGTAAAAATATTAAAGGGGAAGAACCGCGTAAAAATAATTTTTCTGTTTTTGTGATAAAAGTCTCGATCTAATTCCCAGGGTTCCGAAAAATACCTCTTTTACCCATTTTGGATGAAAATGAACCGATTTAGGAGCGCTTGAATTTTCGGGAAATTGTCATTTGAATTGCTGCCAATTCTGCGTCTCCCCATTTCCCACACTCTCTCGCCCACTCTGGCCGTGTTTCCGTGCGGCAAACGCGTAAAACGGCCGTGTAATCGCGCCCCTTTTGCAGCCCAAATCATATAAAAGGGGTTTGTTTCAGAATCGTGGAAACGACATCTATTCGATGAAATAATTGTAAAAAGACTTTGAAAAATCGATTTTACGAGGTCCTTCCCCTTTAATAGAACTTTTCACATAAGACATCAAACTGGGTTTGAGACACTTTTAACGCTGATGAACATTGTTATTAATGAACATTCGAGTTTTACCTTTAAAAAAAGAGTCCAGAACCAAAAAAAACGTAAAAATTGTTGCGAATTCGCGTTTTTTTCGCATTTTGAGACCCTTTACTTATCAGGTGGGAAAGAAACGGGCCTTTTATTTAAAAACTAGAGATTTTTACGCAACTTTCGAGAAAAAAAAATTCTAAATTGGAGTGCTTATAAATGCTAAAATTTCGACCAAACATGCCTAGTTTGCAAAAATTTTGTTTAGTTTTCAACGTTTTTGTTTGAAAAGTTAACATTGAAACTTTCTCTTTTTTTCGGTCCTTTGAAAATACAGCGGTCCTTTCATTTTTTTCCGGTCCTTTCATATTTTTCCGGTTTTTTTCAAAAATTTTCCGGTCCTTTAAAAAAAATTTTTTTAAATTTATTATTTACCCTTTTAAAATTTTTTTGATTTTTTAACCCTTTTAATCGAAGAGATGCCTTAATGAGGAAGGACCGCGTAAAAATTATTTTTCTATTTTTGTAATAAAAGCCTAGATCTCATTCCCAGGATTCCGAAAAATACCCCTTTTACCCATTTTGGATCAAAATGAACCGATTTAGGAGCGCTTGAAATTTGGGGAAATTATAATTTGAATTGCCGCCAACTCTGCGTCTCTCCATTTCCCACACTCTCTCGCCCACTCTAGCCGTGTTTCCGTGCGGCAAACGCGTAAATCGGCCGTGTAAACGCGCCCCTTTTGCAGTCCAAATCATATAAAAGGGGCATGTTTCGGAATCGTGGAAACGATATCTATTTGATGAAATAATTGTAAAGAGACTTTGAAAAATCGATTTTACGAGGTCCTTCCCCTTTAAGATAAGCTTAGTGTAAGTAACAGGGTTGACAAATTAAAATGGTTGAAAAGCGAAAAAAAATTAAAAGGATAAAAATTAATGAAAAATTTTTTTTAAAGGACTGGAAAATTTTGAAAAAACCGGAAAAATATGAAAGGACCGCTGTATTTTCAAAGGACCGTTAAAAAATTCTCTTATAATCATTGTCATGGATTTGGACTAGGCCTCCGATTTAACTTTTAAAAAAAACCTAGTTTTTCAGAGCGTTTTCAAAATTCCTTGTTTCGTCTGTACAACAAATAAGTTTTCACTATTACATTCGTTGTGCCCGTAAATTTTCCCATATGTTAATATGTACCAGAAGTTAAAGCCCCGCTTCGCGGGTCTTTTCCTTCTGGTGTCAGCGGCCTTCGGCCGCCTCGGGGCCGCTTCGCGACCCAACGGACAATAACGGTAGCGGGTGAGCGCTCGGGTCGGGTACCAAAGTGCGGCCGACCGCTCCGGCGCTTCGCGCCTCCACGGATGGCGGCCGCACTTTGGTACCCTCCCCTCGCTTAATCACCGCGCACCCATGTCTACCCTCTGGAAATGAGAAGGCCTATTCATAGAAATTTCACGCTGCGCTGCTAACCAAGAGAGAGAAAACCTTCAAATGTATATAAGGATGATTTTAAAAAAACAATTTCTTTTAAAAATTTGAAGTTTAAAATTCTGAAATACCGTAACCCGTTCCAAAATTCGATATTGACGTAATACCCTCAGAATTGGGTTTTTTTAAGGGGAAGGACCTCGTAAACGATATTTTTCAAAGTCTCTTTACAATTATTTCATTGAGTGGATATCGTTTCCACGATTCTGAAACACACCCCTTTTAGATGATTTGGACTGCAAAAGAGGCGCGTTTACACGGCCGTTTTACGCGTTTGCCGCACGGAAACACGGCTAGAGGGGGCGAGAGAGTGTGGGAAATGGGGAGACGCAGAGTTGGCGGCAATTCAAATTGCAATTCCCCAAAATTTCAAGCGCTCCTAAATCGGTTCATTTTTATCCAAAATGGTTAAAAGAGGTATTTTTCGGAATCCTGAGAATGAGATCTAGGCTTTTATCGCAAAATCAGAAAAATTATTTTTACGCGGTCCTTCCCGTTTAAACTCAAATTACATGTTATTCACCAAGTTTGGCCAAATTTATAAAAATGGCCAGGACAAGTAAATATCTGAAAAAAGTGAACCAAAACAAAAAAAACTAACAGTTTTTCAGTGAAAACGCAACTACTACTTTTTAATGAAGACACTGGACATTATTGGACATATGCCTGTATTTCTTGCTGTGCCAATTATATGGAATACTTCTCGGAAATCATAAGTGAAAACAACTACCTAACTATGATTCCCTTCATTTATTCCTTCAGCCAGGTCTGTTTTGCCAGAAAATCTATGAAAAAATGTGTTTAGTATTGGGACAATGGATATGAAAGTGTTATCCGAGGTAGGTCACCTCTGAAATCTGCAAACTTTCGAGTCCGCTACAAATACGACCGCCAACTTACTTGTTATCGGAATTCAGACCGGAAAAATGCGGCATCGAGGCTATGCGAGAAATATTCACTGGAAAATATTAAGATAGGAGAATTTATGAAATTATTAAAATTCGAAGCTTTTGACAACTTTCCGGAAGAAATAGTTTGGAGGAGAAAGAGAGACGGCAAGATTCTGAAGGCCTGCTTTGCTAAAGAAGAACGATCGCTTATTATGACTTTTGAGATCGAATGAAAACGCTGCTTAAAAAAATAAATAAACTGTTTGTGTTATAATTGAGATAAGCCTAGAGAAACAGAGAGAGAGAGAGAGAGAGAGAGAGAGAGAGAGAGAGAGAGAGAGAGAGAGAGAGAGAGAGAGAGAGAGAGAGAGAGAGAGAGAGAGAGAGAGAGAGTTGGCAACCTTAGGCTGCTTTTAAAGGGGAATGACCTCGTAAATATTGATTTTTCAAAGTCTCTTTATTATAATTTCATTGAATAGATGTCGTTTCCACGATTCTGAAACATACCCCTTTTATATGATTTGGACTGCCAAATGAGCGCGTTTACACGGCCGATTTACGCGTTTGCCGCACGGAAACACGGCTAGAGTGGGCGAGAGAATGTGGGAAATGGGGAGACGCAGAGTTGGCGACAATTCAAATGGTAATTTCCCCAAATTTCAAGCGCTCCTAAATCGGTTCATTTTTATGCAAAATGGGTAAATGAGGTATTTTTCGGGATCCTGGGTATGAGATCTACGCTTTTATCGCAAAATCAGACAAAATGTTTTTACGCGGTCGTCCTTCCCCTTTAACATCTGATGTGGCAACCTTAGGCCGCTTTTAACACCTGCTTTTGGCAACCATAGGCCGCTTTTTCATCTGCTTTTGGCAACCTAAGGCCGCTTTTAACACCTGCTTTTGGCAGTCTCAGGCCGCTTTAACGTCTGAATTTGGCAACCTTAGGCCGCTATTTACCATAGATTTTATTTCTCTCTGCTTGATAACATAATGCCGCTTTTGACATCAGATTTCGCGGATTATTGTAGTTGGGAAACGGATTACTGTAGCAAAGATCAGGTTACGGTAGCTTTACGGTCACTGTAGGGATTCCTTAAAGGTCAGTAGTTACTGCAGCGCAATAATTATTACGGTTGTTAAAATCGATGCTTGGATTACTGTAGTCTATTTCATTTCATGGTTTAAAGGTAAGTTGGGATACTGTAGGTTACAGAAAGTTACGGTATCATGGGAATGGATTACAGTAGCTAGGGGAAAGTAATAGCTGAAAGAAGGTTACGGTACCTTTTAAAAAAATTTGGTTACTGTAGCGATCCTTGAAACGCCAATATCATTACTGATGGGTACGGTAATTAGAATCTAGAAGAACTATTTCTTAAGGTAGCTCATGGTTCAAATTACAGTGGAGTTACTGTAGTTGACTGAAAGGTTACTGTAGTTCGTGCAAGGTGCTACATTACTGTCTGCAGAGTTACTGTAATCAATCAGTAGGATTACTGTATCGTCAGGAAAGGTACGGTAGTTTTTACCCATAAGAATCGGGTTACTGTAGCCCATTTTACGGATTAAAGGGGAATAGGGTTAGTGTAGTTGAATGAAATGTTACGGTAGTTTTCCGTCAAGTACTAGAATGCTGTAGTTAAATTAAAGGGTAACATGATGACTGTAACTGTCCTTTGAAGGACAGTAGAATTGCCGTAGGACAAAAATTGGGATACTGTATACGACAATATGGCTACAGTAACCCAATTAAAAGTCCATAGTAGGCTACCGTAATCCATTTCAAAGTTTATATTAGACTACCGTAATCCAATTAAAAGTCCATATTAGGCTACCGTAATCCAATCTAAATTCCAAATAAGGCTACCGTAACCCAATTCAAAGTTCATATTAGACTACCGTAACCCTACTCAAAGTCCTTATTAGGCTACCGTAATCCAATCCAAATTCCAAATAAAGATACCGTAACCCTTTTTAAAGTGCTTTATAGGCTACCTAATTCAAAGCCTACCGTAACCTAATTTAAAGTCCTTTAAAGGCTACCGTAACCAAATTCAAAGTCCATTTTAGGCTACAGTAACCCAATTAAAAGTCCATAGTAGACTACCGTAATCCATTTTAAAGTTTATATTAGGCTACCGTAACCCTATTTAAAGTCCAAATTCGGCTACCGTAACCCAATTGAAAATTAGTGTTACTGGTAAAACCAATTGATTAGCCGAAAAAAAGTCATCCAAAACGCGATTTTTGAATGTAGGCGTAAAAATAAAAGCCACGGAAAGCCATAAAAATCAGCTTTTTTTGCACGATGTCACTTTTATTTATTCATATCGCACATTTTGCCCTCTCCTTAAATTTTGCTCCAAAATTCTATGTTTTAGATGAATTCAATCCCAAATGAACTCCACTTTAAAATTCTCAGCCATCTTCCCGGAAACGAAGTCATCCGATTTGAACGAATAATTCTTTCTTCGGAAACTTTATAACAGAAAACCGGAAATTCCTCCCCAAACCAACAGTTTCATTGATTATCGGGATGGTAAGTTTAAGTTTTTTTTATAATGATATAATTTTAATTTTAAGGGCCAATTGAGCTTCCACATCATAGCAGGCGAAAGTTGCTATGAGTGCCAAATTGGACCAGAAGGGGAGCTAAAAATAAAGAACCGAGACAACCACAAGGGATTGTTGTTACTTAAGCAGTTCTGGGACTTTAGTGAGTCTATCTTAAAATTTGATTTTGGCAACCTTAGGTCGCTTTTGGCAACCTTAGGCCGCTTTCAAATCTGTTTTTGGCAACCTAAGGCCGCTTTTAGCAACCTTAGGCCGCTTTTGAAATCTGATTTTGGCAACCTTAGGTCGCTTTTGACATTTTCGTATAACAACCTAAGGCCGCTTTTAACATCTGTTTTGGCAACCTAAGGCCGCCTTTGGCAACCTTAGGTCGCTTTTGGCAACCTTAGGCCGCTTTTGAAATCTGATTTTGGCAACCTAAGGCCGCTTTTGACATTTTCGTATAACAACCTAAGGCCGCTTTTAACATCTGTTTTTGGCAACCTAAGGCCGCTTTTGGCAACCTTAGGCCGCTTTTGGCATCTGCCTTTGGCAACCTTACGCGCTTTTGTTATCATATTTGTGGGTTACTGTAGTTGAGAAACGGATTATGGTAGCGAAGATTAGTTAGGTTACGATAGCTTTAGGGTAACTTTAGCGATTCTTTAACGGTCAGTAGTATTACTGTAGCGCAACAATGATTACGGTAGTTAAAGCCGACGGTTGGATTACTGTATCCTATTTCATTGTTTAGGGACACTGTAGGTCACAGAAAGTTAGGGTTGCATAGGAGTGCATTACAGTAGCTAAGGGAAGGTGCTGGAATCAGTTTGAGTTACTGTAGCTATTCATAAAAATGTCAGTAGGATTACTGTAGCTCGATTAGAGGTTTATATTGATGCGTTACAGGATTGTCTTACTGTAGTTCATTTTCTGGTTTAAAGGACAGCTTACTGTAACTCGAGGCGAAGGATTACTGTAGTTATCTTCAAGTATCAACAGGGTTACTGTAACACAGTTACTTACCACTGTAGCTGAAGGAAGGTTACGGTCTTTTACCATCTGTTTTTGGCAACCATAGGCCCCTTTTGACAGCTTTTGGCAACCTAAGGCCGCTTTCGGCATCTCCTTTTAGCAACCTAAGGCCGCTTTTGACATTTCCTTATGGCAACCGGAGGCCGCCTTTTGCAACCTAAGGCCGCTGGAATTTAAAAATTTATTTGGAAAAAAGTATCCTCCGTTTTCAGATATGTTATAGGAAAATTTTACTTTTGAAGCAAAAAAATATTTTTTTAAATTACTACGATGAGTTTAGCAGGTTTTGCCAAGTTTCCGTAGCCCGGACGCGCGCGCAATAACCCGGAAAAAAATCTATATTCAAAGGAGAATGATCGTCTTTATTCTGTTTTTTCAGCTCTCCAACAGCCCCCTGGCATCCCCGAGAAGAACCTTTTCTTCAAGTGGTTCCTCGGCAAATACGACCTGCAATTTTTGGAAATTGTGAGTTTTTTAAACCGACAACAGGTTTTTTTTAAACAAAAAGAGTTTAAAAAAAATTAATTTTGTTTTTTCAGAAATGCTCAGCAAACACAGACAAAATCTGCGGTTTACTGGAAGAAGCTATGGAATCCGTTGAATTTCGCTGTCCATTGGTTAAGATGCCTCAGGGAACTCACAGTGATCCTTCATTTCGTAATGACGATTTCCCAGGGCTGGCAGAACATTTCCTGCAAAAGTTTTGTGCCTACCAAGAGAAACTGAAAGGTACCCTATTTTCCAATTTTCGGACCAATATCCATTTTTGGTCTCGGGTTACTGTAGTGACCTTTGGTTACTGTCTTGGGTTACGGTAAGTAGCGGTAGGCATCACTGGATTACGGTAGGTGATCCTGGGTTACAGTAGCTGACCTTGGGTTGCGGTAGGTTATCTGTAGGTGACACTGGGTTATGGTAGATGACCCTGGGTTTCTGTACTGGACCCTGGGTTACGGTAGGTAACCCTGGGTTACGGTAAGTAACGGTAGGTGACCCTGGGTTACGGTAGGCATACTGTAGGTGGTAACACTGAGTTACGGTAAGTGACACTGTGACCGTAAGGTAAGCGATTTTAGGTTACGGTATGTATCACTGGGTTACTGTAGGTGGTGACATTCGGTTACTGTAGATCGACATTCGGTTACTGTAGGTCGTCGTTACTTTTTTTAACCATGGGTTACTGTACCCTGGGTAACGCTGGTGATCTTGAGTAAGGGAATTCGGGTTACGGTAGACAAGTCTGGGTTACGGTAGGTGACCCTGGGTTACTGTAGGTGATCCTGGGTTACGGTGGGTAACTCTGAGTTACGTAAGATTACCTCGGGTTACGGTATGTGATTTTGGGTTACTGTAGGTGACCCTGGGTAACGGTAGGTGATCTTGAGTAAGGGAAGATGACCTCGGGTTACGGTACACAAGTCTGGGTTATGGAAAGTGACCTTTGGTTACGGTAGATGACCCTGGGTTACGGTGGATGACACTGGGTTACGGTAGGTGATCTCTTCGCCCACAATTTTCGATACTACTGAGACTTGGTATTAATCTATGAAAAAGGAGAAAAAATATAAATTTTCTTTCAGTAAAAACTCAGCTCTATGTTCCCAATTTATGGACCTATACCTGCCCTAACTGCTGCTCCAATTATTCTCAATGGTTCTCCGTTGTTTTATGTGAAAAAAACTACCTAACCATGATTCCATTCATTGATTCCTTCAGCCATGTTTGTATCACTGTATCCCATCTTCTTCGTCTCAGTAAACTTCGAGTATACCGTTGTCATGGATTTAGCCACGTCGCCGATTTTTCTACAAAGTGGTGTATAACCTTCCAATGACCTAAAAACCTTATTCTGAGAATTTCAATTGAATTAGTTCAAAATTTTGCACCTAAATTTTCAAAAATGATGCATTTTCAAGGTCATAGATATCTTAAAGGGGAAGTACCTCGTAAAATTGATTTTTCAAAGTCTCTTTAAAATTGTTTCATTGAATAGATGTCGTTTCCACGATTTTGAAACATACCCCTTTTATATGATTTGGACTGCAAAAGGGGCGCGTTTACACGGCCGATTTACGCGTTTGCCGCACGGAAACACGGCCAGAGTGGGCGAGAGAGTGTGGGAAATGGGGAGACAATTTCCCGAAAATTCAAGCGCTCCTAAATCGATTCATTTTGATCCAAAATGGGTAAAATAGGTATTTTTCGGGATCCTGGGAATGTGATCTAGGCTTTTATCGCAAAATCAGAAAAATTATTTTTACGCGATCCTTCCCCTTTAACATCTGCTTTGGCAACCTAAGGCCGCTTTTAACATCTGATTTGGCAACCTTAGGTCGCTTTTACAATCTGCTTTTGGCAATTTTTCGATCCGCTTTTTCAATGTTTCTGCGGAAACGGGGTCAATTTTTGTTCAAATTTGGAATCCGTTTGTTTCTGAGCGTTGTAATGATAAACAACTTGTTTTTATAAATATTTCTATTGAAAAATATTTAAAAAACATAAGTTGAACTAAAAAAATTGCAAAAATCGCGTTTTTTCTGCGTATTTTGGCCAAATTTTCACTTTCGATTAAATTTTTCGGGAAGATGGCCGTTTTCGATTTTTATCTGAAACACCATTTCCACGCGGAATTAAACGTAGGTATTCTGGCGTCTTCACCTGGTCGACAGTAAATCCGCAAACTCTAAAAAACGTGGGTTTTTGGAGGTTTTTCAAGGTTGCTCGTTTGATGTGGGCAACTCATAAGTTTTCATTAAAACAGCCGTCGTGTCCATAAATTTCCCTACATTTTGATATCTATGACTTTCAAAATGCAAAATGTTTGAAAATTTTCGGTGCAAAATTTTGGCATACCGTAACCCGGGTCAAAAAATCGATGTTGAGCTGAAACTCTCAGAATAAGGTTTTTAGGTCATTGGAAGGTTTTGGAGGATTGATATACCACATTACAGCCAAATCGAAGACATGGTCCAAATCCATGACAATGCATGGCAGCGCCGCAATTTTCACACCCGTACGAGATCGGCGGCCGGGTAGTCGCGCCGCATACAGGAATGATAGGAAAACACAATCCGCAAGGAGTTTCCATTTGATCCTTTAAATTAATGTTATTTTTTAGTTTTGGGACAATGGATTCTATCATTTCATCGACGAAAGGTCTTATCTAAAGTCTTTAAACTTCCGAGTCCGCTTCAAATACGACCATGAAAATATTTCTATTCCGTACGGGAATATTCAGGACCGGAAAAATGAGGCATCGGGACTAATCCAGAAATATTCACTGGAAAATATGACGAAGGAAGAATTTATGAAATTGGTGGAATTCGAAGCCTTTGACAATTTTCCGGAAGAAATAGTTTTTAGGAGAAAGGAAGATGGGAAGATTCTGAAGGCCTGCTTTGCTAAAGAAGAACGATCGCTTATTATGACTTTTGAGATCGAATGAAAACGCTTTTAAAGAAAATAAATAAACTGTTTGTGTTATAATTGTGTTGGATCATTTCAAACGGCCCCTAAGGCCGCCTTTGTCATCTGTTTTTTTAACAAGAGGGAGAGAGAGAAAGAGAGAGAGAGAGGGAGAGAAAGAGAAAGAGAAAGAAAGAGCGAAAAAGATAAAGAAAATAGAAAGAAAGAGAGAAAAAAAGAAGAACGATCGATTATTTTGAATTTTGAGATCGAATGAAAATAATTTTTTCAATAATAAACATGTTGTATTTTGGTTGGGCCGCTTTTAACTATCGCTTTTGGCAACCTAAGGCCGCTTTTAGCATCTGCTTTTGGTAACCTAAGGCCGCTTTTAACATCTTCTTTTGGTAGCCTAAGGCCGCGTTTAACATCTCAGAGATAGAATGAAAATTTTTTTTAAAAAATAATAAACGTGTTGTATTTGGGTTGGGCCGCTTTTAACAATCGCTTTTGGCAACCTAAGGCCGCTTATGACAACTGTTTTGGTAACAATATGCCGCTTTTAACAACCGCTTTTGGCAACCTTAGGCCGCTTTTAACATCTGTTTTTTTCATCCTAAGGCCGCTTTTGGCAACCTTAGGCCGCTATTTACCATAGGGACGGTTCAGGATTTTATTTCTCGATATCTCGAAACTTCAGTTATTGTAGTTGAGAAACTGATTATTGTACCAACGATTGTCTTACGGTAGCTTTAGGGTTACCTTATCGATTCTTTAAAGGGCGTTAGGATTATTGTAGCGGAATACTTATTTCGGTAGTTAAAATCAGTGTTTGGATTACTGTCTATTTCATTGTTTCACGAAAGTCAGTAGGGATACTGTAGGTTTTCAGAAAGTTACGGTAAAGCCGATGTTAGGGTTACTGTAGTCTATTTCATGGTTTAAAGGCTATTAGGGATACTGTAGGTTACAGGAAATGGATTACAGTAGCTAAGGGAAAATGGTGAAACCACTTTAGTTACTGTACCTATCTATCGCATGTCCGTAGGATTACTGTAGCGTGATTAGAGGTACAGTAGTTGATAAGTTAGTTAGAGGATTGTCTTACTGTAGTTCATTTCCAGGTTTAAAAGACTATATCTTGCTGTAGCTCGAAGCGAAGGATTACTGTAGTTATCTTAAAGTATCAACAAGATTATTGTAGCTGAGTTACTTACTACTGTAGATGAAGGAAGGTTACGGTACCTTTTGAAAAGTTTTACATTACTGTAGTCTACAGTAACCCTGCTATCCTGTTATGATGTGTACGATAATTATAATTTAGAATATAATATATTATAATCTAGAGGTAGCCCATTTCATGGTTTACAGGACTGTACGGTTACTGTAGCTTCATGAAAGAAACGGTTGTTTTAACCAAGAAGAACTGGGTTACTGTAGCCCATTTCAGGGGTTCAAAGGGAATAGGGTTACTGTAGTTGACTGAATGGTCTACCGTAACCCAATTCAAAGTCCATATCAGACTACCGTAATTCAATTTAAAGTCCATATTAGGCTAGCGTATCTCAATTCAAGGTCCATATTAGGCTACCGTAACCCACTCCAAAGTCCATTATAGGCTACCGTAACCCAATCCAACGTTCATATCAGACTACTGTAATCCAATTTAAAGACCGTATGAGACTACCGTAAGTCTATCCAAATTTGATATTAGGCTACCGTAATCGTTTCTAAAGTCCATAGTAATAGAAAAAGAAAGAGAGAGAGGGAGAGAGAGAGAGAGAGATAGAGAGAGAGAGAGAAATAGAGGGAGACGGTAGCTGATATGACTTTTTGGGTTACTGTAACTGTTCATTAAAGGTAAGTAGGACTGTTGTAGCGTCATGACAGGTACGGTAATGATAGAGAGAGAGAACTAGAAAGAGAGAAAGGGAAAGGGACGTAGACTTGCGTGATTAGCGTAACTCTATGTGGCCACCCTTGCTCACTTTTCAGTCATTTCCACTACTCACCTCGCCTCCTACGGTTGGTTACTCTCTCTCTCTCTCTCTCTCTCTCTCTCTCTCTTTA
Organism: Oscheius sp. G VE-2021; assembly: GCA_022343465.1. NCBI lineage: Eukaryota > Metazoa > Nematoda > Chromadorea > Rhabditida > Rhabditidae > Oscheius > Oscheius sp. G VE-2021. The sequence continues at coordinate 1,571,979 of JAJQXH010000044.1, read as the reverse complement.
TATACCAATCTCTCTCGGATGGAAGCTATCTGCAAGCAATGTGGAAAAACGACCGCACTGCCTACCGACGACTGGCGCGTGAAGTGCTCCTGTGGCTACCTCCTTCTCTGCCAGGTCGAACCCGGCATGAAGTAGGTTTTGATCCCAATCTCAGTTACAAGCAATTCTAGGTTTGTCGATATTTGTCAGGAGATCTACGGCACTCTCCTGGTCAAGGGAATCGTCAAGGAGCGACTGGATGTCAGGTAAGGCCCCATTTTTGAAAGATGAGACCGTTTCCAATCAGGGAAAAGCTGGCGACGAAGGAGGGAGACCTGGAGAAGCCGAAGCGGAAACAGTCGAGGCCGCACCGCCCACCCACCGCCCCCTCCTCTCCCCCCTAAAACTTAATAAATTTCGCACTCATTGTACTTTGTTTCGTTTTCTTGGGTGTTGTCCTAATTGGGTAAATTAATAAACTTAAAAAAACTTTTGATACTTTCAGTGAGGCGATTCTAGAAACATGGCTTTTCTGCTTTTGGCAACCTAAGGCCCCTTTTAGGCCTCCCTTTAGCAACCTTAGGCCGCTTTTAGCATCTGATTTTGGCAACCTTAGGCCGCATTTGACATCAGATTTCGCGGATAACTGTAGCTGAGAAACAGATTACGGTAGCGAAGATCGGGTTACGGTAGCTTTGGGGTTACCTCATAGATTCATTCAAGGGCAGTAGAATTACTGCAATAATGATTACGGTAGTTAAAACCCATTTTTGGATTACTGTAGTCTATTTCATGGAAAGGTCAGTGGGATACTGTAGGTTTACAGAAAGTTACGGTATCATAGGTGTAGCTAAGTGAAGGTGGTAGAACTATTTTTAGTTACTGTAGCTATCCATAAAAATGTCAGTAGGATTACTGTAGGGTGATTAGAGAGAGGTACAGTAGTTGATACGTAAGACGCGTAAGAGAGAGAGTAGGGTTACTGTAGCTCGCGCGATCTGCTAGGTTACTGTAGTCTTATTCAAGCCTCAGCAGCGTTACTGTAATCAGGGAATGCTTTGCAGTAACTGGTATAACTTTTTTGGGTTACTGTAACTGTTCTTTAAAGGTCAGTAGGATTATTGTCGCGTCATAACAGGTACGGTGATAATAGAGAGAGAGAGAGAGAAAAAGAAAAACGGAGAGAGAGAGAATGGAACGTGGACTTGCGTGATTAGCGTGACTCTGCGTGGCCACCCTCGCTCACTTTTCAGTCATTTACATTACTCACCTCACCTCCGACGGTTGGTCTCAATCTCTCTCTCTCTCTCTCTCTCTCTCTCTCTCTCTCTCTCTCTCTTCCTCTCTCTCTCTCCCTCTACCTGTCTCTCTACCTGTCTCTCTCTCTCTCTCTCTCTCTCTCTCTCTGTCTCTCTTCAAGCTACTTTCAGCTCTCTCCACGGCCAACGACAAGCTGGAGGATGCGGCCATCATCAACGACTTCCGGAGGCAGGAGAACCTCAAGAATGAGCAGCTCCTGGCCGACCAGAAGGCCTTCCACATGGAATACAAGCGGAAGATGGAAGAGCAGATGGCCGAGCCTTCAGAAGAACTTTGATGACCAGATGGCTGCCGTCTCGGCCACCAACGCCGATCTGAAGAGGCAGAACGAGACCTACCTGTAAGTTAGCCTTCTCTCTTTCTCTCTCTCTCTTTCATGAATCTATCTTCAATTTAGCATGATCATCGCTAATCTCTCCAAAACGCCATGGGAGTGAGCCGAAGCGGAAACAGCCAAGGCCTCTCCGCCCTCCCACCGCCTCCTCCTTCCCCTCTTCTCCCCCCTAAAACTTAATAAATATCACACTCATTGTACTTTGTTTCGTTTTCTTGATTGTTGTCCTAATGGGGTAAATTAATAAACTTTAAAAAAACTTTTGCAAGATACTTTCAATAAGGCGATTCTAGAAACATGGCTTTTCTGCTTTTGGCAACCTAAGGCCCCTTTTACGTCTCCCTTGGGCAACCTCAGGCCGCTTTTAACATCTGATTTTGGCAACCTTAGGCCGCTTTTGACATCAGATTTCGCGGATTACTGTAGCTGAGAAACGGATTACGGTAGCGAAGATCGGGTTACGGTAGCTTTGGGGTTCCTTTATCGATTCTTTAAAGGGCAGCAGGATTACTGCAGTGTAATAATGATTACGGTAGTTAAAACCCATTTTTGGATTACTGTAGTCTATTTCATGGAAAGGTCAGTGGGATACTGTAGGAAATGGATTACAGGGAATGGATTACAGTTGCTAAGGGAAGGTGATGGAACCACCTTTGTTTGGGTTAATGTATCTGTTCATATGATAGGTACAGTACTTGATACGTAAGACGCGTAAGAGAGAGAGTAGGGTTACTGTAGCTCGCGCGAGCTGCTAGGTTACTGTAGTCTTATTCATGCCTCAGCAGCGTTACTGTAATCAGGGAATGCTTTGCAGTAACTGGTATAACTTTTTTGGGTTACTGTAACTGTTCTTTAAAGGTCAGTAGGATTATTGTCGCGTCATAACAGGTACGGTGATAATAGAGAGAGAGAGAGAAAAAAAGAAAAACGGAGAGAGAGAGAATGGGACGTGGACTTGCGTGATTAGCGTGACTCTGCGTGGCCACCCTCGCTCACTTTTCAGTCATTTACATTACTCACCTCACCTCCGACGGTTGGTTTTACTCTCTCTCTCTCTCTCTCTCTCTCTCTCTCTCTCCCTCTCTCTCTCCCTCTACCTGTCTCTCTACCTGTCTCTCTCTCTCTCTCTCTCTCTGTCTCTCTTCAAGCTACTTTCAGCTCCCTCCACGGCCAACGACAAGCTGGATGCATCCATTGTCAACGACTTCCGAAGGCAGGAGAACCTCAAGAATGAGCAGCTCCTGGCCGACCAGAAGACCTTCCACATGAAATACAAGCGGAAGGAGCGATTGGAGGAACTCACCGCCGCCTAGGCCGAAGCGGAAACAGCCAAGGCCGCTCCGCCCTCCCACCGCCTCCTCACCCCCTCAAACTTAATAAATATCGACCTCATTGTACTTTGTCTCGTTTTCTTGGGTGTTGTCCTAATTGGGTAATTTAATAAACTTTTAAAAAACTTTTGCAAGATACTTTCAAGGAGGCGATTCTAGAAACATGGAGTTAGAATGGCAAACACAACACTTCTAGAACAATCGATGGTCAATTTCTTTTATTGCTTTCAAAATAGAGAATAAACTGCTTCTGACAACCTTAGGCCGCTTTTTCATCTGCTTTTGGCAACCTTAGACCGCTTTTAACATTTGCTTTTGGAAACCTTAGGCCGCCTTTGATTTCTTATTTTTGCAACCCTAGGCAGCTTTTGGCAACCTAAGGCCGCCTTTGGCAATCTTAAGCCGCTTTTGGCAACCTTAGGCCACTTACAGTAACTTTTCTATCAACTACAGTAACCCTACTGTCCTGAAAAACAATGTAAAGCACCCCCGTAACCCTTTACTAAACTATCTTTAAACTACAGTAATCTGCTGCCTCACCGCCAGCTACTGTAGCCTTACTGTATAACCCATGAAAGGAGCCACAGTACATCAACTTTGCACTGCACTACCGTAGTTCTTATTATACTACAGTAATCCTACTGACCTTTTAAGATTCATTACATTAACTTAGCACGTTTTCAAAAGCTACCGTAACATTTCCTTAGCTACAGTAATCTTAATTATTTTTAATCTAAAATAAGCTGGAAGCTACAGTACCCCTACTCCAACCTATGAAAGGAGCTACAGTAACCCAAGGCTTCTAGGTACCAACTACCGTAACCAAATGGCACTACAGTAATTCGACTGACCCTTTTGGGATCGCTACAGTAATCTAATTATTTCCAGCGGCTACCGTAACCTTTCACCCGTCCTCATTGCGGCCTGAATTCACTGTGAGGTGATCATTCACAAGTTGATCTAAGTGGTTAACTGTAGACTAGGCGGCCTGAGATTGACAAAGCGGCCTATAGTTGAATAAGTAGGCAGAGTTGGTGAAGAAGCCTTCTGATGACCCCCTTCCCCAAATAGAACACTAACTGTGATGGAACCGATTTACTCGCAATTCTATGAATGCCGAAATGGACAAAGTTCACAATCAAAAATTTACAAGACTAGACACAGAACGTAAAACGTTTACAGAAATTATGTTCTACATACTAAACCTACTAAAGAGGTAACTGGTAAAACGTACACTTTAAATAAATACAGAGGCTGCTAGGCAGCGGGGAGGCGTTCGACGACGACATCTCAGAAGGCGCCCGTCGAGGGGGAGGGCATCTCAGAAGACGATCATCCGCGGACGAAGGGGTAGCGGCCGGAGCTACGCATGCGGCTGCCGTTGTGCTGCTGGTGAGGGGCGCGCTGGAACACCTAAAATTGGGTAATTAGAAAATTTTTTTAAGTTGATCAGAAGTTATTAGATTAAACTATTCAAAAAGGGTAAAAAGTACCTTGGTCTGATCTCCGACGCGAGCGATGGGGCAGTGGGAAGACCAAGCTCCCTCGTGGAGTGCGTCCCAGCAATTCTCGCAATAGTACTGAAAGTGGTTGGGTTAGAGAGAGAGAGAGAGAGAGAGAGAGAGAGAGAGAGAGAGAGAGAGAGAGAGAGAGAGAGAGAGAGAGAGAGAGAGAGAGTCTTAGAGAAAGAGAGACTATACCTGGAGGCAGTGCTCGTGGCCACAGAAGTAGGGGGCGTAGCGTCTGTGGCACTGCTTGCCGCCACATTCGTCGCACATTTGATCCTCCACCAGGTAGGGCTTGATCTCGACCTAGAAAGAAGATTGATTCAAGGGACCGCCAGATACATTTTTTGGCTTTATATAGAATTAAATAGCTTGAAAAGATATCCAAAAAATATAAGTTTTTTTAAATGCGTAGTTTTGGAGAAATCTGCATCCTGAAATGCAATTTTTGGTCACTCCAGGCGGGCACCTGTGGATAACTAGCATTTTACCGGTGGTCACTTTTAAATTTTCAAGGTTCCCGCCTGAAAAGACGCAGAAAACTCTGGTTGTCTGGCAAGGTAGCGCCGCGAGTTTCACACGCGTACGAGATCGGCGGCCGCGGTTAGAGAATGAAACTAACCCGCTTCTCACTCTCGATGTGGTTGAGGTAGATGTAACGGCCGCTGATGGCGGCGATGTAGGTCTTGGCGTCGGCGAAGGTGACCCTGGCGCAGCCCTTGGGGTAGTTCAGCTCGGGGTCCGTGTCCACTCCCACGTAGGAGACGATGCCGAACTCGCGATTCAGCACTTCGGCGAGGTCCACTGAAAGAAGACACGTTAAGTTAAGAAGAATCAGGGTCAGAAGCGGCTGACCAGAAAAAAAGCAGCTGAAATACTAAAAGAGTACAAACTAACCAGCTTTCGTGGGACGAGGCACTCCGCCGATGAAGACAGTGTAGCGGTTGTCCATGGGCAGGTCGTCGGCGCGCTTGTAATTGGCGTCCGAGAGCTTCCACGGACGGACCTGCACCGGCTTGTCGCGCATCGTCGGAGAGGAGACGAAGAGGTAGAGCCTAAAAAATTTACAAATTAATACGCATTTTTAATTAAAATAACATTTAATTAAGGTTTAAAAACATTTAAATAAGGATTAAAGTTCAAAAAGTACCTGTCGGCGTGTTCGTGGCAGGCCTGCACCAGGCGGCGGACGGAGGCCTCCTCGTCGAAGACCAGGAAGACGTAGCCGACCATGTAGCGTCTTCCCTCCTTCGCCTGATCCTGGCGCCGAGGCCAATCCACCAGCACGTTGCCGAAGAGACGGAACGTGTTGTAGACGTCATCTGGAGTGAAAATATGATGCAAAAGTCAAAATTTAGTGTTAAAAACTGCGAAATATGACTAGACTAACCAAAAATTGATTTAAAACGAAGAAGAACATGGCAACATGATGCAAAAATCAATAAACGATTGATTTAAAACAAAGAAATCAATAAACGAACCTTCGCGGATGTCGATGGGGAGTCCTCCGATGAAGACCTTCCGGGAGTACATTTCCTGCTCCACCGGCTTGCAGAGGACCTTGTTGATGTCAGCCGGAACTCCGAGGGTAGAGTAGGCCGGGGGGAGGTCGCGGGGGCGGAGGACTTGCAGGGTGGTCTTCCCGACTCGGCTGGGAGTCAGGTACTTGTCCACGGAATTGGTCTGCTTCGCCTGGCGTCCCTTGCAATCGCCAGTGGCTGGAAAAAAATATTAATAGGTTTTGTGACAAAAACAGAGACAACTTGATTTTTAAAGGTTAAATATAGGATTTAACCAATATCGATTAAATTTTAAAGGTAAGATATTAAACGAACCATTCTGGAGAAAGTTGTGGCTCCCCTGGTAGACGAGGCTCGGGAACCTTCCACTCCTCGACGAAGTGTTGCTGAAGGACGGGCTCCGGACCGCATCCTGGAGGAACGCCGGCGTCAGGAACGTCTTCGGCTGAAAAAGAACGATTTTTCTTAGATTTACACACTTTTCTACTCGAAATAAACATGCTAAACTATTAAAATTGTGAAAAATGACTCAGAAATTGGCAAAAACTCACATTATAGTAGTTGATGTGGGCGAAATCGTAGAGATTCCCGCCGTTCATCCTTCACGTCGGCGGCGGCTTCTGAGGAGTTAGTGAGGGGAAAACGGGGAAATTGGGGCTGAAATGACATTTTTACAATGTATAAAGTAAATATTTAAATAAACTATTAAAAATAGTATTTAAATTAACAAAAATAAACAAAATATTTGAAGAGCAACACAAGGAAACAAAGAGAGAAAAACGTGGGATGGTAAGGGACTCCCCGGAAACAGATCTCTAAAGGTCTAAAACCCAGTGGGTGGTCTAAAATTTCTCGTGGCGGGACCTTTTCCACACAGACTGACCCATCTAGGGGCGGGGCTTGGGTCCCACCACGATGGTTGGCTAAATATGTGCGCACTTTTGCAATCATTTTTGGGGGATTTTTTGAATTTTAAAATCTTTATTTTCGCTTGTTTTTCATATTTTCTTTTTGTTTATTAAAATCGATTTAAATTCAATTATTATAAATTTTTACATGTTTTTAAATTAATGAAATAGCTAAAGAAGCTGTTTTCAGACCAGAGATGGATTCCGACATTGAGGAGCTGATACACCAAATGGAGAAGAAGGCCAATGAGGAGCAGCTATTCCCTCTCTGTAAGTATATTTTTAATTATTTAATTTTATTAATTAAGTTAAATTAACTATTTATCGATTTTTTAAGCTACTATCGTCTTCCGATGGCCCGGTGACGACGTAAAGCCGTGCAGCGACGTTGCCCTCGTGAGTTTTTCTTCAATTTTCTCGTTTTCATCATTTTTATGATTTTAAATTGATTTTTTTCAGTATGAAGAGATTTACCCCCTCCATCAAGATTTCGCCGATCGATTATGTGGGTTTAAATCAATTTAAGTATAAAAATAGGTTTAGTTAAGCCGAAAATCAGGACAGACGAATCGGAGGCGCCGGCTTTTTCCATCCAGGGCGTCCAGGTCTACGGAATGCTGAAAGATGACGACATCCAGCCCGTCGGAACAAAGTAATTTGTTATTTTTGATGTATTTTTAATGTTTTTTAGTTGGAGAGGACTGCTGGACGCCTCCATTTTGGCCAATGTCGACAAAAGGGGGGAGGTCAAGGTTCTGCGGCCGCTACAGGGATGGATTTTTACTATGATCACATACGGTAAGGAGATAAAATCAAGAAACAGTCCTTTAAATAAAATGAAGAGATGGTCCTTTAAAATAAAGTAACAGTCCTTTAAAATCGACTTTTGGCAGCCCAAGGCCGCTTTTAGCCTTCAGGATAGGTTTTTGCCAGATACAGTCCTTTAAAATGACGAGATAGTCCTTTAAAATGAAGAGACAGTCCTTTAAAATAAGGATTCAGTCCTTTAAAATAAGGATACAGTCCTTTAAGGTCACACAACAGACCTTTAACACCGGGAGACAGTCCTTTAAAATGAAGAGACAGTCCTTTAAAATTGAGATACAGTCCTTTAAAATGAAGAGACAGCCCTTGAAAATGAAGAGACAGTCCTTTAAAATGAAGAGACAGTCCTTTAAAATGAAGAGATAGTCCTTTAAAATAAGGATTCAGTCCTTTAAAATAAGGAATTAGTCCTTTAAAATGAGGTAGCAGTCCTTTAAATCGACTTTTGGCAACCCAAGGCCGCTTTTAGCCTTCAGGATAGGTTTTTGCCAGATACAGTCCTTTAAAATCGCGGAAACAGTCCTTTAAATTAACTTTTAATCAATTTCTCTTTTCAGACTACCCGGGAATAGTGTGCGCAAATCGAGGATTTCGAAAAACGCTGGGATTCGTGTTGCCCCTGGTGCAGAAAATCCGGACCAACATTATTGGAAGTCCGAGCAGTGTATGTTTCTCTCTCTCTCTCTCTCCCTCTCTCCCTCTCTCTCTCCCTCTCCCTCTCTCTCTCTATCTCTGTCTAAATCTCTCTCTAAATCTCTCTCTCTCTTCTTTCTCTTTCATTCTCTCTCTCTATCTCTCTAACTCTCTCTCTCTTCTTTCTCTTTCATTCTCTCTCTCTCTCTCTCTCTCTCTCTCTCTCTAAATCTCTGTCTCTTCTTTCTCTTTCATTCTCTCTCTCTCTAAATCTCCTTTTTTCAGAAGAGATCCTTCCCCCTGGCGCTGGTCATCACGGCGAGTGACGCCAAGGCGGAGCACGTAGGGAAGCAGTTGAAATGGGCCGCCTCAGGTAAAAACACCTTGTTTTTAGATGCAATATGCTAGTTTTTTGGATGCTATATGCTAATTTCGTTGCAGGGAGTAAGGTCTACGCCCGTTTAATCAAACATGACACCTTCAATGGGGAGGCGGGCGGAGTGGACATCATCGTGGGGAAGGCGACCAGGGTCACGGATTTCATCACACATCACAATGTGAGGAAGAGAAAGTGGCCACCTTAGGCCGCATTTGACAATCTTAGGCCGCTTTTACATCCGCTTTTTACGCCCGCTTTTTATGCACGCTTTTCACGTCCGCTTTTTACGCTTTCCAGCCCGCTTTTTACGCTTTTTCAACCGATTTTTTCGATTAGTACTTTCGTTTTTACACTTTTACAGCCGCTTTTTTTACGCTTTTCAGCCCGCTTTTTTACGCTTTTCACGTTCGCTTTTTACGCTTTTTCCATCCTCTTTTTACGTCCGCTTTTTGCGCTTTTTACAACCGCTTTTAACTATTCTTCCTGCATACCCACATTTTCCAGCTCTTGCTGAAGAAAGGGAACAAAGCGGCCTAAGGTTGCCAAAAGCGCCGCTTTTGTTCTTCGAATTCCTTCATAATCGTTCCCTTTTTCAGCTCTCGCTGAAGAAAGTGGACAGTGTGTTGTTCGTCGAATGTGAGAACGTGAGGGCTAATAATGCCTTGGGCGAAGGACTGGAAAAGGCGGCCGGCGACCTAATGGCGCTCCTGAAGAAGCAACGCAAAGAGGTGAATTACATCATTTCTCTATCTCTCTCTCTCTCTCTCTCTCTCTCTCTCTCTTTCACATACACACACACAATCACTGGCTAATTCACTAAATTCCAGATTCCCTGCACCCTGCTGCTCTACAACGAACACACGAAGGAAAGTTCGGAGGTGCTGCGCCAATATCTCCCCGATTTCTCCAAATGCTCGAAGGTTGAGCAGACCTGCGTCACCTATCAGAACCCGCCTCAATTCAAGATTATTCAGTGCAATATGGTAAGTTTTGGCCGATTTCTATGGCTATATTCTGATTTTTAGGCCTTAAAAGCTCAGAAACTAACTTAAAAGGTGAAATTTTAAGGCTGAATTCTAATTTTTACGCCTTAAAATCTGAGAAACTAGCTGAAAAGCTGAAATTTTAAGGCTATATTCTAATTTCTGCATTTTCAGGAGACCAGCCAGATTATGCAGTTCAAGATGGTCTATCTTCGGAGTATCGTCGACAAAGTGAAGCTGGAGAACGCCGATGAAACTAGAAGTGGGTTTTAGGCAACAGAAGGCCGCGGCTGGCAACAGAAAGCCGCTTGGATTAGGCCGCAGTTGGTAACAGAAGGCCGCTTGGATTTGGCCGCAATTGGGTAACAGACGGCCGCTTGGATTGGGCCGCGGTTGGCAACAATAGGCCGCTCTTGGTAACAGAAAGCCGCCCAATCTAATTTTTAATCAATATTCTTTTTTTTTAAATATTGATTTTTAAAGGTCTAAACCCTCCTTCCAGAAACCTGCCGGAAATGCATCATTGTGGTCAGCAGCGTGATGGTAGCCAATTATCTGGCTGGATATTTAAGCACCCTCTACGACGAATGCTTTCCCCTCGTTACCAGGTACTCTCTCTCTATCTCTCCCTCTCACGCCTCTCTCTCTCTCTCTCTCTCTCTCTCTCTCTCTCTCTCTCTCTCTCTCTCTCTTTCTAACTCCCTCTTTTCCAGAGAAAGTGACGCTGTTTCCGTGGAAAGCGCCCGTCTCCACGTCAGAACCGGCGATTCGAACTTCACCATCTGCGACTACAAAGCGCTGATCTACCTCGAGCCGGGATTTATTGATTACGCCAGTTTTTCTTTATTTTTGAACTGAAAATTCGATTTTTAATCTTAAAAAATCATTTTTCAATGCAAACATTGATTTTTTGAAGTTAAAAATGTTCTTTTCGATACAAAATTCAATTTTTAACTTAAAAATGTATTTATTAATTTTAAAAAAAATACTAAAAATAGCATTAAAAGTGATTTCAGGTGGTGATGTTCGAGCTCCCGCCGGCGGATATATTCGAGAAGAAAATTTTCGGCGTTTTGCACCTCTCCAGCCAGATATCCTTCAAAGTCGTCTACGCCTTCTTCGATCCGATCAGGGATGAACCGGTCACGCTGAATCTAGTCAGGGTAAGCCGCTTCTGGGCAACGTTAGGCCGCTTTTTATAGACGCTTTGGGCAACCTTAGGCCGCACCATGAAGTCACCGCTTCCGGCAACGTTAGGCCGCTTCAAACGGCCGCTTTTGACAACCTTAGGCCACTTTTAACGTCTGTTTTTTGGCAACCCTAGACCGCTTTTTGCAACATTAGGCCGCTTTTGGCAACCTCAGTCCGCTTTTATAGCCGTTTTTGGCAACCTAAGGCCGCTTTTTCATCTACTTTTGGTAACCTCAGACCGCTTTCAACATCTGCTTTTGGCAACCTAAGGCCGCTTTTTCATCTACTTTTGGTAACCTCAGACCGCTTTCAACATCTGATTTTGGCAACTGTAGGCCGCTTTGAACCGCTTTTGGCAACCTAAGCCCGCTTTTAACAGCCGCGTTTGACAAGCTCAGGCCGCTCTAATCCCATTTCTTGCAGGTGTTGATGGTCCTTCACCAGAAGATCCCCCGTTCCCTCTTCGACCAGGCCTCCGACATGATCCAAGTGCTGAAGGCCACCGAAGCCTCATTACCATCTCCGAACGACACCTCCGATTACACGACGACGACCGCCTATAGCACGGCCAACGAGGGCTCCCCCTCGAGAGAATTCATCTGAATATAGGCGATGTATAGTCATTTGCATACTGCCATGTATAGTGTATTTGTATGTCTTTCTGACTTTGTATTCCAATCCCACTCTTTCCCTAATTCTTTCCGAAACACTGGTACTTTTATTTCATTCCACGTGTCATACATAGTATGCCTTTTATCACCGTGATATGATAATTTATCATTAAATTTACGGGTGTTTCTTCTGTATCAGGGGTGCAAAATTGCTTCGCCAGCTGATTACCTCGTTTTACAGTGTTGGGGATCGAACTGGGGTTGTTTAGATTATCAGTCCGACCCCTCTTAGCCACTTGGCTATTGATCACATTTAAAAAATTGATTTTTACATTGAATTCCGTCATTTACAGGGAAGAAGAATGTTCGTAACTTGTTTAAAAAGTTCATTTATTTAAAAGTTGATTATTTATTTCATTTTTTAAATGTGTATTTATTTAATAAACCGATTAGATTATAAGAATACATTACGATTATTGAAAATCTTGTTTTTTTAAATCATCAAATGAGGAAAATAACGATGGATAACAATTATAACTTAACTTTATTTGCAAGTGTGAATTTGTTAATTTATTTGTTTTTTTTAAATAAAATAATTTAATTATTTGTTTATGTATGCTGTGTCTTTATTGTAATATGTGTGTTGTATACGGTTAATTAAAATTCGGCAGTGGAGGAAATATTACTTTTTAAGTCGCTTTATTAGGGTGACAAAATCAGGATCGAAATGTGGTTTCTTTGATTCCCGGCGGGATCGAACCATCGTTGTATAAATTGCATTTTAAAGAGGTCTTCTAATAGCTCTACTGGTTAAAATTTAAAATTAAACTTAAAAATCGATAAATCCAGGTGCTTAAAAATCGATAAATCCAGGTGCTGAAAAATCGATAAATCCAGGTGATTAAAAATCGATAAATCGTTGTATTTCAAAAGTAAATTTAAAAGAAAAACTAAATTTTAGATTTATAGTTTGTAGTCTGACCAGGGTGTCACAAGAACCGAAAGGGCCGACCGGCCGTAAAAATCACCGGAGTTTTTTAAAATTTACTTTTGAAATACAACGATTTATCGATTTTTAATCACCTGGATTTATCGATTTTTAAGCACCCGAATGTATCGATTTTTAAGTTTAATTTTAAATTTTAACTAGTAGAGCTATTAGAAGACCTCTTTAAAATGCAAATTATACAACGATGGTTCGATCACGCTGGGAATCAAAGAAACCACACTTCGATCCCGATTTTCTCCCAAATTTATGGAATTCAATATTTAAAAGATTTAAAAGCGTAATTCCAGGTCATTTTTATATTTTACACGATAATAGAACAGTATTTTAAAGAAATTAAAGATTTTACAAGATCCTAATTTAGGATTCCTAAAAAAATACCGGATTTTCGAAAATACCGTTTTTAAGCATTCTTGTGGCGGAAAATACTGTAGGTCAGCAAAAAAGCGGCTTTCAATAATAAAAAAAGCCGGTCAAGCGGCTTGTAGTTGCCAAAAGCGGCTGTATTTGTCAAATTGTGTCGCAGTATTCCTAATTTCCCCGTTTTTTGCAGCCATGGTGCTCTTCAAAGCGACGAACATGTCGAGGCTGACGGCCACGGGCGGCTGGAGGTCCGGCGGAAGAGCCGATATTCTACTCGTCGACGACGGAAAGAACCTTCTGGTCAACCTCTTCCGCAAGGTTTGTTTTTTATAATTCTTCTTTTATATCTTATATTCTTTTATATCTGCAATATTCAAATTTTCCTCGAATAATTAGCATATTGGTATCACTTTTAACGGATTTTGTCATTTCAGAGGGGCCAGAGCGAGGAAGTGGGCACGGGTGATTCGCCGCTCTTCATCTTGGACCACAGTGTGGGTTTCTCTCTCTCTCTCTCTCTCTTTCTCTCTCTCCCTCTCTCCATATCTCTCTCTCATTTCTCTTTGCGTCTCTAACCTCCACCTTCTATCTCTGCGTCTCTAACCTCACCTTTTATCCCTGCATCTCTAACCTCATCCTTCTATCTCTACGTCTCTAACCTCACCTTCTATATCTGCGTCTCTAACCTCTTCCTTCTATCTCTGCGTCTCTAACCTCACCTTCTATCTCTGCGTCTCTAACCTCTTCCATCTATCTCTGCGTCTCTAACCTCACCTTCTATCTCTGCGTCTCCAACCTCACCTTCTATCTCTGCGTCTCTAACCTCCACCTTCTATCTCTGCGTCTCTAACCTCACCTTCTATCTCTGCGTCTCTAACCTTACCTTCTATCTCTGCGTCTCTAACCTCCACCTTCTATCTCTGCGTCTCTAACCTCACCTTCTATCACTGCGTCTCTAACCTCCACCTTCTATTTCTATCCCTCTCTTCAGCTCGAACTCCCCATCGCCAACATTGCCAAAATGGAGCCTCGCAATCCTCACGCAACCACCGCCTACATCATCCTCACCGTCCACGAGATGATAGACGCCGCGCAGATCAAGATCTCCCTCCCGAATTCGGAGGAAGCCGCCAAATTCTACGAATTTATGGTCGGACTGGTTGGAATCCGACAGAGGGGCGAGGAGTCGAAGGAGAAGTCTGGTGAGGGCCACTTTCCGCTTTTTCTGGCGACCTCAGGCCGCTTTCCGCTTTTTCTGGCGACCTCATGCCGCTTTCCGCTTTTTCTGGCGACCTCAGGCCGCTTCCGCTTTTTCTTGTGACCTCAGGCCGCTTTCCGCTTTTTCTGGCGACCTCAGGCCGCTTCTGCTTTTTCTGGCGACCTCAGGCCGCTTCTGCTTTTTCTGGCGACCTCAGGCCGCTTTAATCCTACCGACCTTTAAAATATAGTTACAGTAACCCAAATTCATTCCATTTTTCAGTGTCTCCCATGTCGACCTGGCAGACGGCCCGCAAAGAGCCTCGTAAAAGGAGCTCCCTCGTTTCGCCGCTGAACTTGTAAGTTGTTTTTTTTTAAAACTTTTTATTGATTTATTATTTTTTATTGATTTTCTTGATTAAAAAAATAAAATGAAACAAACTATTGATTTTTTTTCAAAATTAAAACTCCATTTTCAGTTCGCCTGAAGAGGGCGTGGAGAAGAAGAAGCCGCGATCGGCCGAGGATTCCGAGAGGGTGTTGACTGAGACGACGCCGTTGCGAGGATGGATGCCCGGCGAGGCTTATTTGGAGAAGAAGAGGTAGAGAAGATGAGATAGTGTGGATTTGGTGGGGACGCAGAGAATCAGAAAACGAGGGATCAGGTTGATATGAGAGACGCAGACGGCGAGAGAGGAAGTGACAGACGCAGACAACTAGGTGACGAGATAGTGTGGTTTTGGTGGAAACGTCGAGAAGGAAAGGTGCCGAGATAGTATGGTTTTCCTAGAGACGCAGACAGCAGATGATTAGATGGTTTGGCGTCTAATTAGGATACTGTGAGATAAAGACGCTTTCTGGCCAATCGGCCGCTTTTGTCACCTGCTTTTGGCAACCTCAGGCCGCATTTAACAGCCGGTTTTGACAACCTTAGGCCGCTTTTAACATCTGGTTTTGGCAACCTAAGGCCGCTTTTGGCAAACTAAGGCCGCTTTTAACAGCCGCTTTTGGTAACTTCAGGCCGCTTTTTTATCTACTTTTGGCAACCTCAGGCCGCTTTAGCATCTGCTTTTGGCAATCTAAGGCCGCTTTTAACAGCCGTTTTTGGCAACCTCAGGCCGCTTTTAGCGCCTGTTTTGGCAGCCTTAGGCCGCTTTTGACATCTGCTTTTGGCAACCTCAGGCCGCTTTTAACATCTTTTGGCAACCCAAGGCCGCTTTTGACTACTGCTTTTGGCAACCTTAGGCCGCTTTTAACATCCGCTTTTGGCAACCTCAGGCCGCTTTTAACAGCTTTTGGCAACCTCAGGCCGCTTATAACTACCCATTTTCAGGTTTCATCTGGACGACGCCTTCCACGTCGTGATCTCTCGTGTCACCGCCATGGGAGAGTCGATTCCTCCCGAAATCGTTTTGCTCTCCCTGAAGAATGGAAAATTCGAACTCCAATTTGCAGACGACGCCACGGTCATTTTTTTTTCTTAATTTTATCTAATTTCAATTTTTTTTTAAATTTCAAAATTTGAATTTGAAACTTTCAGATCAACATTCCCGTTAAGTATGTGGAGAGACTGCCGCAGGTGACCAAGGACCCTCTGCTGAAGAGCTTCTGCGTAGAAGTGATGTGCATGGGTGAGATCTCCACCATGGACCTCATCTTCCCCGACAATCAGAAGATGATGGAGGTGCATGAGTTTATGGGAAGCATCGTGGGAATCGAGAGGTGAGAGAGAGAGAGAGAGAGAGAGAGAGAGAGAGGGTTACAAACGCAAAGGGAGAGGTGAGAGACGCAGATGGGATGTGTTAGAGACGGAGAGGTCAGGGAGGCAGAGGGAGAGAGGGCAAAGACGCAGAAGATACTTTCGGTTTGAGACCCAGAGATGGAGAGAGGGAAACCCTTGTTGGAGACGCATAGGGTACTTATGGTTAGAACCACATATAGAAGGGTCAGAGACGCAGATGGGGAGAGATAGAGACGCAGAGGAAGAGTCAGGAAACCAGATGAAAATGTTAGAGACGCAGAGAGAGTCCCTGGTTAGAGACGCAGAGGTACTTTCGGTTAGAGACGCAGAGGGTATTTCCGGTTAGAGACGCAGAACTACTTCCGGTTAGAGGCGCAGAACTACTTCCGGTTAGAGACTCATATCTACTTCCAGTTAGAGACGCAGAGCCACTTCCGGTTAGAGACGCAGAGAGTATTTCCGGTTAGAGACACAGAGGGTACTTTCGGTTAGAGACGCAGAGGATACTTCCCGTTAGAGACGCAGACGGAAGGCCTGGTTAGAGAAGCAGATGATACTTCCGGTTAGAGACGCAGAGGGAACTTCCGGTTAGCGACTCAGAGGGTATTTCCGGTGGTTAGAGACGCAGAGGGAAGGCCTGGTTAGAGACGCAGAGTGTATTTCTGATTAGAGACGCAGAGGGCACTTCCGGTTATAGAGTGTTTCCTATTTGAGACGCAGAGTGCTCCCGATCAGAGACGCAGAGCGTTCTTCCGGTTAGAGTCGCAGAGGGAACTTCCGGTTAAAGATGCAGAGTATACTTCCGGTTAGAGACGCAGAGGCTAATTCCGGTTAGAGACGCAGAGGCTAATTCCGGTTAGAGACGCAGAGGGAGATACTGGTTAGAGACGCAGAGGGAGATACTGGTTAGAGACGCAGAGGCTAATTCCGGTTAGAGACGCAGAGGATACTTCCGGTTAGAGACGCAGAGTGAGATCCTGGTTAGAGACGCAGACATAATGACCAGAGACGCAGAGGAATACCTAGAGAGACCAGAGACGCAGAGGAATACCTAGAGAGAGAGAGAGAGAGAGAGAACCCCTCTTTCCTAACTTTTCATTTCAGTTCCCCTCCGATCCACCGCCACAAAGCCTAAAACCTCCCTTCCTCTCATGGACACAGCCCCCTTTTCTCACAAATGTAGGATTTTCCTCTTTTTCTAATCTCTTCTCTCCCTTTTCAGGTATCTCGGTTCATTTTTCTCGCAACGACTGCCTTCTTTCCCACTGATACTCGAGACCTCTCATTCTCGTTTTTCCCCTATTCGGTGTTTCCTGTTATTCTCTGGTTGCTAATAAACACTCTCCCTTCTTTTCATTGTTTTTAGTGTTGAAGTTTCATTCTTCTCGTATCGCTAATTGGTTAATTGTGCTTATTTAAATGCTACCTTTTTCAGGAATGTATAGTTTTGAAGCCGTCGTGGCGACTTTAAACAATGATTCCTGTAAATTGTTGGGAAAGGCTGAAATTTCGACCGGCAACAACGGGTACACGCTGGTGATCAGGCCGGAGAACGGCGAACAGGTTAGTTTTTATTAGTATTTTGACTTTTATAGGTATATATCTGCTCTTGGCATCCTAAGGCCGCTTTTCACATCTGCCTTTGGCAACCTTTGGCCTCATTTAGCCGCCGCTTTTGGCAACCTAAGACCGCCTTTAACATCTGCTTTTGACAACCTTAGGCCGCTTTTAACATCTCTTTTGGTAACCTAAGGCCGCTTTTAACATCTCTTTTGGTAACCTAAGGCCGCTTTTAACATCTCTTTTGGTAACCTAAGGCCGCTTTTAACATCTGCTTTTGACAACCTTAGGCCGCTTTTAACATCTCTTTTGGTAACCTAAGGCCGCTTTTAACATCTGCTTTTGACAACCTTAGGCCGCTTCAAACAGCCGCTTTTGACAGGATTAGGCCGCTTCGAAGAACCGCTTCTGGCAGGATTGGGCCGCTTCAAACATCCGCCTTTGACAACCTCAGCCCGCTTTCAGCAACTACTTTTAGCAACCTAAGGCCGCTTTTAACAGCCGCTTTTGGCATCTTAAGGTCGCTTTTAACAGCCGTTTTTGGCAACCTCAGGCCTCTTTTAGCGCCTGTTTTGGCAGCCTTAGGCCACTTTGTGACCACCTTCGTCATTCTGAACATGGAGACTGAGATTTTGCGGCTGACGTTGGCCTTCCCCAATAACGAATTCATGATTTCCGCCTACAAATACCTGGGCAAGTCGATCAGACTCAACGCGGTTATAAGGTCAGTCGATGGTTAAAGGGGAAGGACCTCGTAAAATTATTTTTCAAAGTCTCTTTACAATTATTTTATCGAATAGATATCGTTTCCACGATTCTGAAACATACCCCTTTTATATAATTTGGACTGCAAAAGGGGCGCGTTTACACGGCCGTTTTACGAGTTTGCCGCACGGAAACACGGCCAGAGTGGGCGAGAGAGTGTGGGAAATGGGGAGACGCAGAGTTGGCGGCAATTCAAATGACAATTCCCCAAATTTCAAGCGCTCCTAAATCGGTTCATTTAGATCCAAAATGGGCAAAAGAGGTATTTTTCGGAATCCTGCAATTAAGATCTTGGCTTTTATCGCCAAATCAAAAAAATTATTTTTAAGCGGTCCTTCCCCTTTAATAAGCGAAAATTTGCATATTGCAGGCTCTTTCCCCTCAACGGTCCCATTTCCCAGCCGATTCCGTAAGTGCCTCGCTAATTCTTTCAACTCGGTCTTTACAGTGACAGTTTCCGGTATGTCTTCCCGAAGATGCTGCAAGATATTCTGGATGATGTAATGGCTAAAGCAAGGTATGCCACGCCATTCTAATATTCAATTTCCGATTGTTTCAGAGCCTCTGCTGGTGTGTCTGGGGTCCCGTCTCCGGCCAAGATGCGACGATTGGAGGATTCTGCCCCTCCTCAGGAGAACCGATTGGTCAACAATGTGGCCACCACGGCGGGGCAGGGCAGTGGAGACAACATGGAGAGGAAGATGTCAGTGTCGAGAAAGCGGCCTAAGCGGGAAAAACGGCCTTAGGTTGCCAAGAAAGCGGCCTCGGGTTGCCAAAAAGAGCCAGAAAAAACGGCCTTTGGTTGCCAAAAAGCGGTCTTTGGCTTTGAAAAATCGGCCCAGGTGGCCTTTTGTTGCCGAAAAAGCGGTCGAAGCGGCTGATTGCCAAACAGCGGCCTTAGTTTATCAAGAAAGCGGCCTCATGTTGCCAAAAAAGCGGCCTTCAGTTATTAAAAAACGGCCTCAAGTTACCAAAAAGCGGCTTCATTTTGCTAAGAAAGCGGCTTTTCGCTTCTACAAAACGGTCGAAGCGGCCTTTGGTTGCCAAAAAGCGGCATTAGTTTACCGAAAAAGCGGCCACAGGTTGAATGAAGTCTACGCGGGCTTTGGTTTCTAAAAAAAGGTCCGAGCGGCCTTTGGCTTTGAAAAAGCGATCCAGGCGGCCATTGGTGCCGAAAAGCGGCGTTATGTTACCAAAAAGCGGAAAAAGCTGCCTTAGGTTGCCATGATAGCGGCTTTTGGCTTTGAAAAATCGGTCCAGGCGGCCTTTGGTTGCCAAAAAAACGGGAAAAACGGCCCTAGGTTGCCAAGAAAGCGGCCTTAGTTTACCTAAAAAGCAGACTAAAAAGCGGCCACATGTTGAATGCAGTCAGTCCACGCCCCCTTTTGCTTTTAAAAAGCGGTCCAGGCGGCCTTTGGTTGACAAAAAGCGGCCTTAGGCCTTTATGGTTGGCTCTGGACAAGAAAGCGGCTTTAAATGCCAAGAAAGCCGCCTCAAATTACCAAAAAAGCTTCAAAAATGCGGCCTTAGTTTACTAAAAAACGGTCTTGATTTACCAAAAAAAACTTACAAAAAAGCAGCCTGAAGTTGCCAGAGAAGCGGAAAAAAAGCGGCCTTAGTTTACCAAAAGCCAAAAAACGACCAGGATGGCAAAAAGCGGCCTCATTTTGCCAAGAAAGCGGCCTTAGGATTCTCCAAAGCGGTCCAAGCGGCCTTAGTTTACCAAAAAGCGGTCCAATCTCTCCCCAACTCCCCCTTTTTTCAGGCCCGTTCTGACCAGTTCCTTCATGTTCGAGATTCGAATCGGAGCTTCCAAGTATAAGTGGGCTTGGTTGTCATTGGAGAACGGACGCTTCCGTTTCGACGACGTCTCCCTCTTCATCAAAAACCTCCCCCCTCTGGTGAGATTTTCCGAAAATTTCACATAAATTCAACTAAAATTTCACATAAATTCAACTAAAATTTCACATAAACTCAATTTTCAGTGTACGGTTCGCACGAAGGATGTGAAGAAACTGAAGCCGTTGGGTAGGACAATGCTCTCCTTCTGCTTGGAGGTAGAGGGAAAAAGGAATCGCGTGGAAATGAAGTTCCACGACTACGAGAGTTTGAGGGCCGTCCATGAATTCATCGGAAGGGTGGCTGGAGTCGAGAGGTGAGATGGGCCGCTTTTGGCAACCGAAGGCCGCTTTAAACAGCCGCTTTTAGCAGCCTTAGGCTGCTTTCTTTAAGCAGAGAGCGGCCTGAGGTTACCAGAATAAAGCAGAAAGCGTTCTTAGATCGCCAGAAAAAGCGGAAAGCGGCCTTAGGTTACCAGAAAAAGCGGAAGCGGCCTGAGGTTGCCAGAATAAGCAGAAGGCGGCCTGATCGCCAGAAAAGCGGAAAGCGGCCTGAGGTTACCAGAAAAAGCGGAAGCGGCCTGAGGCTGCCGGAAAAAGCGGAAGCGGTCTGAGGTCACCAGAAAAAGCGGAAAGCGGCCAGAGGTTACCGGAAAAAAAGCGGAAAGCGGCCTGAAGTCGATAGAAAAAAACAGAAAGCGGCCTTAAGTTACCAGAAAAAAGCGGAAAGCGGCCTGAGGTTGCCAGAAAAAGCGGAAAGCGGCCTGAGGTCGCCAGAAAAAGCGGAAAGCGGCCTGAGGTTGCTGGAAAAAGCATAAAGCGGCCTGAAGTCGATAGAAAAAAGCGGAAAGCGGCCTGAGGTCGCCAGAAAAAGCGGAAAGCGGCCTGAGGTCAGGGGCGCAGAATGTTCATATCTCTCTCTCCCTCTTTCTCTAACTCTGTTTTCAGCCGCCGTCTGCCCCAAACCTTCGCAATAAAGGTCAATGGCGAGGCCGTCGTCCTCTCCTTCAACAATGGAAATTTCAATTTCCTCACGGAAAACGGATTCGCGGTCATTTTTACAACTTTTATTCAATTTTCACCAAATTAAGCCAATTTTACCACAATTTCAGCACGCGATTCCCGTGAGGAATGTGAAGCCATTGGAGGCCTTGAAGAAGGACGAGAAGTTCTTCACCCTCTGCCCGAAGAACAAAGAGAATTCGCAGTTGAACTTCTCCTATTATGATCAGATGTTGGCCGCCTATGAGTTCATTGCTGGAATCGTTGGAATCGTCGAGAGGTATGTTTTTTTAGCAATTAAAAGCCGCTTTTTCTCAACCGTAGGCCGCTTGACCTGTTTTTGCCAATTAAAAGCCGCTTTTTACAATGAAACGCCGCTTTTTTTCCAATTAAAACCCACTTTTTGTCAATTAAAAGCCGATTTTTGGAAACCAAATGCCGCCTGCTTTTGGCCAATTAAAAGCCGCTTTTATCAACCGTAGGCCGCTTGACCTGTTTTTGTTCATTAAAGCCGCTGTTTGGCAACCGTAGGCCGCCTGCTTTTGGCCAATTAAAAGCCGCTTTTTGGCAACCAAAGGCCGGCTGCTTTTGGCCAATTAAAAGCCGCTTTTTGCCAACCGTAGGCCGCTTGACCTGTTTTGTCAATTAAAAGCCGCTTTTGGCAACCAAAGGCCGCCTGCTTTCGGCCAATGAAAAGCCGCTTTTTGACAACCGTAGGCCGCTTGACCTGTTTTTGTCAATTTAACGCCGCGTTTTCCCAACCAGAGGCCGCTTGACCTGCTTTTGGCAATTGAAAGCCGCTTTTTGCCAATGAAAAGCCGCTTTTTGAGAACCGTAGGCCGCTTGACCTGTTTTTGTCAATTTAACACCGCGTTTTCCCAACCAGAGGCCGCTTGACCTGCTTTTGGCAATTAAAAGCCGCTTTTTGCCAATGAAAAGCCGCTTTTTGACAACCGTAGGCCGCTTGACCTGTTTTTGTTCATTAAACCGTAGGCCGCCTGCTTTTGGCCAATTAAAAGCCGCTTTATGGCAACCAAAGGCCGCCTGCTTTCGGCCAATTTAAAGCCGCTTTTTGTCAACCATAGGCCGCTTGACCTGTTTTTGTCAATTAAAAGCCGCTTTTTGACAACCGTAGGCCGCTTGACCTGTTTTTGTCAATTTAACGCCGCGTTTTACCAACCAGAAGCCGCCTGACCTGCTTTTGGCAATTAAAAGCCGATTTTGCCACTGAAAAGCCGCTTTTTGACAACCGTAGGCCGCTTGACCTGTTTTTGCCTATTAAAAGCCGCTTTTTGGCAACCGTAGGCCGCCTGCTTTTGGCAATTAAAAGCCGCTTTTTGCCAATGAAAAGCCGCTGTTTGGCAACCGTAGGCCGCCTGCTTTTGGCCAATTAAACGCCGCTTTTTGGCAACCAAAGGCCGGCTGCTTTAGGCCAATTAAAAGCCGCTTTTTGCCAACCGTAGGCCGCTTGACCTGTTTTGTCAATTAAAAGCCGCTTTTTGTCAACCATAGACTGTTTTTGTTCATTAAAGCCGCGTTTTGGCAACCGTAGGCCGCTTGACCTGTTTTGTCAATTAAAAGCCGCTTTTTGTCAACCATATACTGTTTTTGTTCATTAAAGCCGCTTTTTGGCAACCGTAGGCCGCTTGGCCTGTTTTGTCAATTAATATCTGCTTTTTGTCAACCGTAGGCCGCCTGCTTTTGACCAATTAAAAGCCGCTTTTGGCAACCAACGGCCTCTCTAACTCTGCTTCATTTCAGGCGCGAAACGTTCAAACTGATGGTCAAATTGAACGACGACAGGGCCATTCCTAGGCCATTCCTACGTCCACCACGCTCTCCCTCTCCGATGGAAATTTCAGGTTCCTCTTCGAAACCGGATCCACTGTAAGATTTTCGACTGGTTTTCATCCAATTTCCACTTTTAGCTTTACCCCGTGAAGAAGGTGAGGCCATTGGCGGCCTTGAAGGAGGGCGAGAGGTTCTTCGCCTTCCGCATGCAGGTGGTGGATCTTAAGGAGAAGAAGAAGCGGAACATTGAGGTGTTCAAGTTGGTCTTCGGCGAAAGTGAGGATGACGAGATGAAGGCCGTCCATGCCTTTATTGGAAGGGTGGTTGGATTCGAGAGGTAAGAGAGAGAGACGGAGAGAGAAAGAGAGAGAGAGGGAAATGACTATATTCCACCTTGTCAGTCCTCTGATCGTCATCGACGACTGAATCCCCCTTCCTCCCTCCCTCCATTTCCATGTATATTTCCCCTCTAATCTGTAAAATTCTAATTTCCCCTGTGAATCCGCTTGTATTTATCTCCCAAAAAGCCCTTTCCCTCCATTGATACTCGAGAGATCTCTCATTCTCAGCTGATTCCTCCACTGTTCCACTACGGGTCCTTTTATAGCTTACAATAAACACTCTCCCTTCTTTTCATTCTTTTTAGTGTTGAAGTTTCATTCTTCCTTTATCGCTAATTGGTTAAATGAGCTGATTTTAATGGGAATTTTCAGAAATGGAGACTTTTAAGGCCGAAGAAGTACTTAGCTACAAGGTTGGAGCCTTTGCTAATTTTGGGGCAGCTAACATTTCAGCCAGCGCCGACAGATGGAATCTGTTGATCACCGGTTCGAGCGCCCCGCCGGTTAGTTTACCCTCGTTTCTCTGCGTTTGGCAACCTTAGGCCGCTTCGGCCAGCCGCTTTTGACATCATCAGGCCGCTTTTAACAGCATCTTTGGCAACCTTAGGCCGCTTCAAACAACCGCTTTTGACATCCTCAGGCCACTTTTAACCGCCTTTTTGGCGACCTTAGGCAGCTTCAAACAACCGCTTTTGGCATTCTTAGTCTGGTTTTGACATCCTCAGGCCACTTTTAACAGCCTCTTTGGCGACCTTAGGCCGCTTCCAACAGCCGCTTTTGACACTCTCAACAGCTTCAACCCTCTCCTTTTCAGCTGCTGAATATCCCCTTTTCGTCATGCCGGAAGTTCACCATCAGCTACGCTAGCCGTCCCACTGTGTTCATCCTCGCCGTGGAGAACTTGTCCACCATCGTCAACCGGCTGGAATTCACCTTCGCCACTCCGGCGCTCATGCGATCCCCCCACGATTTCCTGGCCAAGTTGATCGGAGTCCCGGATTGTTTCGCGTTAGTGCATGGTTAATCGAGGCGAATCCTTTTATTTCAGGCTCTTTCCGGCCAATACGGTTTTCGCCAAGCCAATGAGGAGCCATGGAGACAACGCGGAGAGGAAGAAGTCAGTGTCCAAGGCGGTTCAAGCGGCCTTTGGTTGCCAAAAGCGGTCCAAGCGGTCTTTGGTTGCCAAAGAGCGGTCCAAGCGGCCTTTGGTTGCCAAAAGCGGTTCAAGCGGCCTTTGGTTGCCAAAAGCGGTCCAATTATTAGAGATAAGAGAAGAGGAAATAGGAGTTTAAAACCTATATGTGAATAAGAGAGATATGCTAGAGAAATAGAGAAAAAGCGACTGGTTAGAGACACAGAGAAAAAGTGAATGGTTAGAGACGCAGAGAAAAAGCGACTTGTTAGAGACGCAGAGAAAAAGCGAAGGGTTAGAGACGCAGAGATACAGCAAAGGGTTAGAGACACAGAGAAAAAGCGACTGGTTAGAGACACAGAGAAAAAGTGAATGGTTAGAGACGCAGAGAAAATGCGACTTGTTAGAGACGCAGTGAAAAAGCGACTGGTTAGAGACGCAGAGAAAAAGCGACTGGTTAGAGACGCAGAGAAAAAGCGAAGGGTTAGAGACGCAGAGATACAGCAAAGGGTTAGAGACACAGAGAAAAAGCGACTGGTTAGAGACACAGAGAAAAAGTGAATGGTTAGAGACGCAGAGAAAAAGCGACTTGTTAGAGACGCAGAGAAAAAGCGACTGGTTAGAGACGCAGAGAAAAAGCGACTGGTTAGAGACGCAGAGAAAGCGACTGGTTAGAGACGCAGAGAAAAAGCGATTGGTTAGAGACGCAGAGATACAGCAAAGGGTTAGAGACGCAGAGATACAGCAAAGGGTTAGAGACACAGAGAAAAAGCGACTGGTTAGAGACACAGAGAAAAAGTGAATGGTTAGAGATGCAGAGAAAAAGCGACTTGTTAGAGACGCAGAGAAAAAGCGACTGGTTAGAGACGCAGAGAAAAAGCGACTGGTTAGAGACGCAGAGATACAGCAAAGGGTTAGAGACACAGAGAAAAAGCGACTGGTTAGAGACACAGAGAAAAAGTGAATGGTTAGAGACGCAGAGAAAAAGCGACTTGTTAGAGACGCAGAGAAAAAGCGACTGGTTAGAGACGCAGAGAAAAAGCGACTGGTTAGAGACGCAGAGAAAAAGCGACTGGTTAGAGACGCAGAGAAAAAGCGAAGGGTTAGAGACGCAGAGATACAGCAAAGGGTTAGAGACACAGAGAAAAAGCGACTGGTTAGAGACACAGAGAAAAAGTGAATGGTTAGAGACGCAGAGAAAATGCGACTTGTTAGAGACGCAGTGAAAAAGCGACTGGTTAGAGACGCAGAGAAAAAGCGACTGGTTAGAGACGCAGAGAAAAAGCGAAGGGTTAGAGACGCAGAGATACAGCAAAGGGTTAGAGACACAGAGAAAAAGCGACTGGTTAGAGACACAGAGAAAAAGTGAATGGTTAGAGACGCAGAGAAAAAGCGACTTGTTAGAGACGCAGAGAAAAAGCGACTGGTTAGAGACGCAGAGAAAAAGCGACTGGTTAGAGACGCAGAGAAAGCGACTGGTTAGAGACGCAGAGAAAAAGCGATTGGTTAGAGACGCAGAGATACAGCAAAGGGTTAGAGACGCAGAGAAAGCGACTGGTTAGAGACGCAGAGAAAAAGCGACTGGTTAGAGACGCAGAGAAAGCGACTGGTTAGAGACGCAGAGAAAGCGACTGGTTAGAGACGCAGAGAAAGCGAAGGGTTAGAGATGCAGAGAAGCGACTGGTTAGAGACGCAGAGAAGCGACTGGTTAGAGACGCAGAGAAAACACTAAAAAAACGAGAAGCGGCCTGAGGTCACCAAAAAAAGCGGAAAGCGGCCTTTGGTTGCCAAAAAATTCAATGTCCGTTTGTTTCAGCTCGTCTGCAAGTGGTTCTGGGGCCAAGAAGCGGCGGTGGGAGCCTGTCCCTCAGGAGAACCAATCGGTCAAGAACGCCGTCATCATGGCGGAACAGGGCAGAGCCGACGCGGAGAAGAAGTCAGTGCCGAAAAACAGCCCAAGAGCGGCCTTTGGATGCTAGAAAGCGGCCTTTGGATGCCAAAAAGCGGCCTTTGGATGCTAAAAAGCGGTCCAAGCGGCCTTTGGTTGTCAATCTCTAACCACCCCTCTATTTCAGTTCCCGTCTGGATCTTGTCTTCCAAGTCTTTGTCACTGGTCGCGCCGACAACGACCATATCACCCCGGCGCCCGCCGTGCTCTACTTGAACAATGGATTCTTCACCACGACCAGGTGAGGATGTACCCAAAATTCAATTTAATTTCGTTTAAAACATCAAATTTACATTCAACTTTCTTGAAAGTCCCTGGAACTGTCCTTCGACGACAGCTACGAGAAGATGAAGACCGTCCATGAATTCATCGGAAATGTGGTTGGAATCGAGAAGTCAGTCGGGCCGCTTTTGGCAACCTAAGGCCGCTTTTAACATCTCTTTTGGTAACCTAAGGCCGCTTTTGGCATCTGCTTTTGGTAACCTAAGGACGTTTTTAACATCTCTTTTGGTAATCTAAGGCCGCTTTTAACATCTGCTTTTGGCAGCCTAAGGCCGCTTTTAACATCTCTTTTGGTAACCTAAGGCCGTTTTTAGAATATTTTTTGGCAATCTAAGGCCGCTTTTAACATCTCTTTTGGTAACCTAAGGCCGCTTTTAGAATCTTTTTTGGCAATCTAAGTCCTCTTTTAACATCTGCTTTTGGTAACCTAAGGCCGCTTTTAACATCTCTTTTGATAACCTTAGGCCGCTTTTCCCATTTATTTTGGCAGCCTTAGGCCGCTTTTAACACATTTCTCCATCTCTATCTCTGCGTAATTTTAGGTCCCATCCGTGCGAAATATTGGACATCGACTACGAAATCACAAACCCCGATGGAACTCGAAAATGGATATATGGTTGGATTTTCCTCTGTTTTTTCACCATTCCAGCTTTCAGATTGAGATCCCAATGAGGAATGTGGTGAATCTGGTGTTCGAGGATTTTAATACGGGAATGGTCTTCTTCCAACTCCACGTGCGGGTGCTGGGCGGTGAGATGATGATGAGGTTGACTTCCAACGACACCCAGAGGACAGTGGCCGCCTATCACTTTATCGGAAGGGTGGCTGGATTCGAGAGGTGAGAGAGAGAGAAAGAGAGATAGGGAGAGAGAGAGAGAATTCCGGCTCTATCCTGGATTAGCGGTCCTTAAAAAATATAGCGGTCCAAAAAATTTAATTATTGCGATCCTTAAATTACAGCGGTCCATAAAAAGTTAAAAAATAAAAAAAAGGTTTTTTTTTTAATTTCTTATATTTTGTTTCATTTTCAAGTTTTTCGCCGTTTTTTTTTTGAATTTTCGACACTTTCAGTAGATTTTTTCGTACCTATATTTTCTCTCTTAAACTATCTCGAAAATGTAAAAAAACCAAAACATTACTAATATTTAATATAATAAAAATTTTTTTAAAAGTATTTTTTTATTAATTTAAGGGCCAAAAAAATTTTTAACCAACCAAAAATAAAATAAATCAAAAATATTTTTTTTTATTTTCAACGTTTTTATGGACCGCTATAATTTTTAAGGACCGCTATAATTTAAGGACCGCTGTAATGCTTTAGGAACACTATCTTTTTTAAAGGGGAAGGACCTCGTAAAATTGATTTTCAAAGTATCTTTACAATTATTTCATCGAATAGATATCGTTTCCACGATTCTGTAACATACCCCTTTTATATGATTTGGATTGCAAAAGGGGCGCGTTTACACGGCCGTTTTACGCGTTTGCCGCACGGAAACACGGCTAGAGTGGGCGAGAGAGTGTGGGAAAATGGGAGACGCAGAGATGGCGGGAATTCGACAATTTCCCGAAAATTCAAGCGCTCCTAAATCGATTCATTTTGATCCAAAATGGGTAAAAGAGGTATTTTTCGGAATCCTGGGAGTGAGATCTAGGCTTTTATCGCAAAATGGACCGCTAGAATATTTAAGAACCGCTAATCCAGGATAGAGCCCTGTTTCCTAACTATCCTTTTCAGTTCTTCTCCGATCGTCCTTCCGATCGTCCCTCCGATCGTCCCTAGCCCCACCCGAATGCGCCCTTCCTTCCCCCCCTCCTTCATCCTACTGAATCCTCCTGTCCTCCCTCCCTCTCCGTGTACATTGGCTCTGTATTCTGCATAAAATTCTAATTCCCCCTGTGAATCCACCTGTGTTTATCTCCCAAAAAGCCCTTTCCCTCCATTGATACTCGAGAGATCTCTCATTCTCAGCTGATTCCTCCAATGTTCCACTACGGGTCCTTTTATGGCTTACAATAAACACTCTCCCTTCTTTTCCTTCTTTTTAAAGTTGAAGTTTCATTCTTCTTTTATCGCTAATTAGTTAAATGAGCTGATTTTAATGTGGATTTTCAGAAATGGAGACTTTTAAGGCCGACGTAACGGCGTCCAAGTATGATTGCTTTGATCCTCTCAGGGCGGCTGAGATTTCGATCAGCGCCGACAGAAGGAAGCTGGTGATCACCAGTTTGGTGATCGAGAGACAGGTTAGTTTCTCTCTCTCTATCTATCTATCTATCTGTCTCTCTCTCCCTCCCTCTCTTTCTCTCCCTCCCTCCCTCTCTCTCTCTCTCTCTCTTTCTCTAACCCTCTCTCTCTCTCCCTCCCTCTCTCTCTCCCCCTCTCTCTCTCTCTCTCTCTCTCTCTCTCTCTCTCTCTCTCTCTCTCTCTCTCTCTATCTCTCTATCTCTCTCTCTCTAACCCTCCCCTTTTCAGCCGCTGGAAATCCCTGTGGACAATATCGAGAAGCGCGGCCACGCAACAAACCCCACTGTGTTAATCTTCGGCGTGGAGAACATGGAGACCGTAGGACGGCTGAATTTCAAATTCGCCGATTTGAAGCACATGCTAGCCGCCTACGAATTCCTGAAAAAGTCCACTCACTCGTGGATTTGATGAAGTCAGTAGATGTCTTTTTTCTTCGAAAATCCTTCTATTCCAGGATCTATCGCGTCGATGCTGCCGTTTTCCGCCCGATTCCGTAAGTGTCTCGCTAATTCTTCACATTTATAATTAGTTTACATTATTTTTTAAAATAAATTTTTAATTTAAAAAATCTTTTAATTAATTCTTTACAGTCGTGCTTATGAGAATCACCTCTCGCGGATTCTGCAAGAGGTTCAGAATAAGGAGAGGGCAAGGTGGGTCACTTTATTCTAAGTTTCAAAGTCCGTTTGGTTCAGCTCCTCTTCGGGTGAGCCTGGGGCCAAGAAGCGGCGGTTGGAGGATTCCGTCTCTCAGGAGAACCAATTGGGCGACAATGGTGCCATGGCGGGGCAGGAGAGCGGAGACGACGCGGAGACGAAGAAGTCAGAAGAAGAAGATACTGCGAAGTCGGTGCCCAGAAAGCGGCCCAGCGGCCTTTTGTTATCCAAACGCGGCTTTAAATAGCCAAAAAACAAGTCGGGCGGCCTTTTGTTCCCAAAATGCGGCGTTTTTGCTATCAATAAGCGGACTTTGGTTGTCAAAAAAGCGGCCTTTGGTTTTCAAAAAAAGCGGCTTTTAATTGCCAAAATCAGGTCAAGCGACCTTTTGTTGCCAAAAGCAGGTCAAGCGGCCCTCGGTTGACAAAAAGGCGGCCTTTGGTTGCCAAAAAGCGACCTTTGGTTCTTAAAAAGCGGCTTTTAATTGCCAAAGCATGCCAAGTAGCCTTTGGTAGCCAACACCCTTCGGCGGCCTTTGGCTTTCACAAAGCGGCTTTTAATTGCCAAAAGAAGGTCAAGCGGCCTTTGGTTGTTTAAAAGCGGCTTTTAATTGCCAACGCAGGCCAAGTAGCCTTTGGTAGTCAACACCCTTCGGTTGCCAAAAAGCGGCCTTTCATTGCCAAAAAGCGGTCTTTGGTTTCCAAAAAGTGGCCTTAGTTTTTCACAAAGCGGTTTTTAACTGCCAAAAAGCGGTCCAAGCGGCCTTTGGTTGCCAAAAAGGTGCCTTTGGTTGTCAAACAGCGGTCCTCTCTAGCTTACCTTTTTTTCAGTCCCCGTCTGATCGAAATCTTCCAAGTTGATCGCCGCGTCAAAGGCCAGATCATCAAGTCGCAGTTCTCCTTGTGCAACGGCTTCTTCTGTTTCTCCGATAAATACGGCGGGGTTAGACTTTATTCTAATTTTAGCCAATTTCAACATTTTTCCAGAAACAGATTTTCGCGAAAATTGTGAAGAAACTGGCGCCGTTGAAGAAAGAGAGCCTTTCCTTTGCCATCGTCTCGGCGGAAGACGAGAGAGAAGAATCCACGGAAATGTCCTTCGAGGACTACGAGACGATGAAGGCCGTCCATCAGTTGATTGGAAGGGTGGCTGGGATCGAGAGGTGAGATAGGCCGCTTTTGGCAACCGTAGGCCGCTTTTTGAGAGCTTAGGCTTAGGAGAGAGACAGAGTGAGGGAGGGACTGCATCCGAAAACTCTCATTCTCAGCATAAAAAAGCGGAGAGCGGCCTGAGGTCATTAGAAAAAGCGGAAAGCGGCCTGTGGTCAACAGAAAAAGCGAAAAGCTGCCTGAGCTCGCCGGAAAAAGCAGAAAGCGGCCTGAGGTTGCCATAAAAAGCAGAAAGCGGCCTGAGGTTGCCATAAAAAGCAGAAAGCGGCCTGAGGTTGCCATAAAAAGCAGAAAGCGGCCTGAGATCACCAGAAAAAGCGGAAAGCGGCCTGAGGTCAGCGGAAAAAGCGGAAAGCGGCCTGAGGTCACCGGAAAAAGCGGAAAGCAGCCTGAGGTTACCAGAAAAAGCAGAAAGCGGCCTGATGTCGCCAGAAACCTTAGGCCACTTCTTTCAGCCGCTTTTGGCAACCTAAGGCCGCTTTTAAAGCTTCTAATTCTGCCTCATTTCAGTTCCCCTCCGGCCGAAATATTCAAAGTCCAGGTCGCTTGTAATCGCGGCGATGGAAAGGGACCCTTCTCCGAGCCGGCCACGCTCTCCCTCAACGAAGGAATCTTCACTTTCTACTTCGAGACTTTTCGCTTCCAAGTTAGATTTACTTCTTTCCACTGGTTTTCACGATATTAATCCATTTTTTTCACTGGTTTTCACAATTTTTAACCATTTTTTCACTGCTTTTTAACCATTTTTAACCATTTTCCCTTGTAAAATAAGGCAATTTAAGCCATTTTCACCTCAATTTCTCCACTTTCAGTATGAGGCTCCCGCGAGGACTGTGCTGCCACTGGCGGCCTTGAAGGACGACGAGGACTTCTTCTTCTTCCGCGTTCAGGTGGTGGATCTTGAGAAGGAGCTGAAATTGATCAACTTTTCCAACCGCCAGGCGATGATCGCCGTCTATGACTTTATCGGAAGGGCTGTTGGAAGCGAGAGGTGAGAGAGAGAGAGAAAGAAAGAGAGTTTTCCAATTTCCATCTTTTCAGTCCTCCGGGCGGCCGCGACGACTGAATCCTGGACAGGGTCCTCCCTCCCTCTCCGTGTACATTGGCTCTGTATTCTGCATAAAATTCTAATTCCCCCTGTGAATCCACCTGTATTTATCTCCCAAAAGCCCTTTCCCTCCATTGATACTCGAGAGATCTCTCATTCTCAGCTGATTCCTCCAATGTTCCACCACGGGTCCTTTTATGGCTTACAATAAACACTCTCCCTTCTTTTCATTCTTTTTAGTGTTGGAGTTTCATTCTTCTTATATCGCTAATTGGTTAAATGTGCTGATTTTAATGGGAATTTCCAGAAATGGAGCCGTTTCAAGCAACAGTAGCTAGGTTGGGGAGGGGTAGAGCCCTCATGTCTTTCGAGGAGGCTGATATTTCTACCAGCGACGACGGAAAGACGCTGGTGATCACCGGTTCGAAGAGCGGCGAACAGGTTAGTTTTTGAATATTTTGACAAATAAAAGCCGCTTTTTGGCAATCAAAGGCCGCTTGACCTGCTTTTGGTAATTAAAAGCCGATCTCAATTTCCAGCTGGAGATCCCCGTGGCCAACTTCAAGAAGATGTCTCCCCCGCCTAGATCGGCGGCTGCTACTGCGTTTCACCTCGATGTGGAGAACATGCCGGCCGTTGCCCAATTGAAGCTAACCTTCACCTGTGGGGAACGCCTGCGATCCGCCCACTCTTCCCTGGCCAAGGTGATCGGAATCGCGGAGAAGAATGCTAAGTAAGGAGATGGCTAATCGGTCTACCTTCTCATTTCAGTCGCAATCTGCTCGACAGTCCTCATCTGCTTCGTTATACTACGGCTTCGTGAGTTTTTTATTTATAGTCTTATAGTTCCGCGCTCCGGGCGAGCTAAAAAACTTTATTAGTTCTTTAGTTCGCCCGCGCTCCGGCTGGCCAGAAGGCGACTGACGGAGGCTCTTACTCTTCCGGAGAACCACTCGGCCAAGGATGTGGCCACCATGACGGATCAGGGCAACGGAGGCGACAAGGAGTGCAAGAAGTTGGTTCAAAAAACTGCTTTTATCATCTTCTTTTAGCAACCTAAGGTCGCTTTTATCATCTGATTTTGGCAAGCTTAGGCCGCTTTTAACACCTGCTTTTGGCAACTGTAGGCAAGTCTCTCTCTCTCTCTCTCTCTCTCTCTCTCTCTCTCTCTCTCTCTCTCTCTCTCTCTCTCTCTCTCTAACTCCCTCCCTTTCAGGCCTCACCTGGACGCCATCTTTGAGGTCGTCGTCTCCCGTCTCACCGCCAATGGCCAGGTCATCCCACCCGACAACAAACAAAACAATGGAAACTTCACTTTCCTCTTCGAAAACGGATCTATGGTTAGAGTTTCCACAAATTTGTTCATTTTATTACATCAGATTTATCATTATTTTACCCAAATTTAAATCTTCTTTCAGGTCGATGTCCCCACGAGGAATGTGGTGAGATTGGCGCCGGCGGAGAGTTGTCCTCTGGTGAGGAACTTCTTCCTCCTGGTGAAGGAGATGGAGGAGGTGGTGAAGATGGAGATGATCTTCCTCGATCACCAGCAGATGATGGTCGTCTTTGACTTCATCGGAAGAATTGTTGGAGTAGAGAGGTGAGAGAGAGAAGCGTTTAGGACTGTTAAAAGCGGCCTTAGGTTGCCAAAAGCGGCTGTTAAAACCGGGCTGAGCTTCCAAAAAGTGGCCTTAGGCCCAAAAGCAGTTGTTAACTTTGTTTGAACTGTGAAGCCTAGAAATTATTTCAGTTCTCCTCCGATCGACGCCCGTCTTGGCTGATTCCTCCTTCCCTCCCTCTCTTCCAAAGAAGCCCTTCCCTACTGGTACTCAAGAGATCTCCCACTTTCAAAATCTTCCAACAATACGGTGTTTCCACTAAGTGTCGTTTCCCGGTTTCTAATAAACTTTCTCATTTCTTTTGTTTTTTTTTTACATCAAAGGTTGCCTTTTTATAGTGGTGATTGGTTTAAAGGAACCGCCAGGGACCTCTTTTCTACTTGTATTAACATATGGTGATCTTACTGTAAACGGCAGGATTATCTTTGCCTCTGCCGCTGAATCTCGTACGGGTGTGAAACTCGCGGCGCTAGCATGCCAGACAACCAGAGTTTTCTGCGTCTTTTCAGGCGGGAACGTTGAAAATTCAAAATTGACGACCGAAAAATCGATAAACCGATAGATTGGACGGACGCGTATACACCGTGCACGTAGTTCGTTAAAATGGTTATCCACAGGTGCCTGTCGCCTGGAATGGCCAAAAATTACATTTCAGATGCATATTTCTCCAAAAAGACGCATTTAAACCAGAAATTGTAATATATTTTCTTGAGCTACTTTTAGGATGAAGTCGTTAACCCTCCAGAGAACAAAAAAGGACGGCCCCGAGATAGAGAGAGAGAAAGAAAGAAAGAGGCAGAGATTCAAAGAAATAAAGACAGTGGTTTATCATTTTATTCTGGTTTTCACAGATCAAAAAAGCCATGTTTCTGTGATCTTCTTTGGTTCCTAGACGTTGGCCGCGTCCTGGCACATCTGCTGCATGCCGAGTTTCATGTCCTCCAGCGCCTTGCGGAGCTTCTTAATATCTAAATTTCAAGAAGTTATTGAGAATATCATACCTCATTCTCCTGCTGAAGCTCCTCCTCCATCTGCTTGCTCTTCTTCTCCTTCCTCCGATGCTCCTTCTCCCTCGCCTCCAGATCCTTCTTCTCCTGCTCCAAGCGGGCAATCTTCCCGTTCTGGTGTCTCAGCACCCGTCCATAGGTCTTCTTGGTCTCCTCCAGGAACTTTATCTCCTCCTTGTCAGTCCTCTCCCATGGGAGGAATCCCTTGCGCTTCCGCGCCGCCATGACGACCTGCTGGGGAGAGTGA